>FMBT01000392.1:0-155312 GCA_900095095.1 Fragilariopsis cylindrus CCMP1102
AATTCACATCTTCTGATCTGAAGCTATTGTCTTGGAGGGTGGGGGGGGGGGGGTTAAGTATGTAAACTGACTGATGAAAAGAGAGTCAAATGGTCACATTCTTTTGAAAAACCCATCCAACATACCAGGTGATAATGGGTCCTATTTTAAGACTCTAAATAATAACAAAACCAACTAGACAGCTCATTAACGTAACAACAATAATAGACTATACTGTATTATTATTACTCTATCTATAACTAAACTTGACTCGAAAAATTTGCCTGCCATCCCTATACAACTTCACAGAATTTTCCGCCAAATGACTAGATTACACCAAAACTTTTTGTCCATATTATATTAAGAACACCAATATCTATATCTTCTCTCATAATAAGTTTGTACTAAACAAATTGATGTGCGGTCACATTCCTCATTGTTATGTTGATAGAATGATTGTTTATGTTGATAATGCATATAAGTACACATTGATGTGCGGTCACATTCCTCATTGTGATGCTTGATAGATGATTGCTTTATTGATTAGAATGATTGTTTATATGTTGATAATGCATATATAGGTAATTTCTTTGTTGTGAGGTATTGCACGTGTTTGTCCTTTGATAAAAGAAACCCAGATTGAGGGGGAACCTGCCCGACACATCCAGGCTGAGGGGATACCTGCCTGAAACAAGCAGGCTGTTGCTGCTAATACTGTTTACAACAACAACACCAATTACTGACACACTGAACAAAGAGCACAGTAATTTCTCAGTACACCACAGTAGTCCTACAGTTTGCAGTTCCCATTTGGTTTCATATCCAGGTAAAAATTGATGGATGTAGGTTGTATCATGATGTGTAGTGGATATTGGTAAAATTTGAAATTCTGGAAATAAATAGAAAGTGAGTAAATTCTGGAAATAAATAGGAAGTGAGTGAGAGATGCCAATTGGACAAATCATGCAGTGGTTTGGAAGCAATGTACTAGTCTTTCTTGTTCTGTTCAAGAAGAAGCTCCAACGTTCTGACACTTGAGATTCCAAGCAGTGGTACACATTGGCACACCTAGCTCCAATATACCACCAGTATTATATAATATCATTACATGCCTTATGTGCCAGGGAAATACTTACATCATAGGACTGACTAACATATCTGTGATCCTACCTGTCATGAATGAACTGTGTGTAGTATGCTCAGAAGAATGCTAAATGAGTCATACAAACTAGCACAACCTGAATAAGATGGAAAACAAACATGGAAGATGTCATGATCACACATGTGATGGTAAAAGAAAAGGATAAGACTCTTTTTTGGTCTGTCCGTCTACTCGGTTCCATCTAGTTTTTCTTTAAAAGCAAGCCAATGCGTGTCACAAAGAACATCAAATCATAGCAAAATCAACACACATCACATCACATCACAAAATAAAAAGCATTCGGTGGGAGCAGTGAGCAAGAAGATACTCTTATCAACTGTACAGTTAACTTACCGTATCCTGATTGCCGAAGGAGACACCCATGCCATCGTCGACGGAATAGCATATTTGATAGAATCAAGTTCAGAGAACGAACTTTCATATATCTTCACACGCAACAACAACAAAAATATCCAACATACCGGAACTACAACAAAAATATAAAATATGACGAGAATGCATCGAATATCTGGGTTTTGGTTCTTGATATTTTTTATCCTGGTCATCGTGAATCATATTTTGCTAACGGAATGTTCATTTATGGGAAAATCCTTACGTCGGAGGATATTTGCTGTCGTCGACGACGACACCGCCGCTTCTCATCTACGAAGAAGACGACGACGACGACAATTTTCACGATCTCCGTTTCGATTCCGGATACTATTTGTGCGAGGAGGATCCGACTCTTATTCTGATAACGAAGAAGATTATCGAATATTAGGCGAAGACGAAAATATGGATTTTGGCGAGGATGGAGAACAATTGCCATTGTCATTCTCGTCGGATGATGAGGACGACGAATATGATACTGTTCCTCTTTCTTCTTCTTCCTCGTCCAATATCCAAGATTTAAATATGGATGACACTGCAAGCGAAGAAAATGTAAATGTAAATACAAATGTCGACGACGATGACGATGACGAAAACGACATCATCAGCAGCGGTAGTGGTAGCGTTAGAGCAAGTCCTAGCAGTGAAGTTAGCATGGAAGGGAGAGGCAGAAAAGAAAATCGGCACACATCCGACATAATTTTAGAATTGGATCGACGATCCAGCGTCTCTAGTAACGACGAGTCCTTGACACTGAGGCAATTGATTACCAGTCGGACACAAGATTACATTTATGAACTACAGGAAACAGCGGCACAACTGGAATCCGATGACGCAACAATAAATAATAATGCGAATATAAAATTGCCTCATCCTCGAAGTCTCCTTCATTATCTTGCAAAAAATGTTCCCGCAATCAAGCAAAGTCCGGATGTTAACCTACGGATACATTCGTCACGTTCCGATATCGATCCAGGCGTGGCGGCGTGTATAATTGGTAGGTTGGCTTTTGCTTGTGAACAATATGATCAAGTACAAAAAAGGTCGACACAAATAGACAATACAAACGGCATAGTAGACGACGAGGATAGCGACAACAAAAACAGCAAGCTCGAATCGGCTGCTCCCCAATTAACAGCCGATAGACGCTTTGAACAATTGGTAGAGTGTGTAATATCAGGTGTCAACATCAAGAAGCGTAAGGAGGAATCCTTGCAGCGACAACTAGATAAATCGAGCGATGAGATAGTGACAAACATCGAGGAGGTTTTGGACGAAGAGAATGCCCGTTTCGACGAGGGATTAAACATCCGTGATGCGTGTAGAGCAGCATGGGGAATTGCTATTCTTGGGGCGCATTACCTCGACGATATGGGAGGTGCGAAGGTAAAGGACCTATTTTTGGCGCTTTCGCTAGGTGTCAGAGAACTATTATTGGCGAGGTTACAAGAACTCCGTCAAGGAGACATACTTTCTTCCGGAGAAGATGGTATGCGATTGATGACGACGGAAGAACGTCTGAATGAAATGGCGGAAGAACTTGCGGAAGATGCCGCATCAGCGATGTGGGCGTTCGGTTGCGTACGAGCGTGTACCGGAATAACAAGCGCTCCCTTATTCGAAGCATGCTGTTCCATCTTATGTCAAGATCCAATTGATTTACGTCGTCGAGCTCAAGAAGCGGAATATGAACCTAGTAAGGACACTATAGGAATTAGTGATGTTGTTGATAGACTAGCTCGTTCCGAGGCAGCCGCAGAAGAGGAATACAAAGCTACAGATATTCGCGGAACAGCTACGAATACTAACGAATATCTTTACAACACGGAGAAGGATGCGTTTCTTGATTGGCTATCTCCGATCGAAGTCACCGACATTCTTTGGGCACTAGCGCTACATGGAAGTAATGTCACGTCATCAATGGATGATGAGGTTACTCTATCAGAGACAGCCTCTACTTTACGAGAGACAGCTTATGATCGCTTGGTAGAATGGCTTGAAGAAGACATCGGTGACAACAAAGGACTGCAAACCAAATCCAATTTGGAGCCAGCATCAGAGATAGAATCGAATGGAGAAGTAATTTTAGTAGAAGTTGTAGATGCAGCAACATTGCTCGCATCCAAAGACGAATCCACCATGTCGGATAATGTGGAAGACAACAAACCAGTCCCAATCGAAAGTATTGCCATGAAGACAAATGCAATCGTCAGTAGTGATAGAGATAGCCAAGAGGTGGAAGTGGTAGATGCTGCGAAATTGTTAGCATCTATTGACAGTGAAGAAAAAGGAGCCAACGTCGAGACAGAGGTCATGATAGCTCCGACGTCAGTGATCGAAGGAAACTCTAAAAATTCTAAATCAACAACTGATGATGGATTTTCACTTGATAGGGGTGTCGATGTTGCAAATAGTATCGATGGAAATAGCAGTCCACGGATTTTTAGTCCACACGACTTAGCTAGTATTGCTTGGTCAGTGACAGAACTTAGAGATCCTTTGAGGACTCATATTGTTGGATTAGTCATTGAACTCCTTTGGAGGCTTGGACCAGAGGGTGTTTCCGGCTTATCGGGGACAGATCTTTCTAATCTCGCTTGGGCTATCGCAAAATATGAAGGGGGTAATCATGACGCATATTCGGTAGCGATCACACGATGGATTGCTGATCATACTTTGCAACGGACAAGAAAGTACCCTTTACTTTCTATCGTAACGCCTCCTGAGCTCGGTAGAATCATGTGGGCAATTGCATGCCTAACCTCTACGAAAGATTTGACACTTAACGATATTGGAATAGATACAAGCAGTTTTTTCTTGACGCGGAAAGCCATTATAAGTGCAGCCGATAATATTTCTTCTTTTTCCACTGAAACCTTGGTGAGAATAGCCTGGGCACACCTAGAGATCAACGATTCTAATTTGTCAGTACTTGATACATCTGAGATGCTGGCCCTCGGTAAGGTGTTGGCGACGGCTGAGCATTCGTTACATCGCTGGGAGCGGGTTGATTTTGCAACAGGTGATGCTGCTTCGACCGAATCTCATGTTGATAGCCCGCTATTCTCGTCGTTTTTTGGAAGACCCAGAAGAAATCTAGCCATACTCGAACAAGCTGTGAACGATGATGACGACGAAGATGATATAGTCTTAGCTCCCCTGGGTCGATCGCAACGTCCAAAATTACGAGATCTCATGATCGATCCTTCTACTTTGTGTAAGGCTGCATGTAGTTTTCAAAGATTGTCAACGAAACATCCGTATATAAAAGGAGGTTGGGCGTTCACACGGGTGGCTGTGCGGTTACTGTCGTCAAAAAATGCGCGGCTCATGAAGGAATGTTCTATTCACGATATTGTGCGGCTATGTGAAGCGGCAGTCTTAAGTGATGTCGATGGACACGGACGAGAGCTGATAATTGGTTTATTTGCTCGGCAAGTCGTGAAAGTGCTGAATGAAGTTCTAGAAGGTGAGAATCAACATGATACTTCTATCAATATTGGATCAGCTTCCTCATCCGAGATCAGCACATTGATTTGGGCTCTGGGCGAAATGGGAGTTAAATGTTCTTCAGCCGGTCACAGCGAACAGTCATCAAATAAGAAAATGCGACTAATATTTACTGAGCCTCTCTTAGATTGTATTCAAGTTGAGTCGTTGGATATAGTAGCTTTGGAACGCCTGATTCGTGGCCTTGTGCTAATGAAAATGACGTTTTCTAGCGATCAACCATTCCTTCTGAGAGTATTGACAAGGATAAGCAAACAAATTCCAGGCATTACAACTGGGAATGACCTTTGCAGTCTCGCTGTAACTATTGGGATACTTAAGGAAGCATCAAAGACAAGTCCAGAGAAAATAGAAGTATATAATGAAGAAGAGGTACCATCGGAAACGATTAAGGAAGACGAAACTTCCTTATCGCAAATCAAGGATCCTGATAATATATCATCAGTACAGGAACAGCTTTCAAGCAGATCAGATGATGTGTTGGATTCCATCGCAGAAATTGCAACTGAGTTGTCGAAACAGTTGACTGCAAATGAAATCCGGCGTCTCCTTGAGGTTTACTCGCTCCTACCCTTTCAGGCTGACACGTTGGTCGATTGTCTATCAGAAGAGGTATCAAATCGATTGACAGCTCTTCGAGATCTTCAGAGGACTCAGACATTAGATGTTTTACTGAAAGATGCAAGCCGAAAGAGCTCGGTTGTTAGAAGTTCCTTATTCGATGACTCCAATGCATCACTCTTTGGTTCGATAAAGGCTGGGATAAGGTCCTTTTTTCGGTCAACTAATGATGAGCAACTAGAGGCGGACCAAATTGATGACGAGGGCACAAAAATGACAGAGGAAATCGCATCGATCATTCAGGACTCTATTTCAGCTTCATCCGATGCCGCAAGTCGGGCGGAAGCTGATCAAAGCGCCCTCCAAATATCGTTAGACAACGTGATACAAACGCTTCAGGAGGAAGCATCCTTTGAGCTTGGTCGTTCGCAAGAACTGGTTGAAAATTATCATCGTACTGAATTTACCACTGGAAAACGTAGGAGTCGCTACGATAAGGATCGAAAGAACTACATATCTAAGCGAGTTCTAAGTCGTCTCCTTCCGTAGCGTGAAAAAGTAAACTATATGTGAATAAATAGACAAAAATTATCGACGCAAATCGATTTCCAATGTATCTACAATGAATTAAAGGGCCAAAGCAAAATAGATTTGATTATTATTATAGAGATATTACAATTGCTATCCGTCGGGAAAAGTCGACCACAGTGCTATGTTTTTACCAGCGAATCCAAATTGTGTTCGTTGAATACTAGTATCCAATTCTTGTAAATATTCTAATAAGCTTTCGTAACTACTGACACTTTGTCCATTATTCGTTTGACGTTCAGGGAATAATCGTGCAAAGACACAGCAGGGTACCACAACAAAAGGAATGCGATGTTTTACAGCCTGTTGAACAATTTCACCCGTGGCCTCATCGGGATGTAAAGCAACCAGTGCTGATGTTTGCCGCCGCAAGAGTGCATCTCCTTGAACGTCACTTAGATCATCATTATTTGTATCGTCGTAATTACTACTATTCCTATCTTGTGCTTCTTTATTATCTGTTGAATGGTCGTCGCTATCGTTGTCTGATATAGCAGTAGCGACCAAGATACGAAGATTTTCTTCATCGGGATGCCTGTAACTTTCATCGTAACCACAAGGTTTGGAACCAAACCAAGCCCGTTGACTTTGGAAAGGAACAACGACGGGCGGTGGAACAACTAGCTGACAAAACTTATAGTCTGATATTTCTTTTGCTGTTGGTGTTTGATGATAATCGTGTTACTACTAATAGTATGGTCACTACTGTATGTTTGTGGTGGTTGTGTTTCTTCTTCAACTTGTTGTGTTTTTTGCCGTCGTTGTTGTTGTCGTCGTTGTGGCTTGTTCAACAGACTTCGTTTCCATATCTTTCGATCTTTTTTGGGTAATTTTCCTACGCTTTCTCGTGCATCCACGACAGTTGATAAAATACCATTCATCCCCAGCGCCATCGAAACGTGACCACATCCGCCCGCCACATCCAAAACTCCACCACCTCGGTTCAACCAATCACGAACATTTTGCTGTTGTTGTATTTGTTTGATTGTTGCCGTTGTCATCATTGTTGGCGAATTTGTAGCTGTAGCTATATTTGCAGTCGTGTTGCTTACATAATCTAAGGTTGGTACTTCCTTTAGATCCACGGTACTGGTTACATTAGCATCTTTCTCGATACCAGGTTGCTCTTGCGAATTTGATAATTTATTTCCGATAAGTTGCATTAGAAAACTAACAAGTTCTTGAGCTTGTAATAGTTTTTCTTTCCTTCCTCCCCCGTGATGATTATTACTAATACGACGAAGATTATCATCGTCATCCCCGTTCAATGTGAAGACTGTCGCTGCTGCTGCTGCTGCTGCGTTTGTTGTTCTTTCTGTGAACTATTGTCGGTATTAGTACCCCTCGTCGTCGTCGTCGTATGTACAAATACATCATCATCGTCGTCGTCGTTGTTGTTGTTATACGATTTCTTCGATCAGACTGTTGCTGTCGTTGTCGTTGTTGCTGTTTGTCCTTCTTGTTTTGAGGAAGGTATCGGAGTTGATATTGTTGACAATCTCGCATACTCCAAACACGAGAAGTACGAATCAGAATAGTTTTTTGAGCATCCAATGTGGATGATAACCCACAACCCATCGAGGTTGTTGACTCCAGTTTTGTTGTTGGTTTTTGCTCCGTGACGATGATGATGATGGCGTTGATGATCGCTCCGATGGTTGTTGCCACTGTCCGTTATTTGTACATAAAACATCTATTTATCTCCAATCTTATACTGCTTCCGACAAAAAGAACGTAATTCCTGTGTACTGTCTGTGAATTGAACCGGACTAGAATTGGAGATAGTGATTGGTCAATTTCTGTGACATCATCTGTGGTAGTAATCGCCGACGACAACGATGACGAGATAGGTGCAAGAATGAAACTAGCAAAGCCTGATCTTATGGAACGCGAAAAGAGTATTCCAGAGATAACGACTGGTGAAGATGATGATGTTTTGTGTTCATCGTCGTCCATTTTCTCGACGAATCTTCTTCCTTTTCCTGATTCAAGATTTCGAACGGAAGACGAAGCAATTGTGCTATTGTCTTTTTTGTTTGGTTTTGCTATTAGCACCATGTGGGATTTCGCACAGCGTTCATCGATCGAAGTAGTAATATGTTCTCGTTAACATCTTAACAACATGCTAAACTTTTATGTGGCTGATTGGCGATTTATGGTGCAATTCTATCGACTATCATTGCTTTTTAGTTTATTTTGCTTATCTTTTTCTTTTCTAAAAAAGTTAAAATATCTCTGACCTCCACGTGTAATGCTGCAATGTAGCGCGCGAAAATAAGCACGACTGCAATTTTATGATGCCTTCGAAAGTAAAATAAAGTTAGCATGATGGCAATAATTTTAAATTGTTAATAACGTCAATACAATTTTGAGGCTGCCTGTTCTTTGGCATGCCAATCCATACAGCAACATAAGAATAGCTAACATTTTTGCGAGCTAGCTTAACATTTGTCTGAATTTTTGAGACTATCAGTTTAAAGGATACTATATTCCAACATCGATATTCATCCAGAAGAAGAAGAAGAAAACGCATCATCCCATAACACGTTCATTCGTATCTGTGGTATAATGAGGGTTTACGTTTTCCTGCCGCTTTATGCGGACTTCCATTGTCGTCTTCCTTATTGTGCCACTATCATCGGCGATGTCCTGGTCTCATCCTTCGTCAGTCAGCAAAAATAACAACAATTTCACGTCATTTTCAATTGACAACATCGTCATCATCAATACGTTATTGCCATCACCGCCTTCATCTGAATCTGTTCCCATTCCATTCCTCCCCCGAAAACACTGGACATAACGATTATCATATTCTACATAAACGACGTCAGCAAATGGGATGGGGTGGCAACAACAAAAGTACAAGTAGATCAGAGGCTATCATCGTTGCACTGCTAGAGATAGTAGAAATAATTACAGCACACAAACCACGGAAGATGAAAAAAATTCTCCTAAAAACGATAATACTACTGACAAAATGGGTTTCGTAGATAATAATCACTCTTCTTTTCGTCAATCTCCAGTCATACGATATTTCTATAACGATGTTTACGAAGTGAAATTACCGCCTCGACATAGATTTCCCATGGGAAAATATAGACAGGTTCGAACTAAAGTACAGGATATGATATCGGATCTTCCACAAGAACAAAAAGAAAGAGTAGATTGGGGTGAGTTATGTTACTTTGTTAAGGAGCGATGCAGATGAATTTATCAGTAAAAAATACAGCAGGCATTTATCGTGATGTTAAAGCAGACAGACAGGAAGTGGAAAGATCGATAGTCGCTTCACTCTGGAGCTTCTTCTTGAAAGACGAAAACTGGCACATCGCTCTCAAAGCCACTGCATGATTTATTCAATTCGCGCCTCTCACTCCCTCCCTATTTATTTCCAGAATTTCAGATCTCCCCACTATCGACATTGGAAGAGTTATCGACGACACATGATGCAACCTACATTCAACGGTTCCTCGTTGGAGATCAAACCGAAAAGGAACAAAGAAATGTAGGATTCCCGTGGTCTACAGAGGGTGTTGACCGGGCTCTTAGTTCAGTGGGTGGAACATTAGCAGCTGCTTGTTTTGTTTGTGACGAACTTCGAGAACGGCAAAAGATGGACGACAAGAAATTAACGCAGTCTTCGTCGTCGACCGGCAGTGATGACGTTGTATCCGATCAATATTCTCCCTGCTGGGCTGCTCATATCGCAGGTGGGACGCATCATGCATTTTACGATTACGGAGAAGGGTTTTGCATATTCTCAGATATGGCTGTCACAGCTAATGTTGTGTTGGAACGTATCCAGACATAATTAAGAATAAATACTGATGATAGATTTAGACGTCCATCAGGGAAACGGCAACGCTGTTTTGTTTCACCACAAGAAGGGAATTATACTACCGATACCGATACTACCGATGATCATGATTATGATTATGATATGATATTGATGATGATAATAATAATAGCAAGAGTCAAAATAGTAATGCAGATCGAGTCTTTACATTTTCTATGCACAGTTCTGGTAATTACTTTTCACCAAAACAAGAATCTGATTTAGATATCGAATTACCGATTGGATGTTCTGATCAGGCCTACTTAATGACCTTGAATCACTGGTTAAAACGATTCCGAATCGAACATAATCGCGAAAAAGACAACAAGTACAAGTGGGATCTAATCATATTCCAAGCCGGTGTTGATGTATTGAAGATGATCGACTTGGACGTATGAGCTTATCATCGAAAGGTGTAGAACGACGAAACGAACTCGTTTATGAATTTGCTCATGATTTGAAGATACCCTAGTAATTTGTATGGGAGGAGGATATCCAAAAAGAGACGATGGTTGGAAATCTATCATTGATGCTCATTCCAATGTCTATGTTCAAGCACTTCAGTTCTTACATAAGTCAACTCTGTCGCAATCCTAAACGAATCGAATAATTGTGATAATAATATGTTACATTCTTGGATTGACTCGACTCATTTTTTTCTATCTCTCTAGTTCTGCGTCATAATAACTAATAGCCTTTTTAATTTTATAAATCATAGTATCTAGACCTTAACTTTATTTACTAATAGTTGATTGAACGTATCCCCAATGAAAAATCAATGCCATCGAGGAGTTTTTCACGATCCAAATATTGTGTACATTGACCTAATAATGGATATTATCATATAATGTTGGTATCATATCATTCATATTAACTTTTGCTGCAGGGAAATTATAATCACCGATTAGAACTTTTCGCCAGTATGGTTCATGGAGTACCCACGTTGGAAATTTTGTGCGTTCATCGGTTTTATTTATCATATCAAGTGGAACCTTTCCTGGATATAATCCAGATACTTCTTCGGGCAAATATTGAAATGCCATATTAACTTCATGATAATCTGTTATACTACGTTTACGTAAACTTTGTACAAATTGTGCTTTCTTTTTTGATTTTCGTCTGATCTGTAAACCAAATGAATAATGATCATCTGGTACACATGAATAATTCATAAATATTGATATCCCACTACTACTTGTACTATCCCTATTACCATTATCAGAACTAGTACCACTAAAACCTCGAAATACGCTTTCAAGCCAATTACGATCAGTGATTTTGTCATGTTGTGCATAATTTAATGATGTCATTTTAATAGCAGTAGTGCTTGTACTTGCACTTGCACTTGCACCTGTAATTTTACTTGTAATTGTACTTGTAGTAGTACTATCATTTTTTGTTTGATTATGATTATGATTATGATTATGAAGTTCTTCTAATATACCATTAAATTTACGTAACGCAAATATACTATCATTCAATAATACAAAATCATCATATTTTCTTACCAAACCTTGTAATGCATCACAAAATAATCCAACATCGTATCGATTATTAACATAATATTGTGCCTCAATTGTTACCTGTTTTGATACAAATAATGGTATCCGTAAACGAACTTCCTTCAGTACATGTTCAATGATTGGTTTAGCCCAATATGTTGATGAAATAATTACATGATTTACATTCGTTGTTGTTCCATCACCAGTAGTAGTAACAGAATTGGAATCTTCTGTCGTTGTTACAAAGCATTCAATTTCACTCCATAATGCAACAATATGACGTTCACTTAAGGGAATAGCTGCAATAATCATAACTGCGTCATTCTTCGTCGTATCCTTGTTGTTGTTGTTGTTGTTGTTGATTCTATTACTCGTAATCGTACTCATACTTATTGGACGACTGCTACTGGTTTTCTGTTCAGGAATAACAGCAAGTTGTCGTCGTCGAGGACGTAGGAGAGCATTATTACTATTATTATTTTCATTATTTAAATGAATTATTTTCTTGTGAACATACGTTATAAATGTCACCGATTGGAAAATAATCACGACAATAATAAGAGTAAGGAATTTGATTCGACATTTCGTCATCATCACCATTTTTGTTGTTGCTGGTGTACTACGCATCTACGCCGACTAATGTGTCGATTGTGCGTGTGTGCGTGTGTGTGTGATGGGCACTTTGATTGTTGGAAAGTAGTAACTACTTCCCAAGAACAATCGTATCCAATTTCGGAAATTTAATCAAGAACGATTTAAAATGTGACCGTTGTAAGCTTATATGGGTTTGCCATAATGTTTTAACGGTTTTGAGAGAGAAGTCCCGCTTTATAGACCAATCATTTGAATGCGCATTTGTTTTTAAACTTTTCCTAAACGCATTTTACACCAATAAGATCTCTCACGTTGATTACAGTACATATTAAAAACCTGCTCCTTTTTGAACGCGGGTGTCGACTTTCGATGATGCGTTGTTTTCTTCTTACTCAACACAAACCAACTATTAACTACTTCGACGACAAGGCACAACGACACTACCTTACTTGCTTGTTGTACATGTTGAATGTATGTGACACTCTACTCTATTTTCAGATCATATACATAACACTTCAAACCGTAAAACAGGCATTGTTACCCTTGTAGATAAATCTCATCGCAAGCAACTGCTCCCTCCTCTACGTGTAATTAAATAAATAAATATCACTACAAAATGAAAATTCGTTTTCCATCAATCATTAAAAGCGGCTTCAACGTTGTTGACAAATCCGTCAACAGCAATAGTAATAGCAGTCACTCCGATGATAGGAGTAATTCTTCTACTAGCAAGAATAACAACGATTCGTCATCTTCTTTTCTTTCTTTGACGAGGAATAACAGTATACATAGTACTAGTAGTAGTACTAATAATAGTTCCGCAATAAAGAAGGGAGGAACAGCACCGAAATCACCATCCTCGAATAATAATAATAATAAGAAGAAGAATCCGATAATTCGACGAATGAGATCAATGTCACCCCTTAGAAAAATAAGAATCAATCACCAATATCATATCCATCTATACTGAATACCGGCAAGGGCAATAAAAATAGTAATCGGTTCTACAACCGTCATCAACAACAAAACAATCATCATCATCAAAAACAAAATCAACAACAACATCAACATCAAGATACAACAACACACTCAAAATCTCCATCTACGAATAGTTGTGGTAGTAGTAGTAGTAGTGTTGATTCATCTATCGATCCTACGATCATTTTAGCTATGGATAATAACACCACTACCGTCGTCGCATCAGCTTCTTCATCTTCTTTTCCACATGAAAGTATTGTCGTTAACCTGGATAATAAGAATACTACTACTACTACTACTACTAATAATAATAATAAGAATGTTGTTGATGACATTGACATTCTTATTGACCTAGATAATACTAGTAATGATGACATTGACATTCACCTTGACAACGAGGATTCGTCATTATCATCAACAGGATCACGGAGACCTGATAACGATAATATTGAAACAACACCTAAAACAAAAACACATGCAGCAACAGCAACAGCAACAAATAGTAATAATAATAGTGATAGTGATAGTAATAACTCAACGAAAAAAGACTTTAAAAAACTATTTAATAACATTATAAAGAAGAGTGGGAATAGTAGTAGTGAAAGAAGTACTGGGAACAACAACACCGAAATTGGGGAAAGGAACAGTGAAACAGTAATAACAAGGGACGACCAATGGGTTTCATTTTCTGTTGAACAAGACGACACTGCTGCGAAGGTTGCGAAAAATCAACAACATAAGGAGGAAGAGGACGAACAATTGGAAACGAAAAACCGAAAGTTAGAGGAAGAAAACGAACAATTGAAAACGAAACAACGACAGGAGAAGGAGAAAGAACTATTTGAAATGAAACAACAACAGGAGGAGGAACAATTTAAAGAAGTATGTGGTCATGGGTCTCAATGGGTATTAAATCAAAGGTTTGTCTTGTCAGGGATCGGAAAAAATACCATCAACAAGAGTCCTACCAGGGATAGTGATGATGACTGCGTCGCCGAAGTTGATTTGTTCAAACCTAAGAGAGGGAAAAAAACAATGGTTAATTCACCACTATCGATGAACAACAAATCTTCCTTTGATAATAGTGATAGTGATAGTGATAGCGGTAGCGGTAGTGATAGTGATAGTAATAGCGATAGCGATAGCGAAAGTAATAACAATGAGGACGAAAACAGCAAAGTTAGCAATAGTATGAATTGTAGTGTCATAAATCCGCCTATTGGTTCTCTTACAATCATCGACGCACATCATGGTGGTGGTGGTGGTGGGTATGATAGTCATAGAACAAACAGCAAGACCAGAAATAATAGAAATATCGAA
Organism: Fragilariopsis cylindrus CCMP1102; assembly: GCA_900095095.1. NCBI lineage: Eukaryota > Bacillariophyta > Bacillariophyceae > Bacillariales > Bacillariaceae > Fragilariopsis > Fragilariopsis cylindrus. The sequence goes on from FMBT01000392.1 coordinate 14,399, forward strand.
GACGACGATGATGATGATGATTTCGGGGATGCTAAAAGCGAAGGAGAAATGACGATGGCACAAGGACTCGCTTTTAAACTCGTACAAGATCTAGAGTCGGTACGACAAGAAAACGAACGATATGCGTCAAGGAATCGTCGCTTACAATCGCAGCTTCAAATACTGAAGGTCCAACAAGATGAACATATGGTCCATCGTGGTCGTCTCCTCAAGGCTTGTATTTACACTTCACCTGTTTTCATTTTATGTGGGGGATTAGATGCATTCCTAACTACTATTTTGTTGGTATGGGTATTGATAGAAGTCGATTCATATATGGATCTTGGTGATGAAGGCGCAGCTGAAGATGACGAAGATAGTGTTGACGAAGACGACGATGACCTTGATAACGACAGCGACGAAGACCTTGATAACGACAGCGGCGAAGACAGCGAAGATGAAGATGATCATGACGATGAATCATAATATATGTAAAAGAAACACTGCGTTCTTTTGTTAAAAGCTTGGTAAATTAGAATCATAACGAAGGGGAGAAAACAACCAAGCTTTTCTTTCAAAAAGGTTTGAAGTAATTTATTATTCCCTATTGATAAAATTTTCCATTTTTTCAATAGGGAATAATAAATACAGCGGCTCTAATATTTGTTGGGGAGGAGTCTAAAATTGAAAGTATATAATTTTGTTTCAAAAGTAAAATAAAATGTCAGTCTTAATAATATCACACTTATTTATTTATTTATTTAGGATGGTATTGAATAGAAAGAATAGTACATGGTACCTAATTTTTTAATTGAACGAGCCAAAAGTTCTGGGGCGCGCAAATTATGCGATGAAACAAACAAACAACGGTATGTGGCAAGATTTTTTTTGTAAAATAATATTGAGACACAACAATTCAACACAACAACATGCAACCAAGCATAAGCAAAGTTTTCTGTAAGCATATCGCATCATCACTGGTAAAGGGTTTATACCATCGTAATTAATTGCCAGATCGTCAGATTCGATTCGACTCGACTCGATTCGATTCATCAAAAAATAACATTGTTATACTACACTGTAATGGGTGATTCTTCTAATACCGCCAGCAGTGCTGCTGCAACTGCAATGGGTGCTGGTTATAATGATGCCACTGTCATTCGCCGCCGCGTTAAGAAAGAAGACGAACCAGAAGCAGAAGCAGATAACATGTATCACGATGACAAATACAATAATAAGAATGGTGCTGATAATTGTAATTTAAATCATCACGAACGAGTAGTATTACAAGCAAAAGTCAAAAAAGAGGAGGAAGGCAACAATAATAAAAACGACGATCACGATCGAGAAAACGAAGAAGCATCAACAACCCCAAAAAGTATTAACGATAATTATGATGATTGGACGCAGGGTAACTGGTGTTGGTTATTACCTGCTGCTACGAATAATAATACAAATCATTCCGTGAAGTCAGAAGAAGAAGAAGCGAATGATGATACAAAAATAATGCTAGAAATCCAAAGGGAATAATGGCTGCAGGACGACGTCATCATCAATCTAAGTGTAGTAGTAGTGGTACCACTGGAATCAACGACGTAGCTGCAACTTCCAATGCTAAAAGGCAGAGAGGAAGATATCGATCCATGCCTCATGATAATAATGGTGATGATGACAATGACAATGACAATAGCAATGAAAGTAAACCACCGGCGAAAAAGAAGATGAAACGCCATCTATCAGAACACGATAGTTTAAAGAAGAAGGAGGCGGATTGCGTATACGATGCAAATAATGCAACACATACTAAAGCTAAAGCTAACGATAAGTACAACGACGAAGGTAGCACCAACAACAGCAATAACGGAGTTGATGATGGAGAAGGATACGAATCATGGACGGAAGGTAATTGGTGCTTGGTATTACCTTTTCCTGCAGCAATAACAACTACTAGACGGCGTGGTGTACGTAACCAGAACTCCCGTAAACATCCCTTCACGACTCCCGTGGGAGGTATTGATGATGATAACGATGATGCGTACGAGGATGATGGTGACAATGAGTACAACAAAGATTCTGATAATGATGATGACAACAATGCTGTATCGTCCACAAAATCAAAAAAAGGTAAAGATACATTGGGAAGGTGCACATCGTTCAATGATAAAAGATGGGATGAAAATTTCCAACGTCTAGTTGCCTACAAAATGAATACAATTCTACTACTGTTCCTTACACGTATAAAGTAAATGGTCTAGATCTTGGAAGGTGGGTTCGAGGACAACGGGAAAATTACAGAAAGGAGTCACTTTCCATGGAACGGATAAGACGATTGAAATCCGTCAACTTTGTTTGGAAGCCAAATGGTTCTATTCCATGGATTGATAGAAGATGGGATGAACATTTCCAGCGTCTTGTTGCCTACAAAAAGGAATATAATTCTAAGACTGTTCCTTACACGTATAAAGTAAATGGTCTAGATCTTGGAAGGTGGGTTCGAGGACAACGGGAAAATTATAGGAACGAAGAACTTTCCATAGAACGGATGAGACGATTGAATTCCGTCAAGTTTGTTTGGAAGCCAAATGGTTCTATTCCATGGATGGAAATGTATCAGAAACTCGTTGCGTACAAAACACAGCACAAGTCTACCAATGTGCCTTTCAAGTACAAAAAAGATCCAAAACTTGGATCATGGGTTAACACTCAACGGTGGAAATTCAAGAACAATGAACTTTCTGAAGAGCGGATCAATCATCTTGAATCAATTAGTTTTGTCTGGAGTGATGTACAATGGACGGCGATGTATCATAAACTGGCGGAGTACAAGAGGCAACATCACGGTTCAACACTAGTACCACTAGGATACACGGAAGACCCTTTTCTTGGGAGATGGGTCTATAATCAAAGATACGCCTACAACAAAGGTAATTTGTTGGGAAAGCGCTTAAAACTTCTGAATGCAATCAATTTTGTTTGGTCATTGAAGAACAATGCTTCTTCCTAATAATAATGGCTCAGTCTTGTGCGGTCTACTTGGAATTTTAATACTCGAAGGAAAAATGCTCCGGTTACTACACAATGGACGACGAAAAATGATGATCCTGGTGGAGATGTAGGTGCTCGTCATGGCGACGGTGGAAAACCTCCAACTGGTGGAGATTGTCTTTTTACCTTAGCGTTGACGACGATGATTACTTGTGTCCTAGAGATAGAAAGGAATAGGAAGAAGGAGTTGGAGGAGGAGGAGGAGAACAGTACCATTAAAAAAAATAGTACTATACTAGCAGGCATCATTTTTAATGATTCGATTCGATTCAGTACGTAAATCGATATTATATTATCGCGATTAATAAAGTAACTTCCTCTAATGTCCTTCTATGAACTACTACTATGCGTGTTAGTATCATCGATCGTCGTCAATCGGTGGTATGGTGCTAGTAGACTTTATCAACGTTTGTACTAAGGATGATCCTAGATAGTCCATAACGGGTTTACCACCACTTGTTACTTTTCGATTAAATTCATCCTTAGCATTAGCTATCATAACTGTATGCCCAAGCTATATTAAATAACGAAAGGCATATTGAGAGAAAAAAAACGGAAGGAAAATGAGAAAAACAGGGGGGGGGGGGGGGGATGCAATTGTATTTATTTCGTATGGCTAGGTTAATCACAATTTTTTGTTCTCCGATAATTAACATTTCCAAAGCATGCAACGTACCGGAATCCTTGGTTTTAAGGACCAAAAACTTGTCGTCCCTGATGCTTTCCCCGATGCTGTCATTAAGCCACCTTTGAATTCAGTTAGTAATTCCCCAGCTGTCCAATTATCTTTTACATGCGTATGAGTATCAATCATATCAGTGTTGACATTGTCGTTCTTTTCCCCCTTGTTGTGGTTGTTATTGTTATTGTTGCTATTGTCATCATCATCGTCTCTGCTACTGCTACTGCTACTGATGATGATATTGTTACCACCGCTGTTGTTATCACTGTTGTCACCACCGCCACTACCGCCACCGTCACTACCTTCACCATCATCATTCTCTTTTTCGGTTTTATTTTCTTTTTCGATTTCGATACCAGGTGTACTACTATGAATACTAGCCTCGGATGGTGTCGGTGACCCAGTAACAGGAACACTAGGTACTGTCTCACGAACATCAACTAAAACTTTCGTCCACCCTAATCGATCTAATCGTTTCGACCATACCTTATATACTTCAGATGGATCTGTATGATCGTTATGCGACTTTTTTCGATGCTCAGTTTCATTTGTATCCTCATTTTCATTCTTTTCGCTGAGAACGTCGTCATTTTGATCCAGATCCATTATTTCTTCCTCATTGTTTTCATTTTTTAATATATTATCAAGTCGTCGTGGTGTCGTAAGTGTCATAACAATTTCTTTTGGCGTGGGAACTTCGTCGTCTTCTTCTCGTACAGTATCTGTACTAGTTACATTTGTTCTTTTCTTTGTAATTGTGCGAGCTACTCTATAATGAGGTGAATCACTTCCTGGTGCCCAAAATGCAGCAGTTGCAGTCGGTACCTGAAAGTCTGTCCCGTACACATTAATGTATGCAATTCGTTGTTGAAATCGTGATAATGGTTCGATATAGTATTGCTTGTATGTTAAATCTTCTACAACAGTATTAAATCGAAAAAAATCTTTCCCAGTTACTTGCATACTTTGTGCTACCATAAATTCAGCTGCACGTGGTAGTGGAAAATAGGTATGTCCACTTATACCCAAATGTGGAGTAGCTGTTGTAAGGAAAACCATTGGTGTTAATGAAATAGAAGAGATGATGATGATGAGATGATGATGATGAATGTGGTTCTTGTTCCATATTCCAATCTATACCGGCTAATGCCTGTCTAGCATAAAGGCCACCAAGCGAATTTCCGATGATGCTCAAAGTCACTGGATCAGAATGAGTCTTACTACTACTGTTGCTGTCATCCTCATCTTCATTTTCATTTTCATTGTCGTTGCTACTGCTACTGCTACTACTACTACCACTGCTGCTACCACCACCACCATTAACAATGTATCGTACAAGAGAATTGATTTCATTAGCTATCCGTTCTCCTCCTGCAACTATTCCATCATTTGTTCGATCCTCGTTACATAAAGCTGAATGGATGACAAATCGATGATGACGTTATCATCGTTCTTGTTCTTGTCATCCATGTTATTCCTTTCGTTGTTTTTATTTTTATTAGTAGCAGCTATCACAGCAGCATTTTTTATCGATTCTCGAATATAATCCATTTCTAACGCATTGCCCATCCAACCATGAATCAAAACAACAATATGTGTTACTGTTGTTGAAACGTCACTGTCACTGTCATTGATATTGTCATTGTCATTATCATTGTCATTATCACTACTGCCAATATAGTTTTTTTCATCAATTATAGTAATAGTAGAAAATGGATTATCGTCGGATTCCAAGTCTTTTTTCTTACCAATTTTTCTTAGACTAGTAGTATCCTCACCAACATCATTATCGTCATCGTCATCGTCTTCCCCTGCATCTGCACTTGCACTTATGACATCTTTGGCAAGTCGAGAATTAGAAATGGAGGATGGAAGCCATGGCAGTCGATTCATCATGGTAATCGTTCTGCTTGTTTTATTGTTATTATCACCTAGATGTTGCTGCTGCTGTGCTGTGCTGTTGCTGCTGCTGGTTGGAAGAGACAGGTAGATAATACAAGTGGTAAAACAGGAAAGATCATCGATCGTACAATTCAACCACTATCTGCCTTCAGGGACATTAGGTTGCAGAGCATAAAGAGAGTGAATGCTGGAAGATTTACAATCTTAATCTAATTCTTGTTTTAGCTAACTGAGCGAAACCGTTCAAATAATGGTACAGTACGCACGCTAACGTTAGTATTTCACCGCGGTAGAAAATTAAGTTTTTTTTGGCAGGACTGGAACATATCTAATTTTAGACTATTATTAGTAGGCAGTAGAACAGGCTGAAGTAACTTCTAACTACTGCGTTAGGTCACATGGCAATTTTATATATGTATGTTGTTTATACATTTCCATCTGATTGGTAAGAGAAATGTTAGTTGACATTAGTGAGTAGGAACTCAACACACATACATACATACATACTGTCATTTCCTTTAATTTTTTTTCTTGGTAATAGTCACAATATTAATAATATCATAATTGTATCTCATTGCATTCATGTCACTAGCAACATGACATGGTACACGTGTAGAATAATACTGCATATTACATAAGTCTTATTATTAGAATAATAATACATATTATAAATTTATATTAAGGTAAAACGACAATGTCAATTTTACTTTACTTGCTTTATCTTTTTGATACCGAACAATTTCATTTGCATACATACATGAGATTCCAAATTAACTCTCCAGCGCTTGTCGCGATGCTTTTTTCTTGACGACTGATTTTTGTTCATTAATGGTTACATATTAAAGCTGATTTCAACGATCAAATGATATTGAAATGTGATTATCAAGATGTTAACGAATGCTATCTTTAGTTTCAAAAATTGGTTACTCAGTTGCATCACAAACACCGGCACCCGAAAGAGCAAAACTTGCATCAGCCTCTGGTAAAGATGGACTATCGTAGACTGTCATTATCCGATTATCACCACGACCTTTACGTAAACGTAATCGAGTAGTTGCAGCATGGGCAATTATATTCCCACCGATAGGCTTCGTTGCGTCCTTTGCAAAACTCATTGCACCTGGATCGCTGACAACTTGGTTGGTGATAAAGACGGCCACACCAAATTCTTCCGCCAAGCGAGTTAGCTGACGAAGGAATTGTCCCATTTGCATCTGACGTTCCGACAACTCCCCACGTCCCGTGTAATCAGTCCGATACAATGCTGTTGCAGAATCGACAACCAATAGTGCGTATCGGTCTTGTGCCATAATAGCAGCTGCTACCTTAAGTAATTCCATCTGATGTTCAGAATTATGTGCTCGAGCGATAGCCACATTCTCTAATGTAAGTTTTGGATCAAGTCCGAATCGTTCAGCGATAGCCTTGAGACGTTCCGGACGGAATGATCCTTCCGTATCGATATACATTGCCTTGCCTTCGGCACCACCGTTATCAATTGCCATTTGACAAGTCACACATAATGTATGACACAATTGAGTCTTCCCGGTACGGAATTCACCAAAAACTTCAGTGATTGAACCTGTTTCTATTCCACCCTCTAGCAGTTTGTCTAATTCTACTGCACCCGTTGTTAATGTAACAAGTCCTTGTCGATCTTCTAATGCATCTGCAGCTGTTTGAAATTCCATTGTAACCATTGTATTTACAATTTCTTTTATTTTAAGAACCTTTGCTTCCGAAATACCTTTAACATCAGAAAGTTTACGCTTCGTTGCGTGAGCAATCTTTTTTATTTTATTTTATTTCATTTCATTAAAGAAATATTACGAGAGTAATAGAAGTAAGTTTGGGTGAGTTTTGATTTTTCAATGAATACCAATTCGACAGAATGACAAATCCAAACCAAGTTTCGCAATACTTTTTTCTTTCCATTCCACGTAAAACTTACCGATTCAACTGTGTGATAACCAGCAGTTGTTAATTTCGTAATATCATTGGCGGCGATTCCATGCTCTTGAAGTACTTCAACTTTTTGATAGGCATGAGACGACTGCAAAAAACCAAGAAGAAAGTAAGAGTGTAAAGAAGAAGAACAATGAAAAGTTAGGTTTAGAAATTCAAAACTGCATGCCGACATTTAGATATAATAATAACATCAGGGGGAATTAATTAAATACAAGTACAAGCTTAAGTACGAGTACTCACTTCTTCTTCTCCTTCTTCGCCCATTTCTGTTTCATCGTATTGTTGTTGCTCCTCCATAGGAGCAGCTTCTGATGCCATCATGATATTTGTAGTCTTCGTTTCTCGGGATAGGAATGAATTGTAATAATCGATTGGAAAACAGAATAGCACAGTTTGACAAGCACGTAGTAAGTTGCGTTACGGTACCAGTATGTGTTGGTAGTTGGTACAGTAGGTGATTCTTTCGAATAGAGGAGAGGAGGGAGCAAAGTTTTTTTGTGCAGTTTTTCACGCACGACAGCGACATCCCGTGTATTTATTTTTCAGTGAGTTTGGCGCGAACTGATGTTCAAAATTGTGCCTGGCTGTTTCACGGAATTAATAACCCAAACCCTCAAGGTGGTTTGTGAGTCACTCGCGTGCAAAGCGTGATTCAGACACGCCACTTTATCCGATGGCTCACGACATTTTAAAATATATATAAGAAGGATCTTATTTCAAAAAGTAGTAGGCACAATTGTATGAACAAAAATAACTGACTCGATCGTGTTGTTGTGTGTGTTGTTGCTACAGTACAGCCATCCTACATCATACCGCTTCCCAACATTTATTATTCACTTGATTCATAAAAAACTTAACTAAGTTACCACTGAAACGTACCAAAATGAGAAACTTTAATATTTCGACAGCCCTCGTTGTGGCATCGATCTTCGTCGCTTCGATTGATTCGTCATCGGCGTTTGTAACACCCAACAAAATCGCAAGAACGACAACAAAAGGAGATGTAGGATTTTCCTCCGCGAATCCTGTTGCTACTACCGCCACTTCCGGTAATATCGCACTTTCTGCATTGCCTCCAGCGGAAGTCCTAAGCAGCAGTTTTCAAATTGCGTCCGCTTCATTAGAGTCCATTACGTCAAGTTCTCTCTTCAATTACTTTGCTGAAAAACTTATCGATGCCTCAATTCCTGCGGTGGCTTCCATCGGTGTTATTTCCTTTTTCTTTACTCAAATTAAAAAATCCCGTGGTAAAGACGAAAATGATGATGAGGCAGCAGAAAGTGCGACTGCAATAAGTGAATTGTATAATGATCTTTACTCGAACACAAAAGGTTCTGGAATTATGAAACGATCATCTATGAACCCATTCGCGAATCGTGGTGGACCTACATCGTTACCAAAAAATCTCGGCTTACCCAGCCGTGAATTTTTACGTATCACCAGTCTCAATGAAAAATACGACGCGTATGACTTTTCTTTGACGAAGGCAACCGAGTCGAAAGCAAAGGCGGCTGCCGATTTCCGTTCTAAATCCTTCGATCGAGCACTTGGATTGGCTCTGAATGCAGAACCTGCTGTAGAAGGATCAACGGTCTCGGAATTTCTTCCACCACGTGTCAAACAAAAGCTACTTCGAGCGGAAAAGAAATTTCTTAAATCAGGTATGGAAAAAGTATCCGAATTACAAAAACTAGAAACCCTTTTGGCATCTATTTGCATGGACATTGAGTTGGGAAAATTGGGTGAAAGGGCAGAAAAGATGAATGAAGATGATATGAAAGTAATTGATGCAGAAATAGAAGAATCTGCTACTAGCAATTCTGACGACGATGAAAAGAAGGACGAAAAGAAGGACGAAAAAAAGGAAAAGGGAGCCATTTCTGCTGGTCCTGTTATGGCAGGAAAAAAGGACGACCCGAAAATTACTACAGGTAAAAAAAGAGAGAATACTGCCAAGAGAGAGGAGCTATTGAAAGATACCACAAAATTACAGAAGGAATTAAAAGAATTAGAGCTTGATTTTATGCAAGAAGTTTTGGCGGCTGTAGGACCAAAACGTGCGATTGGATTAAGAAGTGCTATTCTAGGTGATATTGCTGTTCGTGGAACTGGGAGCTTACTGACACAGATGGAAGGCAGACCATTGTCTACCATTCTTAAGGCTGGTGCTGATGACAAAAGTCGACCAAAAAATCTCTTTGTAATGGATTTTCCCGGAGATGTTAATGCATCGCAACTAAATGAGTTGCGCGAGGAGGTAACTGGTGTGATCCGAAATGCACAGCCCGGAGACGAAGTTTTGGTCGTATTGCAATCGGGTGGTGGTACGGTCACGGGTTATGGTACGAACAAATTCGTTTATTTAGATTTGCTTCCGTGCGTATTTGCTTCTATTGTTTTGTTTCCCCCCGTCATTTTTCTCTAACACAAAAAACCCTTTTGATTATGTGTGTCTATTTCACCTAGGTCTCGCTGCGGGACAGCTCGTCAGACTTAAAGACAAGGGATTGTATCTTACCATCGCCGTTGAACAAGTAGCCGCATCCGGTGGTTACATGATGAGTTGTGTTGCGGATAAAATTATTGCTAGTCCGTTCGCAGTTTTAGGGAGTATTGGGTAAGATTACGTGTTCCGTTCTTTGTTTTGTTGCCTCTCCATTATTTGTTCAGAGCCAAATCTATTCATTTGATGAGGATATTTCAGGTTTTTACGCAGTGATTTTTCTTATAAATTAATTGTTCGTCTGCTTATCTTGATCGGTTTCTTTGTTGGTCATATTCATGATTTTTTCCCTCATAACATATATATTCTTGATGTCTATAGAGTCATTTCAGAAATCCCTAACGTTTACGAGCGTCTCAAGGAGGAAGGAATGTAAGTATTAGCACGCACGCATATGCAAACAAAATAAATGTTTCGGCAGAATGAATGAGTGGATCGATTCCTCACTTTCACTTTATTTTTCTCATTTCACTCCAACACCATATATCATAAAATATACAGTAAATTTCAAACTGTTACTGCTGGAAAGTACAAACGAACCCTGACACCAACCAAAAAAATAACCAAAGAAGATTTATCAAAATCAGAGGAAGAAATTGGAGAGATCTTCAATCTGTTCAAGGGATGGGTCGAACTAAATCGACCACAATTAGACATCGATTTGGTAGCCACAGGTGAGACATGGTTCGGTCCAGCGGCCTTAGAAATAGGACTATGTGATGAAATTAAGACGGTAGATGACGTACTCCTCGAGTACGTTGATAATAAGTACAACGTATACCAAGTGAAGTATGATCCACCTACTGAAATTCCTAGCACGTTATCTGCACTATTTGCATCTGATGATGAAAGTCCTAGACTGGGGCGAGGAAATAACTCGATAGGTCGTCAAGCTATTCGTTGGTTAGTCAAAAGTTTTGCCGAGGAGGTAAAAGCCGTCACTACGGATTACAAATCTACTAGTATAGAAAAGAAATATATGGCAAAAGATGAAACGAAGGACCGCGTACGAGCTTCGGCGGATGATTCCTTCTTTTAAATTATCTATTCTATCTTGAAAAGAAAAAAATTGCAGCACTAACTTACTAGCTAGAGGTAAAATCTTTCAAAATCTACAAATCATCATTATGTTCTTCTTTATTTGTAGCAAGCCATAAAAGAGGGAAAACATACTCAAGTATCATCTCTATGTAGAATATGATGGCATGATCGGCGCTATTCTTTCAATGATGGGTACTGATATTCCTGGAACCTCTCAAAGCAGCAGCAGTAGCAGCAGCGCCATCAATGAGACTCACTGCATTGCATTCGTTCATGCTTTTTTGGTGACATCTCACGTAGCATAGATTCTTATGAAAGTGTGTGTGTGTGTGTGTGTGTGTGTGTAGTCGGTCTAGCTGTTTATCATCGTCGTTGCGATTACAATGCTTGTAGCAATATAACTCCAGATATTATTCTTACCAGAGAAAGTAATACTGGTCATCGAAACAGTCGACCCCGAAGACAATGGTTTACAATTAAATTTTGAAATATTCGTTGCGACTGAACACGTGGGCAAAACCACCAAGGGGGGTAATGGCTTTAATCCTCCTGGTGTTGGATTGTTGTTTCTCCTATACATTTCTGTCCCCGTTACGTTAAAGTTAGTGAAATTAAGATATGTTACAGAATCTTGAAATGGATATTCATATAAAGAACCATCAGGTTCTTTAATTACTGCAAAATTGTCTACTGTCATCATCGAAACATCTACTTTTAACTCATCGGAATAATAATTCGAAGCGTTCGTTGGATCGATTTCAAAACAAGCCGTGAACTCACCAGGACGTGCTACTCGATCAGCCTTAGAACAACCTTCAGTTGTATATAAAGCGATAGAATTACCATCCAGAACAATTTCTTCGTATTTGCCCATAACAGTTACAACTTGTTGAAATCCATTCAATATAATACTAATATCGTCCCCGTCCCCGTTACCATTACCATCAACGCGTTTCTTGCCATCAGAAATTACCTGACTACTATCTTCAGTTGAAACAATAGCTGCCTGCATATTACTACCGACCATTAAGATAGTACCATTAACATTTTGATCAGTTTGTATTCGAACTTCACTATTAAGAGTTTGGTCAATATACAATAATTCGAGCATACTGATACTACTATTATTGGATGGCGTATTGCTGCTACTATCTGAGTCTGAACCTGAGCCTGACGTGGTATTGCTTGTATTGTTATTTGTTGCTGTGCTGGTACTTGTATTTATATCTATGACCAATTCTGTACCGATACCGAAATTAAAAATAGTAAGACTACGGGGTGGACCGTGTGTCAAAAGTAGTGGTAAATCTCCTCCTTCTCCTTCCATATTGGTACCATTAGTGTTATTTGTTGCTGCTGCTGTTATTGTTGTTGTTCTTTCGTTGTTGTTACTGTTATTATTACTATCATTATTATTATAGTTTCCATTACCACTATCCACAGTCCCACCAATTTCAATTCCTAATGTATAATCAATTCGTGGACATAGTATAGTTGTTGTTTCTAATATCCATTTCGGGACCCAAAGTTCAAGTGTTACATTCCTCAAACCATCATTTTCTTCCCAATAGTTTGGAGCTCCTGTCATAGCTCCTTTATTCCAAACGAATCGTAAATTAGTAGCATTAACACCGTATGTTTTATTATTAATTTCAAATTGTTTTATTACGTCTATAACGGGTTTTATCATAGTTGGTGGACAACTACTATATCTAAATTCTAACTGATCATCAATTGCGTAGATATTGATATGAATATTATTCGGGATTTTAAAACTCTTTTCCCTTCTACTTCTACTGTTTGTTGATGAATTATTGCTTTGTATGTCTTCCGTAGTAAAATTATTGGTACTGATACTGTTATTGTTGGTAAAATTCGAAAAATTAAAATTATTATAAATCAGATCGTTTGTTCCTGTACTACTACTTGTACTTGCATTTGTACTTGTATGGTTAGCCCAGACAATTTGTATTCAGAAGGAGGAATAAAGGGTAAGTGCGATTGGTATTATTTATTAGCAAGATAAAAGTCTCTAGAAGCACTTACATTATATCAAACATCGGCCGGACAGAATCATAGGCACAGGAAACACCTGCTTTTAAAAATTGGAATGGTGATCTTTCTTTTACTTCAAATACTGCCGTCCAATTAATGTCATTGAAAATATCGTTCTCGCCCTCGTCATGGTGTTTGAAAAACACATTAATGTTATCGGTAAGGTTTTCAGCAGCAGAATAATCACCACATCCATAATTACTACATGCAATAGCAGTATTCGGTTCTTGTGTTGGATTGGTAGATGGTGATGATGATGTGAACGGTGCGGATGTTGTAGATACTGGTTGTACATCTTGTATATCAGTATCTTCGCCTTCGCTATACACGAACGTGATAATCAAAGACACATTGAGAAGAAACGAGAAAAGAAAAGTGTAACGCCACCACCGGAAAGTTGCAATCTTCCTCGAAGCAGTCATATAGCAGCAGCAGTCGACGTGGGGGTGTAATACGATACGATATGATATATGAGAGAAGATAGTTCTAGTTCTTCTTTGAAAGCTGTGCAGATTAACAAAATAGGTGCAACAGAAGATGGAACAATAATCACAGTAATATTCGAAGATTTGTGTTTTTGTTGTTCTTTGTAGACTTTTTGAATGAATCGAGTCGAGTGAGTCGAGGCGAGTCGATCGAGTCGTCTCTGACTGGACCCTTTTATCCGGCAAACCCTTTGCATCTTTTCTTGTTAGCGGTCCGTCGGCAGAATTGTGTTGCTATTGTTGGATGAGCCGTCGACATATTATTGAGTACCCTTGTTATGAGCTAACTATTGTTAGAGTGTTCATCCCACCAAATCAATAATAACTATCATACATATCTGTCTCGGCTTGACCAGTCCTTTTATCGGTACTCTTCTTTTCTTTCATATTATCATCCCGCATTTATTTTATTCTATTTTACTCTATTTGGTCCATTCATTTTTGATAGATTGTTGGTGTTATGTTGTTCACTGAGTTTTTTTTTTGCTGCTGTTGTTATTCATACTATTACTCTACAGAAAGAAAAAGCATCCTATCTAGCCACTGTTGACTGAATGTACTATTAATACTGGCTTTATTTTACTATACTTTTTTGAATCAACCACATCATTACTACTTTACACACGTCAATCAACATCATCAAAGAACAATACAAGTAAGTAAAAGTGAACAGCATGCAATAATTACAACAACAACAATAACAATAACAATAACAATAACAACAAAAATAATAATAACAAAACTGAAATACCCTAGATAATTATTGTGTAGCCCGATGTATTATTTTTATTATTAATGTTTTAGCTTTCGGAAAATTCTACCATACTGGTATGAATGTTCTAAGAATCTTTAGTCATTTTCCCCCAATCTTGCATAATTATTTGTAAAACAACAAATTTACAACTGCCCTTTCAAATACAGTACAACACTTAAAACAGATTGTTATTAAGTCTTTTTTTAATCTAACACATGCCACGCCCTTTAGGATGAATGAGGCTGAGAAAACGGGAAAACAGGAAACAAAGGAAAGAGGGTAGTCGTTGCAGAAAAACACAGCAATACCACTACTGTCCGGAGGCAAAAAGAAGTTATCTTCGGTGTATATTTTTCGGATTGATTTATTGTTTGTGTATCTGTATTATATCTTGTACTGTATCATCCATAGCATAAGCGATCTCAGTAAGCAAGCTCTCGGCAACAGCAACAAAAATAACAACAATAAATAAATAAATAAGTAATAAATAATACGTCTACGATGTCACCATCACAAGCAAAATCCATCGAAACGGAACTTGCACAGCTCTTATCTATGAACGAAAACTGCAACGACGACAATGACAACGACGAAGATCGGGGTCTAGATTCGAAAAGTAAGCACACAGACAATAAGAGCGTTAAATCAAACAAGTCGAAATCGTCCAACGCACGATCAAGAAGTGGACGGTCGTCCCGCAATAAAGAGGGTCAAAAGCATCCGTCATCAACTTCGACGGGCATCAATAATAATGATAGTACCAATTCATTTGCAGAGGAGGAGGAGGAGGGGGAGGACGATTCTAAAAGCAACAGCAATAGCAACAACAACAACAACAGAATTCCATTAGTAAGGACGAAAAGTGGTAGTGCACGATCTAGAGATAGTCGAAAGATACGATACAATAGTAACGAAACAATAGAAGAACGGGATGGGGACGAAAAAAGTGTTCCATCCAGAGAAAGTGCACGATCAAGAAAATCAAATGATTCAAAGGATAGTGATAAATGCCCCAATAATAGTAGTAGTAATAGTAAATCGACGACCACGACGACGGAAGAAGAAGAAAAATCTAGTAAAAGTAGAAGAAGTCGTCGAACAAGTAAATATCAAGGGGACGATGTTGTACCAGAATCAGCTCAAGAAAGAGATAAGGATGCAAGAACTACACGTCGTAGTGGCCTTAGAGATAGCGCACGCTCATCAAGAAGAAGGATTAATGACGGCAACAATAACAAGAAAATAGATAGTACTGGTACTACGTTATTTGGTAAATCGCCATTGTCGTCTCCCCACGATCCAATATCATCACGACGACGAAAGGTTGTAAAATCTTTAGATGAAAAAGATGATCTTCCTGATGAATTTGAAGATTGGTCTTCTGATGAAGAAGAGATGATTCCTATGAACGATGATAATACAAATAATGATGATGTTGATGTAGCAACAAAGCCTAGAGAATTGCGACGTGGTATCAACCGTAGCCATTCTACATTGGATCGTCGTGGTGGACAGCAGCGAACACGACGAGGAGGTTTGATGCGTTCTATGTCTCAGGATGTTACACTTACACAAGGTACTCGTGCTCAACTGGATGAAAATGGTAAATACGATGATGGGGAATCGCATGAAAATGAACTTAGTAGTAATAATAATGGTGGTAATAATATTACCAGAACTTTGCGATCTGAATTGCCATCCAGGCGTATTTCAAGGAGCGCATCAACTAAATTTGCGTCGGTTGGTATGGCTATGGGCGATCCATCTCGTCGAGCACCACCAACTCGATCTCAATCTACATGTATCATCTCAAGAGAATCTGTATTAAATTCTTCTCGCCACGGAAAGGGTCCACCTAGTCGGAGTCGATCAAGTGATTTTTCCTCGTTCCTTCGACACGGGACAACCATGCAACAGCAACAAAGACCCAGCATGCGAATATCCTCTGTTCAGCAGAGTGTTGATAATTTTGGGAAATTTGGAATGGAACATGACGACAATGATGATAATCCGTTTGAGGTAATAAACAAAGGACTATACGATTCGAAGTCCTCACGTGAGATTACTGATGATATATTTGATGATCCTAATAATGATAATAATAATAATGAGGACGTTCACTCCTCGTCAGATCGAAGAAGGAATATGACTGCCTCTAAGAGCGTCGGACTACTACAACTAAAGGCATCTAGTAAAGATACGATGAGAGTAAGTGCTCGAACCAAAAAAATTGTAGTAATGACAGACGAGGAAGAAAAACAATCTATTCAAGATGCCAAAATTGTACGGGATAAACAACGTCGTACAGAATATAATAACCCGATTGCTGCTGCTACTTCTAGTGCTGGTAGGATACGTATGTCACGACGGCCATCGCATAGACAAGTCAAACGTCAGAACTCGTCGAGATTGGCTGGTAGTAGTCTGGGGGAAAGCCTACACTAGAAGCTGAGTGGAAAGGGATTTAAGAGACTAAATTATAATAAGATAAAAAATAAGTGAACTACAGTACGAGTTGGTCATCCATAATGTAAAATTAATATCAAAGAAAAATTCTGCAGTACAATCATATGTAGAAATTAAAAGTTAATCAGATCAAATTAATACATACAACATTCATACCAATATTTCATATTATCATTCATTGCTTGTATGTAATGTATTATATTATATTACGAAGTATATAATATATACATATTAGTCGAGTTCCAAATTAAATTCATGGTTGGCGATCATCGTTCTGTACAAAATTGAAATATCATTCGAAAATCAGCGTATGCTAAGCCTTAGGTGGAAAATATTTATGCCAAATAGTCGTAAGGAAAATCGGATGCAAAATTAATAAACGGGGTCTTACTTTAAGACATTACAATATACGCCCTATGTACATTTAATTGTAAAAACAATTTATATATGACCCTAATGTTCAATGTCTCGCGGAACTTGAAGTTGCCGTTATGTAGCTTAGTAGATGAATCTGATTCATTCATAAAAAGAAAATAATAAATGCTAATACTTGTATGCAGTAATAAACTCGAAACCGCAAACGAGAATAATTGCTTCCGGGCGAATCATAAACACTTTCTACTATCTGTTAGTGTATGCGGTATTAACAACACCCAACACAGAATAGGATTGAACAAGCTGCTCGCACCACCACTCTCGTATCGACAACACAAACATAACACTACGAAGGACAGAACATAAGATCTTTGAAGTGTTGACGAATCCATATCCTACTACTCCCTAAATGATGACGCATTTGATTTCCGATAATTCCTTCGCCTCGCCTACTCCCTCTACTGATAGTCGGCAGCGGCGTTTAGTACTGGGGTCCAGTAGAAGTAGTCGTAGTATTCGTAGTAGTCCAGCAACAGCAGGAAAGAGCATAATGAAGAAACAACTATCTGTTTCGGTAAAGAATCCAATGCTGGATGATGAGGAGAAAAATGCTACACCCGAAGTCAATCGAATTAAGAGTTTTTACGACGATTCGAATTCAAGTACAAGTACAAGAAGTAGCAGTAGCAGTAACAGCAATATTCGTCGTCATCATCATCGGCAATCAGCAGTAGAGACGACACCTAGAACACCAACCACAACCAAAGCGAATGTCATTTTGGATGGTGCTGCGGCGAAGATTCAAAATGTCATAAATGCGAAAAAAGTGAAACAGGGAAGAAAATCTGATGTCAGAATGAGTTTGAATTCGGCAATTCTACTAGATAATGATAATGATAACAATGGTAGCAAAGATGAAGGGGGTGCAAGTAACGAAGACAAAGAAAAAGAAGATGTAGCAGTAGAAGCCGATTCGTTAATTTTGGATGAGGTAGATGAAGACACACCAAAGAGAGGAGTAAGAAAACATCATTCCTTGTCGACACAACTACGTCGTCGTAGTGGTGGTCCTCTGTCTCCTTATGCGAAGCAGAGGCGAGAAAATCAAGATAATGAGATACAATCTCCTCGCAGCAGGATGGTCAGAGCAAGGAGTGAACGTCAACAAACATCCAATAATAAAGATGACACCGTATTAGTCGCGGATGATGACGATTCACAGTGGAACAACAGTATAGAAGGAGGATCGTATGAATTAGAACCAGAATCAACAAAGATAAAAGTACGGAGTAAGTCGACGGCAACATATAATAATAATGAAGATAAGAACGAAACAGCGGCGAAAAAATCAGGAGCAGAGCGAAGTTTACGTCATCGTAGTAAAAGCCGATCGAGGGATGGCACTCGAGATCGAAGTAAAAGTCGAACGAGATATGGCGCTCGAGATCGAAGTAAGAGTCGATTAAGGGATGGCACTCAATCAAGAGCAATTGATCCCAATTCTTCTACATCAGCAAGGCGATTAAGACGACACCGTTCGCGTTCCTCATCTAGGGGTGCCGATACAGTTGGTGATAGTGACCGCCGCCGAGCGCGTTCCTCATCCAGGGGTGCCGACGCAGTTCGTGATAGTGACCGCCGCCGAGCGCGTTCCTCATCCAGGGGTGCCGACGCAGTTCGTGATAGTGACCGCCGCCGAGCGCGTTCCTCATCCAGGGGTGCCGACGCAGTTCGTGATAGTGATCGTCGAAGTCGCAAATCAAAATCAGGCGATGACAACGACAATGGTGATGATGACAAGGACGACGACAAAAGTGTGGCCACATCTGCTACTAATACTACTGCTGCCAGCAGACGAGGGCGTCGTCCTCCGCGTCAAAAAACACAACATGAATCCGATGAAGATGATGATGATGATGATGTTGATGTTGACGACGAAGATACTAAAAGTATAGGTTCCATTAGGAGTGTTGCATCTCGAGCATCAGCCACCTCTGGTACTATTAGCAAACGAGGACGACGTCCCAAAAGCGTACTAAATACTCCTTCTACTCAGAAGATATCATCCGACCATTGGAACAAAAAACTTCTTTCTTCGCCGGGAATAGACGCACGAAAACACAAGGATAGGAATAAAATGGCTCAATCTGTGTCATCCCTTGACTACCACTTCGAATCCCACCCCCCTCTTAGTAATCACCTTGAATCTGATAATAATAATATCCAGGGAGTAAAGAACTTATCGATAGTCGATGAAGAAAAGTCGATAGATATGTCACGAACAGATAGTAAGTCACAATCGATTTTGCTTCAATTTGATCCTACTAATGAGAATGGTGTTCAAACTGTTAATCAAACAAAGGCAAAAAAGACATCGGAAACTATACGTCAATCGGACGGGACGAAATCAAAATTCCAAATTAGCGAATTAGCAGGATTGCCTACGTTCGAGAGAACGAAACAACAGCAGGAGCAGCAGCAGCGGCAATCTCAACTCGGTGCCGGCTTTCTTAGTGATCTTCGCGGAAGTACTGGAATCAAAGAAATCAAAGCTTCCGAATCGAATCGATCTATGCTTAGTAGCGACGGATCTGCTTCGGTTGAGGGACAACATGGTAATAGGCCACTATCGTTCCTTTCTTTAGGTAAACCGAGATTATCTACAACTAGATCGCCATCGGATTCCCATCAGAATCCAGGTGAGGCACCAGAGGAAGAAAAGAAAGCTGGTAGTAATAACAACAATAAATGGAACAACCTACAGGCAAAAAAAGCAGCGTTCATCCAACGAGTTCAAAAAAGCAAACTTCAAGTAACGGATAGCTTCATGACCATGAATCGTCCGTCTAACGATAGAACGAGTCAGTACGGAAGCAGTCATCAAGCGCTCGACGATGACGACGATAGCATTGGGTATTGATCATGACAAAACAAGGAAACGTTATTTTAATCATATATTATGATAGGGCGTATTATAAGTCTTCATAATTTAGATATCTGAAGGGGGAAAAGTAAGAAAAAGACAACATACAATTTAATATAAAATACAACGTTATTTATTATAGATCTAATGATAACAATATTATAGCACTTCATCTAAAGAATATGAAAGAACCAAGTTTGAATCCACTAGCGTCATTTCCAAGTTAGCTACATACACGCCCCGCCGCTTGGCTTCTCAGAGATTGTGCTTTTATCGATCTCTAATCGTACGTGTTGTGTTTGTGAAAGCGAAAACATTCTAGGAGCTTTATGCATTTCGGTCTCGGGCGCTTGCTGTCTTTCCATCACTGTTTCGTCCTCGTCCTCCTCCTCGTCGTCGTCACAATCAAAGTAGTTCTCCTCCTGGTCTACTTCTCGAAACTTCCGTTGATCTTCGCGGCCCTTTTCGTTCATTACAACTCGACCACGTCCAATATCATTATTGATTCGATCCTCGTTGTTGATCAGCCCTGTAAATTGGTCTTTTAAAAAGGTTCAAGAATTCGTTAGAAAGGGGAAATATGTAAAAAAATAGTTAGACAATGAAAACTTTTTTTGGGAACATATACAAAATACACAAGCACACACTAACATAACTCACTCTCATTGTTTTGATCTGCATTTTTCCTATCATAGATGAGCTTTTCGTACGCATGCCGCAAACTAGTTAATGTGTTAACATATGGACTAGAAACGTCCTCCAAGCTTGGAGCAGGGGCTTCAGTGCCAGTCACAGATAGGTGTTTGGTAACAATGTACTCAATGAGAGAATTGATGTTTTTTGAATTGATGAAGTCACACATTTCGACTATAGAGGAGGAAACAAGGTTGTCACCAACTGGGTTCGCTCGAAAAGCCTCAAACACTGGCCCAAACAAATCATCTTGAATTATGTGACGGTGGTACAAATCCTCGTCTACAGACAAGACAGCACGGAGAAATCGCAAAGCGGCAAGTTTCAAGCATCTGTCACCCGATGTAATTCGCGGAAGTGACGATGGTTTGATAAGCTTCAGCACATTTCCCAGTACTCGTGAACGCAAAAGATACATCTTCATACGATATTGATGAGCCCTTACGCAGAAACTAAGCAGCTCGACCGCAAAGGAACTTCGCAGTGCACTGAAAGGTACCTTATGTAATAGCGGTTCCTCTTGATAACTCCCCTTCTCAAATCTCTGCAACATGATGTCTGTTATACGTGATTTCTTTTTGCCGATGAAAATTGCTGTTGGAAATCGCAAGAGCGGGTACAAAATTGTATACTGAAACGGAGCAGCAAGCCATTGGACGTAATGGTCATAGAAAACAGACAAAAATTGATTCTGTTCCGTTGAAGCAGTGTTACCAGAGCCTGTTGGATTTGGGTGCTGGTCATGAGGGGGGTTATGACCTCCACTTGGTGGAATCCCTTCTGCTTCATCAGCAAACCCGGTGTTCATTGGTCGATTGTCACCCATCACATCAGTGTCAAGAATGATTCTCATTATTTCTGATACTTGAAGCAGAACACCAGCATCGGTCTCCGTTGCAAGAAGAAATAGTAGGGACGCCAAAAGATCATTCGGCGGACATTGAAAGATAACATGTTTCTTTTCATTTGGCCTCGGTCGAGTCAACCCTGCCATTTCTTGACAAGAACTATCTGCGGTTCGCTCGTCTTTCCAAGAAGCATAGAAATCCAAGCATTTTCTACGTATAAGACTTGGGTCGTGCATTGCGATACCAGCAATGATTTCAAGCACCAAACCCTTATCTGTTACATCGGTTTCTGGATCAGACAAGACAGTAGCTAGCAATAGGAGAAAATTAACTGGTCTTGAGGGCTTCTGTGAAGGTGTATCTTCGCTATCTATGGACTTTTCTTTGATTTCCTCAGGAGTTACTGTGTCCCGTTGCTCGTTTATAGAATTATCAGCAGCATCATCTTTCCGATCAACAAAGGATGATTCCATATTTTGGCTGTGACTTTTTTTCTCGTATGACAAATCTACTTCCATCGATACAAGAACGGCAAAAAAGTCGTCTTTATCAGTCTGATGTAAAGATATACGAACCATGTTGAAGAGTTCTCTTAGAAACGACAGGCTGCCGCGTCTTCGTCTTCGTCGTGATGCCATGGAGTTATCCTGTGGTGCTAAGTGTTGTTTCCATATTGTTGACATCTTTTGCGACTGAGGATATTTCCCAGAAGCTATGATGGCGGATGAATCGCTAGGTGATTCCTCGTCTCGTTTAGCAAGTAAAAACCGGACATCCTTTTCAGACTCTAAATCCTCCAATTCTCTCCACTCGAGCTCACAAATTTCATCCATTTCGTGTCCCAATATTCGAATAACTTTAGCAAGGTAACTGTCTCTCAGTAAATCGCCTCGATCATCCGTTTCAACTGGTGACATGGTAACTCCCTTAACAACATCAGCGTGAGTAAAAGTTTGCAATGAAGATAATGTTGATAGGCTACTCTCGTCCATTGTTGGTCGCAATAGGGTGTCCTTCAAGTAATTGACACGGAAGGATCGATGAATAGCACCAACCAACTCTTCGTCTTCCATTAGAGCAACGGTACGGAATTTGGCTCGATCTCGTAAAAACCACCGATGATTGGCTTTGTCTCTCAAATCAGGATCGTATTCCAGTGTAGAGCAAACATCTTCAAAAACCAATTCGTCCGTTACAATCAATTCAATAATGGAAGGGTCGTTTAATAGTAAAATTGTCTTCACGCAAGCCGCCAGCGTTGCCAAAGAACCATAATCGCCCTGTTCCTCAGCCGGCGGGAACAACGAAAGTAACGATTTAAGTAGTAGCAATCATTCTGTGCTATGTACATTGCAAGCGATTCCCGTTGCTGAAATTGCTGGCCATAACACATGTGAGATTAGATTTTTTGTTTGTTTGCAAAAACAGATTTATAGGAGTAAAAAAGAGGAAGAAGGATATTGATAATAAACGTACCTGTACCCCAGCAATCGTGTCTGCAATTTCTTCTAGAGCACCTAACGTCGGTGGATTTGGAAGTTGTGGTGATGTTGGTGGATTAAGAGCTGAACTGCCTCCACTAGGAGAAACAGAATCATGATACGCAGCAACCATCCCACCCATAGCATCTTCAAATTGATCATTCTCATCGTTGTTATCACCATTCATATTATTATGGTTGTTGCTGCTATTATTATTATTGTTGCCTTGATTATTTTTACCGTCAGATGGGACGTTGACCCAAAGTTCCTGCCGTTGTAAATTATTGGCATGATGCGCAGCAGCAACGTTATGGGCCAAATCTGCGAGAGATCTTCCATTACCGACATCCATTCCAGAATTATTATTACCGTTATCACTATTATTATTATTAATATTTCCTCCACCAATTATGTTGTTACTACCGCCACCAACGTTATTCCCAGTTTTGTCACCATTTTTTAATCGAAATCGTTCGTTAGCTTTAGATTGAACGTCAGTAATTTGTCGCCAGATATCAATACAGCCGGCATTATCTTGAAAGCTCAATGCCAAATCAACACCCTGTGCAGGGTTGCCTTCTTCTAGATATGGTTCACACCAAGTGATGATATTGTCACCTTGTCGTTGATATGCATCACGAAGTAAGATTCGAGTCCTTAGTAGAATACGAGGATTGCCGGTGCTATTATTGCTGCTGCTGATATGTGTTTGTTGTTGAATAGATAGAGTAGATGTTGCCGCAGAAGAAGAAACTTCCGAGTGCATACACAATGTAGGTTCACCAAGTTCTTGATACACGGAAGCATCGGTTGTTACTGCTGCTGTGGTGAGATTAGACGACAAAGAAGAAGATGACGATGATGGATTTTCGTTGTTGGTTTTGTCGTTCTCGTCATCATTGTCATTATCACCACCATCAGTACTTGTCACAGCGCCACTATCTTCGGATTCCTTGTTTGGTTTTGGTTTGTACAAACAAAGTATTCGACCCGTCCCACAGTCATCCCAAGATCCATCAGCATTCAAACGATAAAGCTTAACTCTCCATCCATCTGGTTGCTGATGTTGTCGTTGCCTCGATTGGCTTTCTAATTGTACCCGTCCTTCATTAATATCTGTTTCACCTTTCTGTTCCAAATCGGGACTATCATCGTCCATTGCAAAAGTTTTTCTGGTTGTATCGTCCCCATCCCCGTTTTTATTATGCTTGTTTCCTTGATTTTTGTCCTCAACATTATCATTATCATTATTATTGTCCTCGTCATCGTCTTCGTCGACACTTGTATTGTTCTTTTGTCTTTTTGTCGTTGTTGCTTTTATGGTCTCGTTCTGAACTTTCTCGTGTTGAGGCTGCTTCCGCCTACTACTGGCATCAATATCTACATTACTCGTTCGTACGGTTGCCGCAGAGGATGTATCCTCACCTTCGTCATCAATATCATCATCAGAGCTAGAAGCAGATGAGGAACCGGACAGAGACATAGTGATCCTACCTGTAACAGAATGACTGTGGACGTTTACGTCTTCGTCGTCAACATCAGCATCAACATCGTCACCCGTACTTCCCCCAACTTTGCTGTTGCTAATTTCATCAGCAGATAATAATAATAATTTATTATTTTTATCAGTTGTGCCGGTCTCGTTATCGTTATCCTCATCTTTATCTGATGTTCCAAATACGTCCTTGTTCGACGAGGTAACACCGAACTGTCTCTTTCGTTTTCGAGCCTGCTTGGGTTGAATTTTCATTCGAAAATCACCAGTAGTAGTTACCGTAGCAGTCGTTGTCGTCTCAGAGCTACTTTTATCGTTACCATGCTCTAAGGACTTTTCATTTTCATTCGTCGAAGTATCATCATCAGCAGCAGCAGCATCACCAGCAGCAGCAGCAGCAGTGACGGCGGCCGTTTCATCGTCAAGAGTTGATTTAACGTCGCTCTCATTATTTTGGGACAATGATTTCGATGATTCACAATCATCCTGGGCTGTTGTTGAAGTCATCATGTCCGTCAAAATGGAACCCTTTTCGCCAGTCGTCATTATTTTTGTTCTGTCAAATTTATCAATTCAGCCAACCACTATTACTAGCCAGTCAGCTTTCCGTTTGGAGTCTTTTTGTTTCTTTTCTTTTTCGTTTGGTAGGACACAAAAGTTACTTGCATGTATTCATTTTGAGCAACACACTTTGTCTTCTTTTATCATTGTCGAAAGGTACGGTATTTAAGTACAGTACAGTATGTTGTAGGTTTGTTGTTGCTGTGGTCAAATTATTGCACGATGGACGCGACGAGAGCATATTATTTTCAGAATTGTGCGCGTTCGCACAAGCAGTTCTTTTCGAGGGAACCTTCATTCCATGATAATATTATATTCAATATAAAAATATTATCACATACGACACGCCGCGCGTAACTAGCTATTATGGTATGAGCTCATTTGACACTCGATTGATTGACAGTACTTGTAGCTAATTTAATTTAACTCATTGATTTACTCTGTGATATATATATATAAATATATGTATATGTTATTAATCTAGCTAATGCCCAAGTAGATATTTATAGCAGACTATGCACATACTCTCATGAAATGGATGTGTGCACCGCACAACCTTTGATGACATGAAATAAAGTTGGTTGATTTGAGTTGAACAGGACCGTATTGACAATTATCTATTATCTACTTACCAAAAGGACTGAATGGCATTGGTAGAATAATGAAAAGGGTGCTTCGGTTGCACTTTGGCTTTGATTGAATTGCTGCAACCACATATTGTTTTGTCCTTCAACAGTACCTCTTTATTGAATCAAAACTGTGTTCAGGCCAAGATATGAAGGATGAGGAGTCGTTTGAACCATTTGAACCAGGCAAAAATATGAAGGATGAGGAGTTGTTTAGGACAGCATAACCGATGCAATGGAAATGGATATAGAAATGGATATGGAAACAGACAATAATATTTGAACAATAATGATCCAACAAGAAGGGATATTTGCTGTAGCCTAATTCTTTTATTGTGGTTTATTTCATTTACATGCTCTATTTATGTCAACATCATTAGAGGACTCTGTCAATTGGTATTTTTGGACGGTGATGAATGTCATTTTATGTTTTTTTCCCAGTCGCATTGTGCATTTTTTTTGTGACATGTTATGATTCTAGTGTCAATCGTATCTGCTGATGCTGGTGTAAATAACTGATGTGAGGTAGTATTAGTAGTAGTAGTAATATAATAATAGTACTGTTAAGGGATAGTAGTGGTAGGACTACAGTAACGACGACTATAGTAACGACAACTATAGTAACAACTATAGTAACCACAACAGTAACACTATATAGCAGCAACAATAACACCATGATAGGAAAATTGTAATCCACCATACATTAGTAGTACCATGAAACCAGTTGACTATCAAGAGAATGAGTAGAATCATATAAAATGGTACTATTATTCTATGGGCAATGATGTATTTATCTTTACTAACACAAGTACTTATAAGTATATGTTACGTCTCATCTTCATCTAGTAGTGAAGCCTTGTAGAGCGAACTTAATGACCCAGTCAACGATTCACTTCGAAACCAGTTTGTTACTATCCACTTTTCCCTTGGCACGGAGCGACTTTCATGAAGCGACTTCCATTCCTTCTCTCCATCTGCATTGTAATTATAAAAGGCGACAGCATCACCTGGCTGTATTTGAACGGTAGAATAATCAGAAGTGATATTAGTATTATTATTTGGTAGTGTTTGATTTGAATAATCGTCGTCGCCTATATTGTACGCTTCTATACCCTCTATTCCCACCACCAATAGTCCGCTATTACCGGCTCCTTCTGCTGCAAGCTCTGCCTCCCTCTGGCAGGTTATAGTATTAGTAGCGCCATTCGTGCTAGTGTTGTTTGCAAATGGGAAATAAGTCCCACCCACACCATTCAGATAAGTTAGTACGGTTAAAAAACGACCATATCCATCGTGATGAGTATTGTACATGCCCCCTATATCATACTTAGCTACCTGTACATCTTCAGCCATGCAGTAGTTATACTCTCCTCTGTCAAACAAATCATTCATTGTTGAATGCACAAACGTAGATCTGGCACTTCTTAACAAAGCTAGAAGAATGGGTGTCACTCCTTTCTTCTGATTGCATTCCTCTGAGAGTAGTAGCTCATATGGGTTCATCCATGTTAGGTATGAGTTCTTGCGTACTGTGTTCTCGTCACTCTTTGTTGTACCCGCCAATTTCATTCCATTATCTATTGCTCCTGTTTTTATTGAATCTCGATCCATTTGTGATGAAATATGGTTTCGAATAAGAAACAAATCTGGAGATGACGACAGTCTTGTGATTTGACCATCTATGGTAGTGTCGCCTACAGAAAGGGAGGCAAGAGCATGAGGTGGACCAAGAAAGTTTACAGTAAACTCATTATGCCATCTTGTTCTCCGTTCATCTTCTGAATCTTCGGCTTGTATTGTTGTTGTCGTTGCTGATGCTGTCATATAATGACGAGATATGATCAGTCGACTGCATCTATTATTCTTATTTTTACTGATAAGAATAGTATGATCGCGTCGAGAAAATGCAAGAAAAAACGCAGAGCATGATGATAAAGCTTTCATTCTACGGCGCTACGGTTGGAAAAAAGATGGAAGTGCTTGGTGTTTGGTGTTGTCGAATTATCGAATTTTTCAAATAGCGCTCAACTCAGCTTGGGTCGAACGAACCATACTTTACATCATCTTTCTTGTAAATTAATTCATTCCGTTCATTGTTCCGTTAGCTCTAAATCCTCTGCTTTCTCTTTGTTCTAATTCTCCATTGCGTGTACGTCATCGTTCGTCATGTTAAGAAGCAGTCCCATCGTCAACGGGTACGGCACATCTTGAATAAAGACATGTTTTAGAAAACAGAGATTAAATTCATGAGTCTGAATTTAAAAAAGCTTCGTGATTCAATCTACAATTCAATCCCACTTAGTCTTTTCATGTGAAAACGTTTTGGCGAGCGAGATTGCCGGATTTAATTATTGGTCGCGCGTTTACCACGATTACACGAGGAATTTGTAGAAAAAGTGAATAGAATCCGCTATATCGTCCGCGCGGTGGTGTTGTGTTTTGAATTGGATGTCATTAAATACCTTTTTTTTCAAATCAAGTCATGGGTAGGTAATTGTACACCTTTTTAGCAGTGTAACCTACCGTTGAATGAAATGGAGACATAAAATCCCACGAAGGTCCCAAAATTCTTTATTTCAAAATTATGTCAACCGTATATGTACCTCCGATGATGTTTGCTTTAAACACCCCCTTAAACCGTATCACTGGATTCGAACGAACATGACAGTAGCGTGCGAGAGCAGAATAAACACACAAAATAAATTTCACTGAATCGATCGATCGATCGATCGACCGACCGTATTACAAAAATCTCATCCTCAATTAATATTATCATCGTACTCATAGAATATCCATCTCGGTGCACCTCTTTGGCGATTTTAAACGAGATCTGGCGATGAAATCACACTACTTAAAGAACCCAAAAGAGCAAGACTCAATTCGAAGAACACGCGGGTCCGATGACGAAGGACATCATAATAATTATGCTTCCACGAGTGACAACATCCAAGAACATGCTTTTGTATGCGGTATTCTTCCTGTAATTGCAGATGCAGATGATGACAGCAACAACGACGTGATCGATCGTGCGAGACATCATGATGATGATGATGATGATGATGATGCCGCTAATAATGATAAGGCAACAACAACACAAGGTGTCGATCCTTATTATCCATATATTCCATTAACATATTGTCCATACCCTTTCGATCCGAACTACTCCTCCTATCACTACCAATATCATCACCAATACTATCATCCTCTTCCTCATTCGTTGGGACATAACACCTCATACTACTATTCCTCTGTACCACCACCACCTCCGCTACCACTACCACTACCACATCCTGCTTTAGTTGATAACAACATGGCACCCTTTGACGATGCTACTAACAACATCAATAAAAACAAAAACGAGAAGAACCCTCTTACTATCAACACTAACGTTAATACAACTACTGCCCAGCAGCAAGAAGAAGACGAGACGAGTAGCGGAACAATGAAGCGAACCAATACCAATACCAATATCAATACCAGTCATAGTAATTATTTTCAGCCACCTTTCTACCATCCAGCTCATCACAACAACTACGGTTTCTTTGATGGTAATGATGGTAACGAGGATGATCACAACAGCAGGCAGCAGCAGCAGCAGCACTACAATTATTATAAGTTTTACGATTCTTATTCTACCGCATCTAATACGGCATCCACTCCACAACGAAGCAATCAATCCTCTCCAGTACCAGGACCAAAGCCAGCGGTGGTTACAAGTAATGGGAACCGCGCAAAGAAGGGAAAAGATCAACATCAAGATCGTCGTCAAGCTAAGGGACAAAACGAAGCTAAATTTACATATACCCCCAGGAAAAAACAACAACCGGTAGACAGTGGTGAAGTATACGATAATGGTCAGCACTGGTACTACGGCAACCCTTATTATCATTACAACTACTCTCAACATCAAGCTGCCCCGTCATATTATTATCCTCCTACGGCAATGTCCTCCAAGAATAACAAGAATGATGAAGATGATGATAAATCGACTTGGACACAACAAGATCACCACCACCAGCTATTTGCTGCTTCACGTTCTTCTGCATACTACAGCAAGAATGGATGGTATCATCCCGAATACCCTCCTCCTCCACAGCAACAGGAACAGGAACAACAGCAAGCATATTCTTCTGCTGAAGAAAACTACCGGCACTATTACAGTCCTTCTCCTCCTCCTCCTCCATATCAAGACTACTACTACGAAGGTCGTCCTTCTGCTTCGGAATTTGCGGCGTCGTCTCTTGGTTCGTCTTCTTACGACAGTAGTATGGCTCCTCCATACTACTCGCAGTATCCAAATACTTCGGTATCAGGAACAGGCGAAGATTACTACTATCCTCCATTTACTCGAGACTATAGTAGTAACTGGGAGCAACAACAACAACATCATCATCACAAGGATAGGACCGAAAAAGAACAGGCCAAGACGACCACCACTGGCGGCAGTCCTTTTGAAACCCCATCTTCCCGTCCTTCGAAAAAGAAGAGGAAGATAATTCCCAAGGTTACTCCTCTAAGCAGTAGTGTTGGTGGAA
Organism: Fragilariopsis cylindrus CCMP1102; assembly: GCA_900095095.1. NCBI lineage: Eukaryota > Bacillariophyta > Bacillariophyceae > Bacillariales > Bacillariaceae > Fragilariopsis > Fragilariopsis cylindrus. Next base: position 44,816 of record FMBT01000392.1, read on the forward strand.
GAAAGTCGCCAGAAGCAGCAGTAACAACATCAGCAAAGAGAGTTAAGCTCAACGTTCCCTCCACGAAGATTATCGTTACACCTCCTACTACTACTAGAAGGACTAGCAGTACATCTGCGACAGCATTTACACCATCAACACCATTTGTTACGTTACAAGATATGGATATTGTTTGTGGTAGGGGCGCACCAACTAATTATCATATCGGAAATGAAATATTCCGAGGATTAGTAAGTAACTATCACACAAATTATTTTTGTGCGAAAAGGTCCGAAAAGCCACACATAGCCATGAAAGTTTTAGATGTATTGCAATCCCGCGGTGCACGATTCGTTCGTCGTCAAAAGGGTGGACGTTATCCTTCGGCCGCTGTTGTTGCTACTGCTGCTGCATCTAGTAGGAAACAGCAGTCGAATGTAACAACCAGCAAAACAAGGAAGTCTGAAGAAGATAAAGGATCATCGTTGCCGTTATCGTCATCCTTGTCGTCATCATCATCGTCGTCTTATTGGGTGGAGGTACCTCACAAACTAGCATACGAAAAGGTCTGTCAAGCTTTGAGAGATGGAGCACCACAAGTTCAACGTCAAATACTATCCTCTACTCGAACGATCCAAGAATCCCTACTGAACAACGAGCATAAAACCCAGAAGGTGGGTCGACAGCATCAGCAGCGACAACGTCGCAATAGTAACTGTAGTCAAGAAGGAAAGGAGAATGGGTCAACAAGATAAAGAACTTTTTGAATAATAATAACAATAATAACAATGGCTAAGCGGTATGTCATCCTACTAAAGCTCGGGAGTTGCTCCCGCAGTTTCAAATAATAATAATTGGGTGAAATAGTACGAGTGAGACAAAATAATTATATCAAAGGCAACTAATAAAATATTGCATCGCATGAGCATGTTATCATGTTCGTGCCATATTCATATTCCAATTCATACATATACTACATACAAATCTAAATTTAAACATAAAGAAATAGATATTTACAGATAATAACATACAATCCAAACGGATCTTTTCACTTATAGTATACTACTTGAAGTATATTCAATGATATTATCATTTCTACTAGTAGAATAGCTAAACCGTTTATAGCAAAACTTTACCAAGGAAACTTCGGTTTGTTCTCCAAAACCTTCCAGAAACTCATGATACTACTACTATTACTACGATGAGTTCAAACTGAAGTATAGAAGTCTATAATTAACTATAGTATTTACTTTGTGTTTCAGTATCCTCCTCTTTTTTTAAATAGCACACGAGTATCCCCTATCCAGCGCACAGTCGTTTGCATACCAACAGAAGATCCATAACTTTATAGACACGTGTAGTGGTAGAAGCATACAAGACCATACTGTCTCGAGAACGAATACTCGTCACAATTCAAGTTTAAAGTGCCGTTAACTTTCAATATATTGATTCCGTGGGATGCGATTCTCAGCGTATCTATTATTATCATGGGTTTGGGCCTGTATATGTCACCGCGGGTAAGTAGGAATTTTTTGGTGTAATGATGTAGAACTTTAAAAAGGCATGATACTTGTGTCATTTATTTGTTTTCGTTAAGTGTCCAACGTATCGAAAAAGTAAAGCCACTTACTTTTATCAGTACAGTAGATATCAGTTTTACGATCAGAGCGTATCAGGTTTTCCAGAAAACCCGTTTACGGTTGAATTCTCACCCTGGTGCTCGAAGTGTGGTCGTAAATCTATGCCCCCTGCTCCACGACTCAAGAATTAATTTTATTACTGTACATCATGAAAGATCACTCACATTTTTTTCATTTCTTCGTGTAATATCTAATATCAAAATTCATCATCAAGGCGCACTTCGTATGGCGATTTGGTCGGCCTACGACAGTATCCTTTTCTTTTCCCCGTGGGATCAAATAACTACTTGAAGGAAGGAGACAATGAATAAAGAACACATTCAAAATTGGAACGATCACCTTTGCCAGGAAGATGATGCCGACATGAACAACTGGGACACAAATAAAAGCGCAGACGAAGCCACGAGGACGTTCCCCTCATAATTTTTGTTTGCGATTCATTATTATGATTACTATTATTATCTCCATTCGCATCAATCAACCGGCTATTTTTTCTGCGATTCAGAGAAAGTTAACATCAAATAAAATGAGCTTCCCTTCATACATATTATGTGGCTTACCATCGTTCAGTATGTTTAGTGATGACGGTGACGACGGTGAATCTCATTTCTCTATAATGGACCTTGTAGGTGATTTGCCACTTTGTTGTCAAGATACCGAGGGCTTGGAAGGCAATTTTCCGTCCTCTTACTGTTGAAGAGCCATCCGGTCGAGAAATGACTAATCAACAAAAGATGAAGGCACCATGGAGGCCACCTCTATACCGAGACAAAAGTCTTCTGTCTGCATCTACTTATCCTCCTGGTGATGACGATAGTCCTTCGTCGGTACTACCCAAAATTATTACTCCTTCTGTAGAAATTGCATCATGCAACAATTTTTCCCGTCCACCGATCGTTGTCGTTCTTTTCAATTTACGAAATATCATGTAGGAGATACAAATGAAAACCTCTTCCTGCTGACTTCATTCCACCTAAACATTCCTTTTCCCGATCTTTCGAGGCAGGAGATAAGCAACACGACCGAATTGTTCACATCCCATTGCGTTCCTACCAGTAGATACCCCAAGAATTCCTCAGAAATTAGGATTACGACCTCAGGATGTGGTCTGTGGACGTGGAGCTCCCTCAAGTATTCATCCCGGAAATCTATCGTTTAAAGCAATAATCAAAAAACATGAGATGAAATATCTTTGTTCGAAACGTAGTGAAAAGCCAAAGGTCGCTACGGAAGTATTGAGACAGTTTCGTGAAAGTGGTATCCGTTTTGTCAGAAGGGAACGAGATAAGGAAGGTACATTCATTTGGGTTGAAATTGGAGAACAGCGAGAGTATGAAAAGGTATGTTGCTGTTGACCGTGTTGTTGATCCATCCTTGTTTGTATTTCCTTTCTTCGTGACATCCTATTCTATAAAGCTTGTTCTCACACGTATAATACTTACATTCCTTTGATCATCAATCAATGATAATAGGTATGCCAATCGCTTCGTGAGGGTGCACCACAGTTACGGCGCCAAATGATGGCGACCGAAGCCGCGAAACTTCGCTCGAAGACAGGTGGAAATCAACAGCGTCAAGATACCGACACGAAGATATCGTCTGAGACGAGCGCTAATGATGATACTACTACTAGTAGGGATAGTATTGTAAGACAATATTCTTTAACTAGCAAAAACGATAATATCCCGGTAACAGAGAGAAAAAGTAGTAGTAGTAGTAATAAGGTCCAACGGTTGTATTACGACGAGAAGTATGGTAACAAGGATTGCAACATTAGAGACCACTATCATTCACCATATTATATCCATCTTCCTCCTAATCGTGGAGGAGAAATTTTGTTTCGAGAGTGAACAAGGGCAAAGCTTGATCATATAATGATATAGTCGTTAGTTCTTTGGCAGCGTTGTAAATGATGCGCCCAAGCTTTTAAGCTACATAGACTAGCTTATTATTGTGTTTGTAATAAGCAGTATAATATAATACCATAGAATAAAATAAGATAAGATAAGATAAAAACTTGCTCTACTTATTAGGTATCGAATCTTTTTAAGTACTAGATACCAACTGTAGAGAGAGAGAGAGAGAGAGAGAGAGATCCATTGATTCATACTGTATGGTTCTTTTATCCCTGCATTCTTCGATTTCCTATATGTGTTCTCTAGCTATTGTTTGATCTACCTGTCACTCTTTGTTTACTCAAGGCAACAAACCGAATATTATCTTAAGAATTTTGAATTGAAAAGAAATTAAATTTTGTTTGTGTTTCTCTTTTTCTTCAAAACCATTATCCACGACTGAACTCGTTGTTTGATTCGTCGCCAACGCATATTTTTTCCGATCAATAAATTATTAACTAAAACAAAACAACAACAACATAATAACATAACCCTTTCGAACAGAATAGAATCGAGCATGAAGAAAATAGAAAGAACGAGAAAAGTAAAACGTAGCCGCTGTTACTGCTATTGTCTTTGTATGACGATCATTTCGTCTTCGTCGAGTCGTTTAGCGTTTCGTGGTTTTTACGCCAACGCTTTTACCGGTAATGCTGGTCGTGTTGTTGTCAGGTCTTCGCTTATGTCGTCACTGGGAATAATTGACCACGACGCCATTGGCAATAATGATAGTAATACACATAATGAAGGGACAAAGCCTCCGACTCTAATCTTGCCATCACATCCCAACTTTCCGATCTCAAGCGTTATGGCACCAATGGTGGCAGCTAGTGATTATCCCTTCCGGTTATTTCTGAGAGAGCATTGTGGCGTTCAATTGACATATACACAAATGTTACTTTCCAAAAGATTCGTGATCGATCCTACCTTCCGAAAGGCACATTTGGATTTGTACGAAACACAAGATATGGCTCCTGATAATTTTGTAACACAACCCGATATACTGTTGCCGTCGCAAATCGAATGTCTCGGTGATGATCTTCATCATTATCAACAACAACACAACAACAACAACAACAACAACAATACAAGCGGCAAAAATCTGAACCATTAATGGTGCAATTGGCGGGTGATGATGTTAAGACAGTAGTACAATCAGCGTTAATGATTTACGAACACACCGATGGTAAACTGGCGGGGATTGACTTGAACTGTGGGTGCCCACAGAACATAGCTAAGAAAGGAAATTATGGTGCATTTTTAATGGAACGTGACCCAGAGCTCGTCAACGAAATCTTAACAGCCCTTAGGAATAATTTACCATCGAGTGTGGCGATATCGGCAAAAATTCGATTACCGGCCGACGACGAAGCTTTGAAAGAACGAATCCCTCGACTGCTTGACACTGGAATTAATTTTCTGACTGTGCATGGGAGAACTATTGTAGAAAATAAGACGAAAGTGGTTGGCTGTCACGTTGATCGTATACGGTTGGCCGTACAAACAGCACATAAACATAACCCAAACTTTCCAGTGATAGCAAATGGTGGCATGGAACATTACGACGATGTTCAGTCCGTACTACAATCTACCGGAGCCAGTGCGGCTATGAGTTCTGAGGCTTTATTGGAGACTCCTGATTTGTTCCTTAAAGAATCTATGGATATTAAAACACCAAAAGAACAATTTCATCGACAACTTTCATTTGCCAAGAACTACCTTGATATTTGTTCTACGGTTGGACCACCATTACCGGGTGTATTAGGTTTCAATAAGGGCGGATCATTCAGCGTAGTTAGGGGACATTTATTCAAATTTTTGCATCGGTATATCAATACAGATCATCAAGATTTACGTGATAAGTTGGCTGCAAACGGTGTGAACACTATGAGAACATTAGGAGATCTGCGACGCTTGATAGAAGAATTAGAATCTCGATACGCGAAGCTTACGGAAGATCAATGGAATGAACTTACATCTACGTCGCCTTTGTCCTCGTGGTACCGAAGACATAGAAAACCAGACAGAAGTGTCCATGAACGATATACTTCAGTCGCAACCGATACTAGTAATAACAACAACAATATAGACGACCGTAAGCGAGAAATCAAAGATCGAATTGCTAAAATGAAGGCACAAAAATTAAAACGAACAAACGAAATAATACCAAATGATAAACCTCGAGAGAAAGAAGCGCTTTCTATAACGACATAATTAATTAATTTAATAACGTTCAAATCTCTTCTTTTGTTCCTAAATCTACAGTACTAGACTGAAGTTTGTCGACACTGGTTAAATATCTTGTTCCAGTTTACATAGTTTGTTTTCCTATCTATTGTCGTGTTGTCTTCCTTTGTCGAAAGAATTTTTTCGTTTTAAGCGTGGAAATAACGAATGCGATGATGATGAATATAGACAGCACATTGTAGAAAGGAATTAAAAATTTGAATTATAGTCTATATGTGTTATTAAAATATGCATTTACCATTCCAGTTGAAAAGATGCGCCGTCGCGAGTTTTTTCGTTTTCGTCGGATACGGACGAAGCAACACTCATACTATTTTTGTTGATACTACCGTTTGATCCTTCGTTGGTACTACCCTTCGCTAGGATTTTCGAAAAAGATTTGTCGTTTGCTAGGAGTTTGATCGCTTCTTGTACTTGATCATCTGTCTTCAAGCTTCTTTTCATGAGCATACTTTCCGGTATATAACGCGATAAGATACTTGTTGCTATATCTTCCTTGATTTCTTTCTTGTATTTCTCAAAATCATTCTTACTTTCTTTCACGATTTGTGTCTTCAATTGATCTACTTCTCTTTCGGAGGACTTGTACCCACTCTGACTAAGAGCTCGTTTCAAATCGTCTAACGCACCTGCATACAAAGCTTCCAATTTTAAATCACCGCCCTTCACCTTCACTTCAACAAAGTCTTGGAACTCTCGATAAATGTCATCGGTCACCTCAAAGTTATTTGTCAACTCGTATTTTTGACTCCATTGTGAAGCAAATTCATTCATGATATCTGATCGCAAGAGAGTGACCTCCAACGCTGAAGCTTTCGGTGCTGCGACTTTGTAATCGGCTTCAACTCCACCTCCATCTCTTACTGTTCTACCACTTTTGGTAAAAAACACTTGTCGATCCTTCTTGGGAACCGTCGATGACTGGTATCTACCATTTTGTTCGTCAAGACCACCACCTTCCTTGTAGTTGACACTTTGAATGCACCGTCCACTGGGAGTATAATATTTTGCAACAGTGAACTTGAGGGCGGTATTGAAAGGTAAATCTTCCACATTTTGAACAAGGCCTTTGCCAAATGTCCTATCGGTACCTACGATGATCCCGACATCCAAATCTTGAACAGCTCCCGATACAATTTCGGCAGCGGAGGCTGTCCCTCGATTTACCAACACAGCAAGTTTAGTCTTTGAGTCAAGGATTGGCTCGACACGACTTTGGTACTTAACTCCTGGAAATCCACGTCCCTTAGCAGAAACTATGTCACTACCGTTTGGCACCAATAATGATGCAACGTCGACGGCGGAAGTCAACAAGCCACCAGGATTGCCTCTCATGTCTAAAATTAGTCCGTTCAAACTATGTGCACCGTTCGAGGCATCTTCTGCCGCCTGTTCCAATGCCAATATTGCACCCCGAACTTCATTCCCAGCGTTTTGAGCAAATCCAGATAAAGAAATGTATCCGATACCATCAGATGGCTTACCAACAAGAGTTGCCAACTTAACGTCTTTTATTCGAACGAGGGTACGTGGCATCGTAACATCTTGGACGCCTTTTACACCATCACGTTCAAATTGGATATTAACTAACGTTCCTGGTTCACCCCTAAGAACATTTCGAACATCCTCTACAGTTGTAGTGGGCGCAACGACGAGGTCGTCAATTTGTTTGAGTTTATCTCCCGTTCGCATTCCATAGTCGAATGCATACCCTTCGAAAGCGGATACGACTGTAATTCCTTTTGCTTGAGCTTTTGCGACAGCCTTCATTCGATCTTTTTGTTTCTGTTTGGCCAACTTATCTTCTTCGTCGTCTTCATCATTTATGTCGCCATTACTACTATCAACAAATTTTGTTTTACCATTACTTCCTTCTGGAGTGATTGTACTGGATGATGAAGATTGACTACCACTGATATCATCCTCGCTGCTCATAGAGTCTCGAATGGCATCGTTGGGTAGTAATTTAGTTCCCTTTGGTGTATTTTCATTCTGTTGTTTTGTCGTTTTGGGTGCTACTGCTGGATCTGTGATCTTTTTCATTTCCACGACATCCCGAGGGGTGGCACCAGATATGACTAAACCAACACCACCATATCGACCCATTATACCCTCATTCATTTGTTGTGCCTCCTCTCTAGCTTCGAATTCTGTATACGGATCTAATGATCGTAACATAGCCGAAACACCAGTTTCAAATAACTTATTAGTATCGACTGGATCAACATATCCTCTATCAAGATCGGCTAAGATCGTTTCAAATAACATAACGGGTTGTGATAATGATTCAGCACTGGAATAGACAGGAACTAAAATAGCTGCCAACGTCAAAACAGCTCCAGTCGCGAAGGATAAGAATGCAATTTTCAAACTTGGTAATGCTGTTTGAATTTTTGTAAATATAGTAGTAAGAAATTCCACGAGTGGTACCGGAAGAGCTGATATAATTTTTTGCAATACCTCCTCTTTGATTCCATCTACTTTCGATGTAAATTTGTACCAGATCAAAAAAACACCATCTTTGTCGTCGTCGTCGTCTATGTTTGTGTTTGTGTTGCTCTTATTATTATTATTCTTATTATCTGCGACAGCTTTTTTATTAGTAGTGTCATTATTGTTATTATTTATCTTATTGATGAACCATTCACCAATCTTATTCGATTGCTTATCGTCATCATCATCGTCATCGTCATTTCTTTTGTTATTATTATTATTATCCCCTGAAGATTTATTTTTATTCCATAAATTCAAGGCCGTAGATCGAGGCGAGTAGGAAGAAAATCCAACTTTCGAAACGCTGTGCAATTAATTTGTCATTCATTTTGAGATAGAAAGGAATAGAATACAGCAATGAGATGAGATAAACAAAAATATTTGTTCAAACAACGAAAGAAAAAGAAATAATACGAAATTAAATGGGAAAAATGTGTGACCGTATGTATGTTGTGAAGTAAAGTGCAATTTTGTTTGTTTATTTTTATTTTAAACTTACATGTCCCTTTGAAAACCCAATCGCATTGATAATAATTCTTGTTGTTGCGAATTTCTTATTGAATTTTGTAGTTCTTCTTTATTAACATCGTACCAACTTCCTCCTCCATTATTATTTGTTAGGTCGTTATTATCAAATCGTTTCATCGTTAATGGTTGATATTGTCGTAATCGAGTTCTTGTCGTCATTGCCATTTTTGTTTTAGATGTTATCGACAATGATGATGATGATGATGATGATGATGATGATGATATTGTTGTCGTCGTTTTCGGTATCAATATCGACGATGATGTCGATGCTGATGATAATCCTATAGACGGAGAAGAAAACGTCAATGCCTCTACTTGATACTGAGCCGATGACGATGACGATGATAGTATCGTCGTAGTTGTCGTAACGACAAAGACAACGACAACCATTATCCAAATTAGAAAAGATGATGACGACGACGATAATGTCAACGCCGAAACAAAAGATAGTCTCATCGTAGAATCTATTATTTTTCCTGTTTTGTCAAAACTAAATCCGAAATACTTGTATACAATCCGAAATTTGAATAATACTCCAAATCAATCAGAGAAATGACAAAAAAGAAATCGAAGATCAGATCAGATCCAAAAACGACGATGAGCAGTCCAAGTTAGCTATTGTGTGAGGAATTACTGGTATGATGTTGCCGATGAGGAATTTATGTAAATGGCAAGGGAGAACGAATAACGACTGTCGAGATAATATGTTCTCAGCCTAGTTTTGAGAAAGAGAATTGTCGAATATCGACGATGATGAGAGATGTTTTTGACGTGTTTCGAGAGAATTCTCTATGCTTTGATTATACGTATGCTGCTTCGTGATTGGCACGATTTTTTAATTCTTTTTAATGGCGCGCGCTCTTATAATAATAAGTGCGCGCCGAAATCTTTATCATCATTTTTTTTTACGATAACTAACTCGATAACTACTTGATTGAAGTACCATAGCTAATATTCATTAATATATTCATAGAGCGTATAATGTTTGTAGAATTAATAGTCATTATTTCTATTACTTCGTATTACCGTATCTCATAGAAACTCTGTGTGTCTCCCCTTTCATCGTATCCACGACGAGGATTTGCTGCGACCATTTATTATTCATTCTTTAAATAGTAGTAGCCTCGTTGTGTTGATAGTTGTATCGAGTATTAATGAAAGAATCATTATCAGCATCTTTATCATAATATCTTGATTGATACTGGACTTCGGTGGGACAAAAACCTGGACCGGTCGGTCCAGCGGCAAAACCTTGTAATACCATCCGACAGCGAAACTGATGAATACGATCGGCAATCGATTTTGCTGCTGGGCTAGTAGTAGTATTAGTATTACCGCCCAACCACAGTCGTTCGGCAGCAGCAGATGCTCTAGGCCAAACTCTAGAAATAAAGTTTGATGAATCGACATGCTCACCCCACATAGATGCATGACCACCAATCATAAGATCAGTATTACCCGTAAAGTTTCGTGGATCGCATTCATAGAATTTTTGCCACGAACAGTCTAAATGATCAAGGTACCAGCATCCAGAAAGAATACTTGAAAATTCTTATTTGTTGCATTTTGTATTGTATACGTATCAAAACCTTTCCATACATCAATGATTGTATTTGGAGGTATGGTTAAGTTAAGATTAAATACCTCCTGCCAAACTATTGGAATTTTGTGCATGTTGGCAACAATTTTCAGTAAACGCGTTTCAAAATACTCGTATAATTCTACCGTCTTATTCATGTTATGTAGTTTCATCCATTCACGATAGATGTGTCATTGAGCCAACATTTCTCACTTAGTTCAACCTCGTCACCTCCCACGTGAATATAATCGTCAGGAAATACATCATTAAGATCTTTGTAGATAGTTTCAACAAAATTGTATGTTTCTGGTACGGTTGGATTTATTGGTTCAGATGGATTGGACAATGACTCATAACTTCTGGATGCGATTTGGCTATTGCGTTCGTATGACCAGGCAAATCAATTTCTGGTATGACGCGGATACCTCGTAGATATGCTGCTCTAATGACGGTTTGTACATCCTTAACAGTATATATTCGCTTAGGATGGTATGCTCCTTTTGTAGCAAGCTCCGGAAAGCTACTTGTTGCGTATGGAAACGATTGTGAATCTGATATATGCCAATGCAGTACATTCATCTTATTCATTTCCATGACATCCAGATTGTCCAATATCAAATTTAGTGGTAAGTAATGACGAGCCGTATCTATCATAAGTCCACGATACGGGTATGATGGTGCATCTGATATGAAAAGGGGTATGTCACGTATACAAAAAATTCCGCCAGAAGCACCATCGCCAGTATTAATAGGCATAGGTGACGACGATGTATCCATCCATCCAAATTCCAATAATTGACCAAGAGTCTCCAGGCCACGAAGAATACCGAATACGGTCGATGCTTAAGAGAAACGATATCCGAATCTTCCAGTATAACTAACTTATAATCTTCCGGAACATTATGATACAACTTCATGTCCGATGATTCGACAATGATATTTATGCTTGAAATCGATCGAAGAGGAAGATCTAATGGATTCACAGTATAATCCTCGTTGAAATCTGGAAATCGTGTCAAAGATTTTCTGAAACGACGAATAGCATGTTGTAAAAAGTTTTCGACGACCTTCGTATTATTATTCTGTTCATGGGTAGTAGAGGGGACTATTGAGAAAGTGATGTTGTTCGTAGAAACGATACCGAGAACTGATATATCAATGTTATGATTGTACGATTCGATCTTAGCTGCTGGGAAGATACGATATTTCTGCTCATTATCGTCGGCTTGAATTGCAAGAAAGAGAGCTGATAATAATATTGAAATGACAATGATGTAGTTCGTCATCATTGCTGTGCTGCTATACCGCTTTATATAATCAAAATGACAAGAGACGCCAATGATTGATAATGAAAAGCGTCAAAGCGTTATATCAACACTCTCTTCGAACATCGAAAAGATTTTCTTTGTTTTGTGTCAGATAAAAAATAGAGCGAAAACCATAGTTTCTCTGACCTCCCGGTAACCTAAAACATTATTATTATCTAACAACAACAAAAAACAAATCAAGTATGTGAAGTTATATTACATCACTTCAGTGGCTGCCGCATGAAATTTCATTTCTGGGATCCACAGTCTGTCTGGTATAAATAAGCATAAGTTAAAGTATAGGTTACATTTCGTACTATTACTTCATTATGGACAATGAAAGGTTTTGTCTATCTCTTATTGGGGTATTTTCTGGGTATTAGGGAAGGTGGCAACTTCATATTTGGAACAAAGTAGGATGTGGTGAGGGTTATTCCACTATTCCATTATTTCCAATCTGAAATATTCCTCCCTTGTTGTGTTTAGTGATCTAGAGAGAAAAAAATATCCTACATTCTTACTAATAAAATGGAGACTGCTTTTGACGCATCCTTCTGTCTCTAGATAATAGGTGAGAAAAAATAAACAAGATTTAGATACAATATGTTCTACTGCAACTAGTTGCCTGCAACACAAAAGTAGATTTGATCCCATCATTCAAATTAGAAGGTTCGATCTAAAGAGGTGGTGGATATCATTACTGTGTATTGTACTTAATATAACTTTTTATTATTAATATTCATTAAAGCGAGGGTCTGCGTCGGCTTTCTACGAGATGACTTTTTGCTGCTGATGCAGATGTTGGTATTTATATGGACGGAAACAATCGGATATATCAGAGTTTTTATCTAGTTTTCTGCGACCTCAATCACAACACCCTTTCGGATTTGTCCCCATCCAATGAGACGCCAATGTTTATCGACACGACGAGATAATGCAATCTTTTCACCTTCGGTTGTACATACAGGTTGTGTAAGAGCGACCTTGGCTAATTCACCTTTGACAGCAATCACTCTACCTCCTGTGGCTGTAGATCCGATATTTACCATAAGAATTTCATTCTTGGATAATTTTTGTACCTTAGCTTGCTTACCACCATCACTTGTCTTAACACCTAATAATCTTCTTAGAAGATAGTACGAAATTTCAATCTCACAAAATACGTCAGGTAATTTTCCTCGTAGTCCTAGTACCTGTCCAACTAAACGATCGGCACGGGTCAACGTAGGATCGATTCTTGTACCCACACCGATTAATCCACCAGGAACAGCATATTGCAATTCATTATTTTCTGTAGCGAGGGATGAAATCTTGCTATAAATAGGTGAACAGACCATGGTGGTGTTACCATCTTCACCCTCCTGCTTAGTAACGATACCTGGTCGGACCTCAACTTCGTCACCAACCTTCAGGACACCCTTTAAGATACTACCACCAGCAACCCCACCCTGTAAATCACTTACATCCTGTCCAGGTCGGTTAACATCGAAGGAACGAATGACGATCAATTGTGGTACAGATGTAAAGTCTCTGATTGGTAATGGGATCTTACGGACGATGTATTCACAAACGACGTCGATATTGTACTTTAAAACAGCCGAAATTGGAATAATCGGTGCCGAATCTGCAACTGTTCCCGCAACAAATTTACGGATCTGTTCCTGTTGTGCTAATGCGGCATCTGGTTTAACTAAGTCAACTTTATTTTGTAGAATTAAAATTTCCTTCAAACGCATAATTTCAACTGCAGCTAAATGTTCTGATGTTTGTGGTTGAGGACATGTTTCATTACCGGCAACTAATAGGAACGCGGCATCCATAACAGCTGCACCATTTAACATTGTTGCCATAAGAATATCATGACCAGGACAATCGACGAAGGATACATGCCGACGTAACCGATATGTGATACCGGTAACATCATCAATAAATTCATCAGCATGATTTGATCCACGTGAAGTATATGATCCACCCTTTTCACCCTTAGGATCACCTTTATAAATTTTAGCATTTGCGTATCCTAATTTGATAGTAATGTTACGTTCTAATTCATTCTTAAAACGGACAGTTTGGACACCACTAATAGCTTTAACGACAGTTGATTTTCCATGTGCCACATGACCAATTGTACCGATATTGATGGTAGCTTGACGAGAAATCTGAGAAATTTGTTATAATTGATTTTGTTTTGTTTTTGGTGTTGAAAAAATATATTTTTTGTGAGAAAATGTTTTTTTGATAATAATGCATCGACTGGTCTCATTCAACGTGTGCGTGTATGTGATTATTGAACATCAAGAAATCAGCTAACACGAGTACTATGATACGGTAACATCCTACTTTATTCTTCAAATGCATCATATCAAAATCGTAACGTTACTGTACGGGCGTAAAATATAATATAAAACTTACCACATCTGGAGTCAATGCTGTTAATTTCGATGGATCGACTGAAGACGCATCCTGTGTCTTCAAGTGATCTTGTTTCGTTTTTGATTCTCCCATTATAAATGTATCTAGAAGATTTTGGTTTAGTTGTTGATTGTTTTTCTATGCTGCCCAGTTGCCGTGTCTCTGTTCTATTTTCTACTACTTCAATACAATTACTAATTGCTCTACTACTATTCCACTGTTTTATTAAAAAGACGACAAGTTTTGCTCTTCCTCCTCCTCTCTCATCGTCGCATGTTTCGGTCCATACATACTTTTTGCTACGGGAGAAGACCAGACGACTTGTATGTGCGCATTTTCTTTCATTTCATTTTTTGCGCGCGCCTTTGTCGAATTGACAATATAACAATAACAAAGTTAGGGTTTTTCAGGTCGTGTCCTTCAAAGGATATTAGATATTACATTAACTTACTAAAAAGAATCATTCAAACAACATTCAAAATCAATATATTGCATACCAGTAATAAACAACAAAGAATGTTGTGATGGGAGAAGAAGTACAAAAGTAGACTCACTCATCTACAGGTTGACAACCATCAATCATGGAAAGTTCTCATCCTCCTACAGCTTCCTTTACAAATCCCTGTGAGCTAGTGAGAAAAACATGTAGAAAATGGATGGAAGAAGAAGAAGGTGCAATTATTATCGACGATGATGATAATAATGATGATGACAACGACAACGACAACAACGATGACGATGAGCGAAGGTATTGGTTTCAACAGCAAGAACATTCGTCATCATCAACATCAACATCATCATCATCATCATCATCTGTGATAGACTACCATCGTCATAGTCATCGTCGTTCGGTTTTAATTCGATACGATAAACTTCCGGCCTTGGCCAATGAAATTTTGATGCAACGACAACAAACGACTACAGCGGCGACGACTGCTGAGACGACGACCGCTACAACGACAACGACGAACGCATCTTCAAAAGAAGAAGAAGAATGGATCGAATGGGATACTGAGGGATGGCATTATAATGGTTCAGGATTCAATGGAACTGAAGATGAACGGAGAGAACGTGTTGCCTTATATTTGCTAGCATTGGATGCTATTAACTTTTGCTTTTGGCCTTTGTCAGAAGAAAAAGACCAGGACGATGATGACGAGAATAAGACCACCATCACCACCACTGCCACCAAAAATATCAACAGTAATAATTATATCAATCTTCTAGAATACGATCATTTGGCTATGGCTTTGAAGAAAATGGCTGAAGCTGATCATGTTGTAAGCAAAAGTGATGATAACGAAAGAAACAAAAAGGAACAAACAAATGAGTATGCATTTTCACCAAATAATCTTGCCACGATGACAGCAGAAAAAATGAGGAACCTGTTAAGACCATACTTGGATGAAAAGAAATATCCATTACCAAATATTCAAAAACGTGCCCAACTATGGAAGGAAGTAGGGGAGGGAATTATACGAGACTATAATGGTATGGTATTAAATTTAGTAAATTGTGCCAGTCAAGATGCTTCTCGGTTGGTAGAACTGATCGTAACTTCCTTTCCTGGATTTCGTGATGAGGTCTATATAGCACCGTCCTCGTCATCGTCGTCGCCGTCACAGCATCAACAACAACAACAACAACGACTTGTGTTTTTGAAACGAGCCCAAATATTTGTTGGAGATATTAATGCCGCTCTTAGATTACAGTTAAATGGAATGGAACGTTTAACTACATTTGCAGATTATCGTGTACCACAAGTTCTTAGACATTGGAAGATTCTAGTGTATTCACCTCTTCTTTCCAATAAGGTTGATAACTACATCGAAATAAAGAAAGATTCATACGAAGAAATTTCTATACGTGCAGCAACTATTATCGTTGTGGAAGAATTGGTGAAGTTACTAAATCAGAACAATAGCAGTAACGACAACGACAGCATTAATACTACTGCTAACAATAATGAGCAATGCAAATATACCGATGTCACTGTTGATTGGTATCTGTGGCAAGTGGGCGAACGTATGCATCAAGAGGGCATAATGAAACCTTTTCATAAGGTTCGTACGTACTTTTACTAGCCGGATGGGTACTCTCAGCACTATGATAGTGTTCGTTATTTGATCTTGAGGGGAAATATGCTGCAGTAGATTGTTATTTATATCAATGTTATTTACAGTATAAATTTTATGATTTTAATCTATGATAATATGATACTAGCTAGTATTACTAATAGTTGACGTGGTGTATATACTTGTATTTCGTACATTTTCACTCCTCTCTTGTCTCAATCAACAATCAACAATCAGTCATATTCTATTTCTATATCGCAATACAATCAAATCTCAGTAAACGAATCCCTGTGTGAGTGTTGCTGTATCAATTTTTGTATATTCTTGTGTTTGTGGATCAAAATACAATGCATATATCATATCAAATTGAGAATCCGGCCAGAATAATATTTCAGTAAATAGAGGATCAGTACTAACAAATTTACCAATTGTCACATCTCTTTTGCCAATTTTATCATCCTTATCATTCATCATTAATGCTTCTGCTAAAAAACCAATATTCGCATGTTCCCAACTAACCAACACCGATGATGAAACATTCTCATTCTCAAAAAGTTTGTTTCGTATTGCTTCTGCTGCACCAATATTGCAGCACATACCTAGTTAAACATATTCGTGGTAAAAAAAGTGCGGGAAAAGAAAATAATCGAACGGTAACGACGACAATGATGAGATAACATAGTAGAAAATACACAGTTTTAAATGAAAAGAAAAAACAGTCCAATATTATATATCATACGGTAGCAAACATTATATGAATATACAGCACAGATCCTAACGTACCAAAGTCATGTGAAGATCCTTCTAATGATGGATGATGACAAACTTTATCGTTGTAGTAATTTTCTCCGTCGTTGCTATCGTTAACAGTATCGGTGGGTACATCATCAATTGTACCCAGTCCGCATAAATCTCTTTTTTGTAAGAATATTAGAGGAAGAAGAAGAAATCAGAAAGAAAAGAAGGAAGGAATAATCGCCGTCCGTCGTGAGTAAATAGGCTATCAATAATAATGCAAGAAGACGAAGAAGTTACTGTGATATGTTTCTTCAAATACTTACGGTTTTGATCCAGTAATATTATTAACCGGAATTTTTAATGCCATACTTAATGGATGTAATGTAGCTTGTGTGCGATAAACACCATTGGATTCATCACGACAATCTAAAGTATTATCATAATTAAATGAAAATAATCCATTTGGAGTAATAAGATGAGTGTCATCATCATCATCATCATCATCATCATTATCATCAGCAGTAGTAGGACTAGTAGTAGAAGTCGTCGATTTGGTACCTGCAAACACAGAAACTAATTGATCTGCTCTTGCGTATCCCTTTGTACTTAAACATGCATATTTGTATGCGGTTTCATTTTTAGGATCCCAATGCTTTTCACCGTGGCGAATAATGTAAACAACTTTCTCGATATTTTCATTGATGTTTGTCTCTGCTGCCATTGACGATGATGATGATGATGATGATGATGATGCAGTGTGGTGTAACGACAATGACAACGCAAGCACTGATAGCGATACTAAAAGTAAAGTAATCACTAAACTTGCAGTACTTGTAGACGAATATGTAACGATGATAAAATTATCTTTTTTCTTTGCTGAAGAGGGGCTGCTGTCATCATCAACATTATTATTTTTCGCAAACAATAAATAAGATTCCTCGTTGTCATCACAACTCATATTACAGCTACCATAACGAATTGATGGGCAAGATGACGAAGTTGGGGTTGTCATAGTATAATTCTAAGCTTCTTTCTGCTTCTGTCCTTTCAAATACGGTAGTCTTCAGATAATTGTGATACTTGATACTTGTAAAGTTACTGTAGTATGAATACATGAATACTAAAGAATTAAGAAATTTGTATAAGTTCGAAAGTTTAAAAGTATCCGATGAATTAAAAATGAATCTCTTCATATTATTATTATGCGGCGGGCGTATCCTCTTACTTACGTCGTAACGTGTAATTGGTGATTGGACGTGGAACGTGTGGAAGGTAGGAGGTGCCGGGTAATTTCTTTTTTTGTTCACAATTTTTAACATATTTCAGTTTCTAAATTTCCGTTCAGTAAAAAGAAACTAATTTATTCAATTTGTACCACGGCACATTTCTAGCACAATTCCGGCACGGCACAAGCGTGATTAACACGCTGAATTTATTTTAGATTTCCGGCACATTTTCGAAACAAGGTCATAGCAAACTAATACCATGCTTACTATATATATATATATATATAATATATGTATGTATAGTATAATTAAGAATGCTTGAATTTTCCACTTTATTTGTTCTTGCCAGCTACGACTATATATATTACTGTAGATATAGAATTTGAAATGCTACTCTGAAGAAATACAATGATAATGGATGCGATTCGTTCTGTAAGATTATGTATATCATATCTCCCTCTTCATTCATTTTCACCTCTTAGTATTTGATAACAAATCTAAAAGTCCATGATCGTTATTTTGTTATATTCAATAGTATGATTGATTGATTGATTGTCTTTGTTTTGGGTTTTAGCTTTTTCACAATTTTCTGATTCCCTTTTTTTGGTTTAGCCTGAAATACTGCGGGGGAAGTTGATTTTAATGTACAGCATTGTGTATCATCTTCAAAGCAACAAGCAGCAAATAACAAGTGTTTACTGATCGTCGTTGTTGTTGTTGTTATCATTATTATTTCTTGTACTAGCAGCAACAACAAACTTTCCGCATGCAACCATCTTACTTGCAATACCAAATAATCCTGAACTTTGTTCTAAACGTAAAACTCCATCCTTTCCTAATTCTGTCTTTCCTCGTCCTGCTGGTATAATTTCAATGTCACCATAAACAGGTCCAGGTGGAACAGAATACGTCGTCGATGTTTGTGTACTCTTTTCTTCCTCGTCTGTCCAGTATACTTTTGAAATACTACCTTTCGTTTCGACTGTTCTAGTATATCCTAATGTATCCATACTAAATCTTAAAAATTTATTATCATCAGATAATTTCCATTGACTACCACTACCATTTGATCCTGTTGTGAAACTTGATTCAGAGACCGTACAAATACCATCATTAAGAAAATCTAATTGTATCTTAACAGAAGGAGCAGATGGTAATGATAATCCAGTATCTTTATCTCTAGAGGAAATATTAACTTTACTTCCGTATAAATCACTACTCGGATCACGTTCAGGAACACCTGATAAATAAAAATCCAATGTTAACGACGTCCCTATGATCATATCTGAATAATCGATGTTGTTGTTATTATTATCATTGCCGCCCGATGATGATGCTAATTGCGTTTGTCTCCATTTTTTCTGTATATCTGTTAGGCCTTCATAATCGTCGACATTTGCTTCAACGTACTCTTCACCAGTGAATATATCATCATACTGGCCTTTTTCTTTATCTACCGATAGGTTCCTATCATTTGAAAATGCATTATCAAAAGCATCCTTTAGAAAGTTACTATAACATTGTGTGTGTTTGTATGATGACGACGACGACGACGAAGGAATGACGAATGCATTTGTCGATTCGGCAACAAAAATAATGAGAATAACGAGTTCTATATAAGTATGTTGAAGCATAATATATTAAGTTATAAATTATATTATTGATTGTTGGATTGTTGACGGCGATGACAACTTAGGATCAGATACAGCAGATCATTGGCTATCTTCTTTTCCATTATTATTTTTTGTGACTCGTCGGATGGAGAGAAATAGTTGAAAAATGAATAATTTGCGATTATTGAAGGAAGATACTAACGTTAGGATCTAATTTGCGCCAGAAAACTAAATCATGTCCCGGAACGTGGTAACTTACTATCTAAGACGAACTGTAAAAAATAATATGTCCATACTGTAGTAGACCAAAAGTAAGGTGTAAATAGTACATAATGTACTCAAAATTTAGCCAGAGATGAAAGGAATGAGACTAAACAATCATTACTGTTTGAACATACAGAAAAAAGAAAAAAAGAGAATGGAAAATGGTTCTCTTTATAACATAAATATAACACAGTAGCAGCCCTTAAAGTTAGACTTTCTATCCTCTTCCAAAACTAACTAACAAACAACTCAGAAACCAGAATGAATGAATCAGGATCAACTTTGATCAAAATAAACAAATAAGAGTTCATCTACATAAATAATATACAAACAAACAAACAAACAAACAAACAAACAAACTAACTAACTAACTAACTAACTAACAAACTAACTAACAAACAAACAAACTAACAAAAGTTAGTAAGTCTTAGGAATGGCCTAGTCTATTGCCGCCATCAATATTTCAGGGGTCATGCAGAATCACTGTGCTCGCATATTTGTTGATTTCTTGAAAGATAGGACTTTCCACCCAAACCACTAATATACTACAGAAGACAAGACGTGGTCCAGTCCTAGGCAAGAATGTTCCTGACATTTTTGGTCACATGCGCTTTGCAATACTCTTGTGATAGAAAGATTATTGCAGAAATCATTCCATTGATATTATGGCAGTGGGAATTCATTCAACCGTACCTCCATTAGTATAAGTCAGTTTAATAAAGTAGAGGCATCGAATTAAGTACTCTTAATAGGGAGAGAAAGTTTGGGTGGTTAATTCAAGTCAGTGAGGAAAATTCAACAAGGTTATACAGTGTAGTGATGGCAGGAAAATTTCGAATCACCACAGGAGGTGCATAATATAAGAGAGGAGGATTGCAAATCAAATCATAGATTAGAAGATAAAGTACTGGTACAGTAATGTCTATCATCACCATACTGATTAAATCCAAACAGCACATTACATCACTCTTCACATCATTCTCTACATCATCAATTACAACACACTCGATAGTTATTCACAACCTTTTATTGACCCTAATACCAGCAGTAAAAAACTGTCCAACATGCTTTAGAATCTAGTAATTGTCATCTTTATGGTGGATAATAACAACTACTTGACTTGTGTCAAGAGGTTGACATTACAGGAAAATTCCAAAGACTGTTATTAGACAAGTTCCAGTCCGTTGAAGACAACACATACTCCAAAAGCTGTCATTTTCCATAAGTATTCAGACACATGTGCCTACAGAAAAAAGGCCTTTTTATCTGAAAAATCTTGTCCTACAATTTTCACATAGCCAGTCTTACTTGTACCAAGAGGTTGACATTAAAGTACCAGGCTAGGCTAGGCTCGGACCCGGACAAGGCTGCATCATTACAAAGATGGCAAAAACTTGTAGAACACCAAAGCTACTGGGCAAGCAAAAAGCATAGCATCACAACAATTGATAGCAACAAGCACAGGAAAACATTTGGACTAACCCATCATCGGGGAAGGATCCATGACTTAACAACAAGCAACAAGCAACAAGCAACAAGCAACAAGCAACAAGCAGCAAGCAGCAAGCAGCAAGCAGCAAGCAACACACTACTAGTACTCATAGTTATCATCCACAACCTTTTAGTAAACCTAAATACCAGCAGCAATAACAAATTAATTCAACAAGATTGAGAATCTAATAATTGACATCTTAAGGTACATTTGTCTCTTTTTGTAGACACAACTTTATATCTAAAATCCCCTCTCCTTTTTTCATAGTTTCAAACCAGAGAGACCAATTGGTCTGATGATGTGGTTCGAGTGGTAAAGAACAAATATAAAGTACAGATTTTTTTCCTGTGCTAATAGGTGTGATGTAGGTATTAATAGCTCCAAGAGGAGCTTGTAAATCCACTGCACCACCATTAAATTCCTAGTTGCCTGGATTTGCTGACTATCAAAGGATTGGTCCATTATTAGTGAATTTGCAAGGCCTTCTTGGAGAGCTTATGATACCCCTCAAATAGGAAACTGCATGTGCTTTCTCATGTTGTAGGTGCAAAAAGGAGGTGTGCAAAAGGAACATACAGTAACTTTTGTAATTAAAAAAAATCCCATCCACACCAAACATACCAGGGAGAGATGTAGAGTAATATAATAAGAATCAAATACTGCTACTAACAACAACTAATAATACTTTATTTTGTGCAGCAACAACAACAGCAACAGAACAAATGCATCAGGTACAGTAGCACAGCACTCCACCGCATACTGTTGCTGTCTCCTCTGCTATAGACATTGGACATATTGAAAAGTATGACACTCATTATTTCATCATTTTATACTTTTATGCAGGTTCATGGACTATTCAAGTGGGATGAGATAGGCAAAGTTTGAATCTGTCTGGAACAATCAACTGACTGCTTCCCAGGTCCTTCAAGTGTTGGTTCCATCCTAGACAGGATCCAATCCTAGGCAAGAATTTTCCTGACATTTTGATTGCATGCGTGATACCTTGCATTGAGAAAATTATCTCAATGTGCAGTAAAGATTGAATGAGAATAGAAGATTCTTCACATCATTATGTCAACATGACAATGGGAATTCAATCAACCATACCTCCATCTATTGATATCAACCTATTTAGATCAATACAAACAACTTAATGGATGAATTAAAGATCTCTGTAGAAAGCAAATGCTGTTATCATCACTGGAATCAATTTTCCAGTTCCGATTTTGAACATCAATATTTGATTAGAATTATATTACTAAAATCAAAAACGGATCAAACAAGTAACATATCAACTCGCTTTCGTAGCTCAGTTGGTTAGAGCGTGGGTCTAATAAACCCAAGGTCGTGGGTTCGACCCCCACCGAGAGTAGATGAACCATTTTGTTTTGTAGATCCTTGCTCTTTTGTTCAGAGTGAAGGTTCGGAGAGGTTGAGGTTCGATCGATTCTTTATTGAGTTTGGACTCCGTTTTGAACAAATTAAAAGCAATCAAAACTTTCATGGACATGGATGCAGTAGAGCATGTTAACGGGACTACTACTACAAATCAGCGCAAAGAGAGAATCCAGTTTATTGTGCAAATGTAACGTGGGATGTTATACAGATCAGGACTAAATTGGAAATGCTCATTGAATAGGGCAAAGTTTCAAAACTATAATGGAATCTAAATATTCTATTATGTATGTCACACCACGAGAATTAAGATAGGCATAGATCCTATTCAATGTTGTTTCTTCTATTATCTTTTTCCTATTCCTTTAGGTTTAATTATAGTCAGCATATTATCTTAGCATTTCGTTCGTTCGTTCGTTTCCTCTGTTCATGTAAAAGTTTTGAACAATCGAAGGCTGTGTAACTTGTGTCGACCCTCTAAAGAAAAATGTAGATGCGTTGAGTTCTTTTGTGTCGCAGATCCAGTTATTATTTGTACAGTAATCACGAGAAAAAGTAGTGGTAGTAGTAGTAGTAGTGGGAGAAGAAGGAGAAGTAGTAGTGACTGCTGCTGTTTTGATGGCTGGATCTTCTGTCATAGTTGTCGTTCTTTTTGTTTTGGTTCCTGCTGTTGTAAAAGTACAATCACTGATATTATGTTGCATACCTTCTCTATACCGAGTAGGTAGTATAAATGTGATGACATCTGCGTTCCATTCTTCTTGACAATGTCGTACGAACTGCGTTGGTAAGTCACGTTGAATTTTACTACCATGTCCAGGTCCAGTTGTGTATGGAGGCCCTCCCAAACAACAAACCAAAACTTTCAAGGTCTCATCACCATTATTATCATTATTTATGTTTATATTTCGGTTGTTGTTCCTTGTCGCATCTGTATATGTATCAGCAATAGATCTATTGCTGTTGTTGTTGTTGTCATCATTATTACTTGTATTGAATATATTACTGTGGTCGTCGTCGTCGTTGTTGTTGTTGATTGCTGCTGCTGCTTCATCAAATTTTTCAATATATTGTTGTCTGGTCGTTTCTAAAAAATTCCGACATTCCCAATGAATATGATAATCATCATTATCATCATCGCTGCTACTACTAGTAGTAGTAGTAGCAGATGGTGATAAAAATTCTTGTCGTTGCCTACAAGTTGTAATAGCATTAGGGTCGATATCATAACCTTGAATATAAACTGATTGTGGAGGTATTATTGTTTTTCGTTTCTTCAAGGCATCTACCAATGCAACAACAATATCACCATGTCCACAACTTGGTTCAATAAAAAGAATCTGAATACTGTTGCTGCTGCTACTGCTGCTACTGCTATTATTACTATCATTATTATGGCTTTGTTGTTGTTGCTGATGACGATTATTGTATTCATTGTACAGAGGTATAATCTTCTCCAAGGCACAATCTACTACTCTTTCTGAATTTTCTTTCGAGGCAAAGTATTGTCCCAATTTACATGATTCCTCTAAGCTCGTTGCTGTTGTTGTTGTTTTCGTCGTCTTTGTAATATTGATACTATTTTGTTCATCTACTACTTGTTGTTTTTGTTTTTGTATTTGTTCTTGTCTCGTAGTAGTAGTAGTAGTATCATTACTAGTAGTAGTAGTCGACGGAAAAAATTCTTTTGGAGTTATCAAACCCTCAGTATCATATGGACGACAAAATATTTCCCATGCTAACTTCATCTTGTCTATTTGTTGTTGTCGTTGTTGTTCTTGTGTATATGCGTGTGCGCGTGCGTGTGCGTGTCCTTTGGTATTATTATTACTATTACAATTATCCGTCGATGTCGTTGTTGTTGCTATTGCTATTGTTTCTGTACAAAACATTTGTAAAAATTGATCAAGTTGCCATAATGATTTTTTCATTTGTGGACAAAATTTATTTGGTAATTTAGGATCACACAAAAAGTGTGGAATATTATTATTGTTATTGCTATTGCTATTGTTATAATTTTCTTCATCTATTGTTATCATTTTTGTGGACGACGAACAACATGATGTTCTTGTTCTCCTCCATGGAATAATATTATCTTGAACAATTTTTTTCAGTGCTGCCTTTGGAAGAGATAATTGACGATTATTTGTGGAAGATGATAATGATCGAGCTAAGATCAGAAAATCACGTTTTGATCTCCAAACAAAACGAATAGCCTTATTTTGTTGTTGTCGCTGTTCGTCTTGGTTAATATTGTTTATTAGTGGTACCGGTATCTGTGCTTGTACTTGTACTGGTTGTATTATTGGTAAAGCAATTAAAAATGCTGGAAAGAAATTTCCTGATTTAGGAATTTCAATACGTCGATACCCACAAGCCATTACACCAGGAAATTTGATATTAGGTATTCTTTTATCATCATCATCATTGTTTGTTATTCCGATCATTGCCTTCGTCGTCGTCATTGATTCTTACTAGTACCTAGCTAGTTATATCGGTTTACTACTACTCTTTCTTCCTTGTCGTAACGATTTGAAAAAAGAAAAAAAATGTTCTTATTTTTTTGAATTTTGATGGCAGGAATGTTAACAACTTTGAAGCTATTTCTGTACCATTCTAGATTTTAGAAACTTTTCAAAAATCTTATGCAAATCTTCGTTTTGTTTTACGTTTTTCTTGTCATTTTCAATAAATCAATCAGTCCTCTATTCATTAACAACCTTTCGCTACGCTAGGCTACCGAATCATTCATCATTCATTAATTCATTCATTCAAGGTCATCATTAAAAAGAAATATCAAAATCATGACAACATCCGAAATTTTGAATATTGTTGTTACCGTTGGTATATGTCAATTAATTATTGATCTACTAGCTAATTATTTTGTTTATAACAATGATCAATACGAACGATCAGTTCGATCAATGGAACGATATAAAATTAAATTAACGAAAGCATCAATAGAATTGACAAAATCAGAAAAAAAATATCGTAAAAAATATGATCGTGCTGAAACTGACTATTCGGCAAGTTGTGCGGATGTTGCTCGACGACATTTTCTACCAAATATGTTATCATCAATATTCTTTGTTATACTATTACGTATTTTAGGAACAGAACATAAAGGAAAAGTAAGTTTTACTAACTTATGTTTAAGTTTAAGTTATAACACCAATACATTGATTCTACCTTGAATTTTGTACATTATATTATATTATATTATATTACATGATCTTATTCTAACAATCCCTTATTTTTCTTCCTATTCTTTTCGATATTCGTTTATATTTTATTTTTATTCTATAAATACAGGTTATGGGAGTATTACCATTTGCACCATATAGTATAATTAGTCGAATTACATCACGTGGATTAGATTGGAAAGAACTTATAACATTAGCAGGAACAGATGAAACATTATTAAGTGATACTACTATGCATCCAAAGCAAGCATTTTCATTTATGTTTGTTTATGTACTAAGTGGATTAGCAATTAAATTTTATGTTAATAAGGCAGTTGGTACACAACCACCAGCTGGTGCTGACAAAGGTATAACAACTATTATGGATAGTCCTATGGGTCAGTCGGTTATGAAATCATTTGGTATCGATCCGAATGATATGAAAATGGAATAAACAAAAAAAAGGAGTACAGTACTACGGCAGATTAAATAAAAACAAAACAAAATAAAAAAGTAAATGAAAACAAATCAGACGGAAGTAATGATTTTGAATAAAATGGCGGCAATACATTTTTGGCACACAAGACTACACAAGATTACACAAGCATAATAATTATAGTAATAAAAGGAAAACTAGCTAGAAGAGGAAGATTTGCGGTGGGTCTCGATTGATTGGTTCATCCATAGATTTGATCCAATTGTTAACTGATTAAAAAATAAAGAAACTCACTATGCACCTTTTCTGGTTTGTAAGAACCAAAATATTAACTACATATATCACACACACACACAGGACTACAGTAGGCACAGTACGACTAAAAGTATCATTATTATATTTCGCATTCGTATTATAATATGATAGTAAGCAAAATGTACAGGTCTTGTTTTCATATAACGAAGAATATTGAGGAGTTTGCAGCAGCGTTGTGTTTGCCATCAATCGAATAGTGTAAGAAAAAACATAAGTTATCATAATCGTCGTCACCGAGATGTATTTCTTACTCAACACAAAAGAAAGGGCACCCAGCACTCTTATATCATTTTTTCCTTTTATTATTGTCGCATTTTTTAAAAGTTTTAATTAGACTGTTATTTATGACTTCACAATTAGTTATATATCACATTCATTCCATTCTATTGTTATTATTATAATTATGATTGATTTTATTCTGTTTGTTCCTTTTTAACTGGATTAGCTTCTTGTATTAATGTAATTGAATCCCCCTTTAATAAAATTCTACCAACCTCATTCCTTTTCTTACCAATTTCAACTGCATCATCTAATACCATATTCATATATTCATCAAACCCAATAATTTGTCCCTCTAATTGCATTTTAGTATCTTCATATAACCAAATACGTACTCTTGTTTTTTTCTATGTATACATATATTGCACAATATTTGTATTTATTACGTATTGGTATTGCATTGTATTATATATATATTATGATTATATAGAGTGAGTCAAGGAAGATGGATATTGAGAAAGAAAAAATAGAAAAGACAGCGAAGAGTGATGTTAGTCAAGGAAAGACTTGTTTTTGCTTAGGAACGATCACGGGTTAACGGACGATAGATCACGATTAACATAACAATGCAGCAAACAAAACAAAACAAAAACACGCCAACGTTACTCTATAAAAAAATACATACCTGCAAATGCCCAAAAATAACATTGATGGGTATTGTCATCACCTTCTTTACTCGTTTAGGAGGCATGATGGATGTAGTCTTTTTTCTTTTTTATTATTGTTATTTAAAAAGGATTGGATGAATCGAATCTACTGTATACGGACAGGATGGACGTAGTTCTTAGTTAGTTGTACCGGCGAGAGCTTTGAACCTTCTAGAACAAGAGTGGCTGCTTGTAGTAATGAGAATTGGCCGCTGGTTTTATTGTCGATAAACTGTGTATGTTAGATTGGGTTTGTTGATCATTATCCTGTAAAAGTGTACAAAATCGCTCCAATTTATCGAACGGAAGAAGTACAGAGACTACCAATAAGCACTAAGCGAGTACTTTTCCGCAAAAGAAAATACACTATGCATTGTAGGTACTATACGTATGTATCTATAGTAGGTCGTGATTGAGGGTAATATTGTGATTCTTGATTCCTTCTTTTTATTCTTCTGTTGGCTTATTATATTGATCAAATCTTTCCAGATCCTCCCCGTCATCGTATCTATTGACACCATCATCCCACCATCAACTCGTCTAGTCAAATAGAAGCGAATGGGAGAATTACTCAAGTCAAATACATACCACATAAGTAGCAGCCAAGAAACCATTTTAACATAGAATATTTGAGACAAGCAAGGTGACGTTAACAGTATACATATCGAGTGCAGGATGAAATTAGATACATACAATATCACATCGATGATGGCAACAACATCTTCTAGTAGTAGTAGTAGTAGTAGTAGACGCAGCAGCAGCAGCAGCAGCAGACGGCAACTTTTAGAGCCACTTTGCTCGCCAGTTCTAGTAGTTATTACAATTCTTGTACTATCTGTCGTGACAGTACCAATCAATGGATATATTTCTTCAAGACCGATTACAACAACGGCGTTTGCTCGTAGTAAATTGGACGGACGTACTAGTAGTACAAGTAGTCTTTTGATGTCATCTTCATCATCTTCTTCTTCGTCGTCTAAATACAAGAAAATATTTGTAGCAGGTGGATCTAAAGGTGTCGGTCATGCGATTGTTACGAAACTATCAGAACGTGGAACAGAGGTAGTTGCATTAGTTCGAAGTGAGAAAAGTAAAAAAGAATTAGATAAAATTGATGGTGTAACGGCTATTCTTGGTGATGCTTTTGATCAGAAGGGTGTCGAGAATGCGATGGATGGATGTGATGCAGCAATTACAACATTGGGTGGTACTACCGGTGATCGACGAGTTGATTACGAGGGTAATAATAATGTAATTGAATCTGCGGGTATTTTAGGTGTTCAAAGAATCATCTTACTTACCAGTATTGGATGGTAAGTATTTTGTTCTCAGGTATAAAAATTTGTGTTAGGAAGATAAGAAATGAATGTATCTATCATTTGCTATCCTGCTGTCACCTCTCTCACATCATCTAATCATCGTTGTCTATTCGATTTGACTCTTTTGATTTGATTTGATTTGATGCGACGTGATGATGTTATCAAAATCAATATCAAACTATCAAATCAAATTTGAATAATATATATATATATATATATATATATATATATATATAGTGGTAGTAGTAAGGAAGCTGCACCACCAGCTGTCTTTGAAGTATTGAAGGATGTATTAGAGGCAAAGGAAAAGGCAGAAAATATATTAATGGATTATTATACAAATTCGAATTGGTCTATTATTCGTCCCGGTGGATTAGTTTCGGAGGTTATGACAGGTCAAGCTATACTGACAGAAGATAATAAAACAATCGGTAGTATCCATCGTGAGGATGTTGCCGATTTAGTCATCAAGGTATTAGATTCTACTAATACCGAACGAAAGATCCTTTCTGCTGTAGATCCATCAATTACATCGTCAGTTGCAGTTGAGGGGAAAGTCATCCCAGCATTCGAGTTGTAGAAAGAATAAAAGAGCCAGGATTAGTGATAAACAATAATAGAAGGAACATAAAGTAATAACATATGTGTAGCGTCCATTCGTTCTTTTTTAAGTTTTTAGAAATCACATTACATATATTGTGAAGAGCATGAAAGATTATAATATTATAGCTATATCATGTGTTATATGTATTATTTGTGATTCTATGATTACGTAGCATCTTTAGCCGCGCCGATTTGGTTTGTTGTTGTTGTTGTTGTTGTTGGTACAATTATTGCAATTTTTGTTCTATACTGTTTCTTTATTTCTTATTGTTGTTTTCAAGAACAGCTTCAGCTTCTTCGGTTGCAGTACGGATATTGTCTTTTCCAAACATATCTTCAATACTTAACTCTAACACATTATCATTATTAACAACCTTAACATTATTATTATTATTATCTCCATCAACACCCATTTTCTGTAATGCCTTTTCTATATTCCAACCACCACCTTCATCTTTATTATCTTGAAAGTAACCAAGATTATCAGCGATTAAATGTTGATTATTACAACCAGGACATGTTACAATAACAACACCATTGTTATATGCCTGTTCAGTAAATTGTTTCGCAGATCGTGTATCACATACAGTACAAGTAAATACAATAGCAAGTTTCTTTCCTCCTGTTTGTGCACCAGGTATATCAATCATCGTACTATTACTATCTTCTTTTTCGAGATCACTACAACTGTCACTACCACCACTCTCCTCGATATCGACGGCTGATTCTTCTACTACCGTCGTCGTCGTCGTCGTCGCATTATTAACCGTTTCACTCATATGACGCTTTTGTTGTGACAAATAATAAGATGAAGAGATTAAGGACGACATGTGATGATGACCACGACGATGATGATGGCCCGACGTAAGAATTTGAGCGTTGTTGTTGGCGTTGTTGCTGTAATGTTGTTTTGTAGAAAAGAACCGAATGTTAATGTCATTATTAATATTCCGTAAGTCAATACTATGATTATCATTTCTCTTCACTATTGTTGTTGCTTTCGCTGCTGTTGTTGTTATGGGATCATCAGAATCGAATCCTTTCGATAATAATATCAGTGACGATTCTTCGTTACCTGCCAATAACGACGACGACGACGACGAGTAGTGGTAACTCCTGCAACATGTTCTTATTCTTCCAAGAACATTATTTACAACTACTACCGACAACCGATTACTATTGTGTGATAATACTAATGATGATCTCAGCATTATTATTGTTGAGTGGTGTGTGAAAACTGAAGCAACAAAAAAACTGTCTGTCTAGTAGGGGAAGCAAATATTAAAATTGTTTTTAGTAACACAAACTTCTCTGAACAGAACCTCAGAACCTCTGTTTGGAAACGGTTGTACTGTATCGACAAGAGCTATGATACTGCTAACGTTGCTACTCTTTGGCATCTTACGATATAAGTTGACAACACGACCCAAGAATTTCTTCGATGCATGATGTGATTATTATTACTTTACACTGAAGAGAAGGGGAAAAAAATGAGTCTGTCAATCGACATGAACCACCCAAAATTTTCCGCGCCTTGACTATCCACTAAATAATAAAAAAAATTAAAAAAATCTATCACATAAAACGTTAAGTTTGACACCGTTAAACGACACGTGATTTTTCGTTTGTCGCACATACCATGTATAAGGCTACTTCTGAAGTCCTACTACCGGTATTACGTACTACTGTTTATTTTAAGAATTTAATATCGGAATCGGTGCGATGAGATTTAATGACTACATTGTTCCTATCAAAGTAACTAAACAGACAACAACGACGTACAGTGCTGTATCTTATCAACGAGATACAAGACCACAGATACAATAACCCAAACCCAAACCCAATAGCTCCCAACACCATCCGATCATTCAAGTCACCATGATGCGTCGCCCTCCTTCATCTTTATTGTCGATTGTTGGCACTGCAACGAAATTACGTAAAGTAACAGGAAGAAGGATCCAACAATCATTGCGTTCAAAAAGCAGTACACGTATTAGTAGTAATAATGTTCCAACAACATCAACATCAACATCAGCATCAGCATCAGCATCGTCATTAGTTACACCGGGAGGATCATCATCATTGTCATCATTGTCATCATTGTCGCCATTACCGTCGACAAGGAAAACGACAACAACATCGTCGTCGAAGGTTCTTCTTGATTATGATAATACAAACAATAACAATCGTGGTCGACGAAAACAACATCAACTAGTCGTATCATCATCGTCACATAATAATGCTTTCAATCAATATTTAAACAAAAGTATGGATGGGAAGGAGAAGGAAGTAGAAGAACTTAAACGGATAGCGGCGATGCGATTATTCTTAGATTCTCTTCAACTTCATACTGCAAATTTTACTCTTTCAACTACTAGCAAAATGAAAACAACAACGACAACTGCTGAAATTCTAAAAGGTAATAATACTGTGCGTGGTGACGACGTCGATCGAAGAAGAATAAGATCTCAGCAGCAAAAAGAACAAGATCCAAATCAAAATCAAAATCAACAACGCGAACTCGACGACGACCCGAAGGTAGTAGTAGTAGGACAGAAACTACTAGCCATGAAAAGTACATTTAGTAGTGACAATAGGAATACGAATACGAATACGAATACCAATACCAATACCAATACCAATACCAATACCAATACCAATACGAAGAATCAAGAAAAGAAAAAACAACGAATTGTTGATAGTGATCAGTTTATATTAAAATCAGCACTACGGAAAACTATACACGATCAAGATATATCAAAAAGTCTTATTTTATTTCGTGATACACAAAGGAAAAAGTTAGTTCTACCACGGAATACAGTTACGGATCTTTTTTTTATGATATCCCAAAAGGATCCAATTCATGCATACCAGATAATACAATATTATAATTCATATTGGGATCATCATAATCCTAATATTCAGAACAATAATGATGATGATAATGGCAACAGCAAAAGCAAAGGCGAAGTACACGATGCCGCTCTTGATTCGGCTACGAAGAAACGACTTTCATTATACAAACGTATGGTTAGTAGTATTAGTTTATTAGATCCGTATCATCACAATACAAAACAAATGAATCAAATGGTACATTCATTATTGAATGAAATTGAATTAATGGATATACAATCCAAACAGATGCTGTATCCAAATTTGGTCGTTTCGTTAGTTACACAACGTAGTAACACAGTCGGGCAACGTGCGAATAAAATATATGAGTTTATGGTTGAACATGATTTTGAAATGAAATCTGGTTGGTTAAATCGGATTATATCAACATCGAAATATAATCGTCAAAATGATTTACCATTCCACGATGTTATTAAACGATTGGTTAGTGCTGGTGGTCAATTAATGCCAGATTCAATTTTACCTGCAATACAAAACATGTTCCCATATACTAATACAGAACAAATGTCTATAACTCTTGAAGCTTGGTTAGAAGATTTTCGTATCAAAGATGATAAACATCAACAACGACGAAAATACGTAGACGGCGACGACAATGACAATAAAGTTATTTGGTGGAAGCAAGAAGATCTGATTGATCTATCTACGTTGGAAAGCATAACGGCAGGTGCTACAAGAAATGGAGACTCAAAATTAATTTTGCTGGTATGGGATGTCTTAGAATTTTCTCGTTATTCACCCACAGAAACTATATATGAGAATACAATCATTACATTTGCGAATGACAAAAATGATGGACTTCGTTCGGCATTTGCCGCTATGTCATCAATGAAGGAGGATGGGTTTGTACCAAGTCGACCGTTGATACGGAGCATTTCATCTGCACTTCGCTTTAATAAATATGTTGTTAGTAAGGCACGACGGATACTAATAGACGATAGACAGCAAGAAATGTTATCTTTGGAAAGTGATAAATTATTTTCGTTGGAGTCTTTTAATATTATCATGTCAAGTTATGCCGAAAGAGGTGATCCGCATGATGTTGCAGGTATCCTTAATGTAATGATCGAGAATGATATCAAACCCAATGCTGATTCGTATTCCTTTGTAATTGAGGCACTTGGGAGGGATATTAAAAAACGATTGAAAATGGATGACCATTCATACAAGCAAAGGAATGTTGAGATGGCTGATACCATCCTTTCTATGATGGAAGAAGATAATATTGCACCGACGACGCATGTTATTCGACACTATATAGAGCTACTGTGCTTAGCTGGTGAAATTGAAACTGCAACGTCCATTGTGGAGGATTTTCTGTCAAGTAGTAAAGATGGAAACACGAGAGTCAACAATATAACGATTTACAGAGTTGCCATTGAAAATGCTATACTAGAGAACTACGAAGTTGCCAAAAAATTATGCTCGATGACATCTGAGCATATTTCAGCTCTACATCGTAAGATTGCAAGTAGAGAACAAAGATCCTTATACGTCAAACAAATCGAAGAAGAAGCAAAAAAAAAAGATCGAAAAGCTAGTAGTTACCGTGACCGTGGTGATTAATTTGATTTCTTGTGGGGGGAAATAAATTTTCGCTGTTGTTTGTTACGATAGTTAACTTTCCTAATTAGTTATATCATAATCAGTCAAAATGCTTACCAATGTT
Organism: Fragilariopsis cylindrus CCMP1102; assembly: GCA_900095095.1. Lineage (NCBI taxonomy): Eukaryota > Bacillariophyta > Bacillariophyceae > Bacillariales > Bacillariaceae > Fragilariopsis > Fragilariopsis cylindrus. Next base: position 79,062 of record FMBT01000392.1, read on the forward strand.
GGAACGTGATAGTGCTTTCTAACATATTAGGTACGTGTAGCTACAAACAAATCGAATAGGAGATTTTGCGGCCACTGACACTGGTTTTATGACCTGTCTCAGTCGTCCCTCCTATCTTGGGATGTATCCAATCCATAGAAAAATTGATCAACGATTCAATAAACTAAAATGCATTCTTCTTCTTGACCTACAAAGAAACATGTTAGAGAACACGGACAAGCAAAACAAGAAGATCAGCCGTCAAGACGAAAACTCAACAAAGCTATCCTTCAAAGCGTCATTCGCGTTCGAAGTGATGAGGATGATGCTGTCGCCACAAACTTTTCCAACTATCATGATATATTTATCTATAGAATAAAATACACTATAATATGCTCTCATCACGAGCGCATAAAAGTTTTGACAGAGATATTCTTATTCTTGTTTTCTTTTTTAGTCGTATATTTTATATTATTGGTCGCATCCAAAAAATGGCTTGTATATCTAAACTCAATCAATTATTTGCACCAAATTATTCATTATTTTACATACTCCCAGTTTTGAACCATGATCTTAGATACGCATTGCAGAGCATGACGTTGGAGGTCGACATTATCAGATTCAATCAAAGGCATAACCAATTCCTTGGCTCCAAGTCTCTTCGTGATAGATCGTCCGTTAGGGTAAAAACGAACAAACTCGCCGATATCGTAGCATGCAATGGCAACAACTTCCTCATCTTTACTAGACAGAAGAGTGATAAGGACCTTGAGAAGAAAAAAGTCACCATCGGAACCTTCAAACATTTTGGCATTCTCCTTGAAAAATGCCTCTGTATGGGTGGATCCCCATTGAAGGTGACCTTTTTCTACTTCGTTCTTGTACACCTCCCAACGGCTCATATCTTTGTAATTTTCTACAAGGAGCTTGTAAACGATATCAATATCATCAACGATATCGGGGTCTGTAAACTGTTTGTCTCTCAAAAGTGTGATGGATTTCATCAGTCCATTGCCAATCATTTCAGACAAAAAGAACTTCCCATCGTGTACCTCAGAACCCGACGGTGCAGCATCGTCGGTATCAACACAGGTAGCCAAATTGTTGAGTGCAGCAAGCGCCACACGAACTATCTTCTCACGAGGAGCAGCGGCAATCAGCTCACACAAAGCCTGGACGGGGATTCCCTCCTTAGCAAAGTCGGCACGGATAGTCCAGGATGTGTTCAATTCGTACGTCAAAATCCACATACAAAAGGTTAGTGCGTATAGTTGTTGGACGGATCCTTGTCCAAACTTTTGTTGACCATCGGAGGGACTACTTTGCTTCGAAGCGGACAGAAGTTGACGAGCCATGTACTTGATACCACCCGCCTTGGCGAAGATAATTCGAGACTCATATGAGTCCATCAACACAACCAATGCAGGGATACATAACCAACCAAACTACCGGTGGCATTCTTAAGTTGGCTAACAATCCAAGCCACCAATGCTTCCATAGGCTCTATTGCGGAGGCGTAAGAAACAATTCTGGACTTTGAATCTGAACTTCCCTTGGATGGGCATGATGCGATCAAAATCTTACCCAACGACATCGAGGCAGATTTTTGTGCAAAGACATCACCTTTGCCACCCTTGTTAAGAATTCGTAAAAGTGCCTTCCATTGGTCTACTAAAATACCATCCTTTCCTACATAAAATACAGATGCAACCGTAACACCCGAATCTCCTTTACTCAAGGTAGAGATAATCTCATTAAGCTTCGTCAGTGCGTAATGTGTTACTACACCCAACGGATCAACGTCTAAGGCATGGCTAGCCTGTTCGCCTGTGCATTTGTCAACATATGTCGAAACTTCACCTATTGTTTTTTTTTTTTTCAGAACGATTACAATGCAATTGATTGTGAGCGAGCGAATGAGTGAGTGAGTGAGAACGATAGAAATTCTGTCTATATATCATACATTGAGACAGTTTTCCGAAAAATATCTCATGAATATTATATTTATTCTATTTGAAAAATTGCAAATAATATTTTCCTCATGTACAACTGTTACTACATTTTTTTTGTTTTATAAACACTGACCTGTACCTGCACCAGCACCCGCAGCTTCTGCCAGCAACTTTAGTAGAACTCTTGCATACATAGAAGCATCCCGTGAATCGGCTAGGGTATAGTCAATTGGATTCGTTTCTGCCATACGCAACAACGCCGTTTCTTGTGCCGTTAGACGCAATGAACCTAATGCATCCCATTGTATATTTGGGAAGGCTGTACCCACAGGTGAAGTCATGTTATTTACGCTCATGGTCAAGGCAAAGTTTGACTAACTAATTAATTAATTTAATCTACACCCGTTCGTCGTCTTTTTCTATTGAGAAGGGGGAAGGGATGCAGTAGTTTAATTGCTAACGATGTTCATAGGTTATCGAACTTAAATTGGTGTGTAAATTGTTGTACTATCACGACAGGATCCAAGAAGTGTATTGGCGAAGGCGAACATACTGTACAGTAGGAAAAGCAAGTACAATTTGTATGAGATACGCGCAACGGTTAGATTGAGTTTGTTGAGCGATTATGTCGTCCTGTCGCATAAAAACACGCCGAACATGCTCGGAGGAAAAGGGGATCAATTAGGGATCAATAATATTAGGGGGGGGGGGATTAGGAAGGCAGCAGCTACTGTAGTACAAAATTGTCCAAGTAAGTGTACTGTACTAGTACTGTTGTGAATACCATCATCCATGCATCATATTAGGAAAAGTTATCTTCGTTACTATCTCTACTAACTCTATTACTTTTAAATGTCTTATACTATACTTTCCAGACCGCTGGATGTGCACAGGTTGCATTAGAGAAATTAGGAAGTTGTGCCATGATAGGGAAAATTTACTGACCTAATCTCCATTCAATACTAACTGAGAAAATCCAACAAGTCTACACATCATCATCATCATCATCATCATCATCATCATCATCATCATCATCATCATCACAATATGCACAAAGCTATTAAGGTAACACCACCAACAACAACAACAACATCCTTCATTTCATTACATTACTAAAGATAGTAGCTGGTTTTATCACACAATTATTGGATGGGGACACATTGTTGGTGGGCATGTTTGGTGCGTGAAGTGAGTTGATGTGTTTGTTTATCGCATAGAACAAATCATATCAGGCGTGTTTACTTTCAGTGCACCAGCCAACTGCCATAACTATAATTGTGACTAGATTCCATATTTCCAAAAACGACCAGTTACCACAGAGTAATGTAGTAATACAAAGAATGGCAAAGGGGGGTTAAAGAAGAGAAAGGGCCAGTTGGTGTAGCCAGTTATTGATGAGACAAACGACATGTTGCCCCCCCCCCCCCCCCATATATATATATAAAATACAGGGAGATTATTTATGTAGAAAGTACAAAATATTATGGTACTTTGGTCAGGTTGTGTATTTTTGTTTTGTGGAATCCAGAAATGCATAGTATATCTCTGTGTGTTGATTGATCAGCGATCATTTTTGTAAAACATTAATGACAGATAATTGAACTTACTAGAAAAATAGAAAAATGAAAAGATCAATTGACCACGAATGGCATATTGAAAAAACATAGTTTTAGTCTATTTTCTTAAAGTAGAGAGATTTATTCTTTCGTCTCTGGTTTTTGTGCGAGCGTTACATATACTACTCGTCGTTCCCCCTCTGCGTCTTGAACTGTTACCGCAACTTTCTCTCCTGCAACACATTTTTCCAATTGCATCTGTAATTCGTCAAAATTAGTAACTTCATTTCCTCCCACGGCAACAATCGCATCTCCGTATGTAACGACACCATTTAGAGAAATATCTAAGGAACGAATTCCCGCATCATAAGCAGGAGAACTCCTTTCTACCTTAGCGACCCAATTTTTCGACTTCGCCAGGGGTAAAGTACTATTGGAATGATTGACACTATTGATATTGATATTTTGTCTGATTACAGAAATACCTAACCAGCCTTGATTGGGACGTAGTCCATTCTGGATGCGATCTTCTCTAATAATTCTCGTCACAATTGGTTTGAGTTGATCAGCGGGAACTGCGAATCCAATACCTGAGAAACTACCACTCGTGCTAATAATTGCCGTGTTGATACCCACTACTTCGCCTTTCAAATTCAACAGTGGACCCCCCGAATTCCCAGGATTAATGGCAGCATCCGTCTATGACCATCCCCAGATTCCATCCGATTAGTGAGAAAGAAATAAAAAATAAGGAAGGAATTAAAATTAGGATTTCTTCATCTCGATGTGAACAACGTACACGTGTACCATAATAAGATGACTGATGATACGAGAAGTACTGTGGTAGAAATCATAATCATTTACACTATCGTATGTTTAATTCTCAATGCAAAATGCACTACTCACCTGTATTACGTTGCGGATGGGTGTATTCGCAGGTGTTCGTGCTGTTCCTGCACGGAAGTCACGATTGACAGCCGATACAACTCCGGCTGTAACCGTACTTTGTAATCCAAATGGATTACCAATAGCAACTACAGACTGACCGACCAACAAGTCAGACGATGCACCAAATGAATATAATCTTCAGAAGCCGTAACAGTATAATTGCTGTCGTTGATATTGTTGTTGTCATCCTTAACCGCAGATGACTTCTCGTCGTCGTCTGATATTATCTTCAAGACAGCTAAGTCAAGATCTGTATTGACATCGACGATACGACATTTTTGATATCGACTTGACGAACTGATCCTAACGTACACAGCCGGTAACGATCTACATCGAATACACCTGGTAGTTTATTCTTAATAACGGACTTCGTGATGTTGAGAATATCATGAGTAATAAACCCACCTGTAAGATTTCCTGCTAATTCATCAAATGTATGTTCCGCTATTTCTGCATTCTTTTGAGTCGTATATGCCCGTTCGATAACGTGATAATTGGTACAAATATAGCCAGGAGCAACAACGAAACCTGATCCTGACCCCAATGAGTTCCCTCGAGGCAAATCAGTAGAGGAATCATTATCCTGTTGTTGACGTTGTCGCCGCCTTGACTGTCCTCGACGTCTAGTATTGACGGGAGCAGGAGATACCGATGTTATAAAAGCGACTGAAGGACCACATTGCCGAACGACACCGGTAATTGATCGTTCCGATGGGGTTAGATCTTTCTCGAGTTCACCTACAGATACTGTTAACGCAAATAATGAATGTACCCTGTCTACAGCCACGTGTCGGTACGGAACGGACGAGAATGGTACGACCGAGTGCAACAACAACACCAATATTATTGCCGAGAGATAAATGTAGAAGAAATTGACAGAGGTAGCGACAAAGAACCCCATGGTTATGGTTATGTTGAGTGAATTATTTGTTGTTTCGATCGAGATGTCGGCGCACTTGAGGCTTTGAGGGAATGAATGAGGTGATATGGCATATGAAAGGATTCTGATCTTTGTTTTGTTGGCGTAAAATTAAGTTTTGCTGTGTCGATTTATTGTGATTTGTTAGATGTGTGACTGAGTCAGTCAAGTCGTGCGTAAGTACTTATTTAGGCTTATATGTTTTTTGTGGGCAGATTCAAGGTCGCTCGTCATCGGATGCCATTGATTTACCGTATTGATGATGATCTCTTTGATGTTGTTATTTTCAAATTTCTTGTGCTACAGTATACAGCATTACATTATACAGCATCACGATTACTTTGAAGTACGACGATACAAAGGACTACTACTACCACTTTCATTCTTTAGCAATAATTTGTACTATTAAATTTCCCTCGCTTCGCTGCGGTATCACCACTTATTCATAATTCTACTACCGCTTCCATAATACAAACACTACGTGGAACACGGAGGATAATATGTGTAACGAAAATTCTGCAAATAATAATCGGGAGGGATCTTCTTCATATGTCGGGAAGCATAAAAATGCATTGAAACTGATTATTTGTGCTTCTGGAATTTGTTTTAGCTATTGGATCTACGGATTTCTACAGGAAAAATTAATAACCAAAAGTAGATTAGGTGCAACGTTTATTCTTGCCATCCAAACAGTTGTAAATTGCTTTGTTGCTTCAATTTGGCAACGGATTGAAAGAAGAACAAAAACGACAAAAACCATGACGATTACTACGTCGAAAACAACGAAAACGACAACAACATCAAATTATTCATTGATGAGACTCAATCATCCTCTTCTTTTACTGACGAGCGCCTGTTACGTCTTCGCGATGATTGGATCAAACGAGTGTCTACGTTTTGTCTCGTACCCGGTTGCTGTTTTGGCAAAATCTTGTAAGCTTATACCGATGATGGTGATGGGAAGTTTGATTGAAAGAAGACAATATTCAACGCAACAATGGATATCAGCCATCTGTATAAGTACCGGAATTGCATTATTTAATCATTCTCGTATGCCACAAAAGCAGCAAGATGAACAACAACAAACATCAGACGATAACCAATATTGGAAAGGGATGATTCTGTTATTTATTTCATTATGTATGGATGGTTTCCTCGGTGCTTGTCAAGGGATACTAAAACGACCCGGAAAAGACCAAAGACCACCAACAGCAGTGGAAACGATGCTGTACGTTAACTTGTACTCTCTTATATTTTTGATTCCGATGGCCGTTACTAGTGGTCAGTGGGTTGAAGGGATTCGTCTTTTAAAAGACAATGAACAATTGAGATTGTCATTGGCACTTTTAAATGGAGTTGCTAGTATCGGTCAGGTATTTATTTTCCTAACAATAACATGGTACAGTTCAATTGTAACTACAACCATCACAACAACAAGAAAATTCTTCACAATTTTATTTAGTGTTCTTCATTTTGGACATCCCTTTTCATTTGGTCAATGGACATCTGTTGCTATGGTGTTTGGTGGACTTTATTTGAGCATCATTAGTGGGAACAAAACAACAACAACAAGAACAACAACTAGTGCCAAGAGTAAAACAGTTTCAGAGAATAAGAAGGTGAATTAACTTTAAGACGAACTTATGGAAAAATATAGCTAATCTTGATAGTTACTGTACGATGTAACATATTTTTTAATGTATGTTCTATCTAGTAAATTTTTTATCCCCGTGCGCTCCGTAGTAGCTTCTGGCGTGACGCCATTTTTTCTAACGCCATTGATTTCACCATCTCATAGTCATTCTTATTTCAATTAAAATCGAAACAGAAAAACCACAGATAAAATCGATATAGCTGACGATTCAGTCATACTTATTATTGTTCATTTTTTTATAACTGTTCAAATTTATTTCTTACTCCAGATTTTTGGTTGTATCGTTGCATGAGATGGAAACCAGCTTCTCAGGTAACTATCAGCTACACCTGTAGCTTTAGTTTCTTTTACTACTGTCACCCTTAAAAAGTCACAATGACGTTTGAACCAGATCCGATAGGGGACGGTCAAACCAAGAAATGTGAATATCCAAAACACAGACAGTCGAAAGAGTTTAGTATATGTTTTGATTTGTTGATGTGGAAGGGAACGGGTGACTAAAAGTCTTGGTCGATAACCAGTCACTTCAATATTTGTGGTAAATTCGGCAAATTCGTCTTCCCGACCATATCTTGTTACAAAGTTCGATTGCTGTTGGAAGTAGTCCTCTCTCGATCTTCGATCCGCCAAAACCAGTAACTTTGACAACGCGATCTTCGTGAAGGGAACCGCACCGTCATCAGAATCTTGTGCTCTGGTCCAAATACCTGCAATTGTACTATCAGTACAACTAGCATATTGGTATGTTTCAGAAACCTCATTGGTTATTACTTTTCGGGTGAAAATAGACATCGGAGCTGTATGCCTACTAATCGCTGTTTTAGGTAATGCAAATTGGAGAGGTGTCTGTGACGAAATTGACGTCGACGACGACGACGACGGTGACTCTCCTTCTTCGTCCTTGGGTGTATTTCCAGATTTCTTCAGATTGCAAACTAATGACCGAATCATACGAGTCACTGCAAATACTCTCCGTAACTCATAATGAAACGTTTTGACCTTCCACGAAACGATTGGCTGCTCTCGTCGTAAACCATCAATGTACGTATCCAATTCCGTCGAACTTGATACGGCATTTGCTAGATAACAACGTGTACTGCAGTTATACGATTCTAGAAAGTATAATATCAAGGATATCAAGACAAGCCACTTGTTTTCGATCTTTGGAAGTTTCAATATAGTCCATTCTGCGAGTATTATCAATACTGTTATTGTTTGTGACGACGTCAACGAAGGTCCATTATTGTAGTAGGAATTAATCCCTTTCTGTAACCATCCTGATAAGACACTAAGAAATGCCAAGGTAATTACAAGAGTTAACAATGTTGCCTGTGCATGTTCAGCACCGAATTGATCTAGTTTCGGTGCGAAACTTTCATACAATGTATTCGTTATACCGCCGCATTCCCAGTAAACACGTCCTGTTTCTCGATCGATCAGAGCAGATTCACCAAAAATTGAAGCCCCGATTCTACCAAGTCCAGGAACTCCACCATTCAGTCCTGCTCCTAAGTCATTATTCATTTTGCCCACAGAAATGAGCTACCTTCAACCAAGCATTCAATTATATGATGCCAAAAATTCAAAATAAACATCAACAGCACCATGCTGCATCGTTTACTGTTTTGTTACTACTTTCAACTTCAGGTTCGAAGGTACTGTATGTTACACAAAGTTTCGTTCAATCGTGCTTGCAGTCCGAGATTGCTTAGTTTCTTTGTGTTCAATATTTTCATTTTCAATCTTGCCTACAATTCGAAATGTCGCACTCGTAGAAGTTTGTATCATAAAATTGAAATACAAAAGAATCAAAACGAAAAGAAAAAAAAGGAAAGAACACAACAGTCATCAAGATGGGCACATTCAATAAGAGCATAACAGAAGCGGCAACCAAACTATCTAAGGGTGTAACGGAATTCGCAGCAAAGAACGAAATTGAAAAAAAAGTAGAAGATGCTAAGAAAGAGGCAGCAGATTTCGCAACAAGAAACGAATTTGATGAGAAGGTACAAGATGCGAAAGAGAAGGCAGAGAAGTTTTCTAGAGATAATGAATTAGAAAAGAAGTTTGAGGAGGTAAAGGGATCTGCTGAAACATTTGTGAAGCAACATGAGCTGGATGTAAAAATGAACGAGGCGAAGATATCGGTAGAAGAACAAGCAAAGAAGCACAATCTAGACGTCAAATACGTGGAAGTGAAGCAGCACGTCGACGAAACTGTGTTAGGCGTAAAGAGTGGAGTTGAAGCTGGTGTGGCTGCTGCCACCGAAGAAGAAGAAAAGTCGGATAATAATGAAGGATGTAGTAATAATGAAGAGGAGGAAACAACAACGGCGACGACGACGACGAAGGAAGAAGAAGAAGAGAAGAAGAGGAGGAAGAGGAAGAGGAAGGAAAAGAAGAAGAACAACAAGAAGAAACAGAAACAGCGGAAAAAGGAGACCATCCCGGAGACGTAACGTTTGATACACTTAAGAATCAAGTCAACGCAATCGCAAAAAAAATTGAAGTCGAAACAAAAAACCTTACAGAGAAAGAGGAAGTCCAAAAAGTCTTGACGCTATTAATGGCAAAACTTGCTATAGCTAAGTCTAAGTTTATAGCAATGACCCAAAAGAGTAAGGACAAAGGTGATGAAGACGACATAGTAGAAGACGAACTAGGAGTTGAGGGTTGAGCTTGGAAAAGAAAGCCAAGCCGAGGTAGTCGTTGAGAATAATAACAATGACGAGAACGACTCCGTTCCTACTACTACTACTAGTAGCACCACACCAAAAGGTACCGAAAAGGATGATGAGGAACTAAAGCAATCAAAATTACCATCTGCATTTGTAGAAGAAGAAATGATGGTCCGTGCTAAAAAGGCCGTTAAAAATGCATTAGAAAATGCGGAAATTGCTGTTAAAAAGGCAGCTGATAGATTCGGAATTCATGTTTTCGATCACGACAATACGAAGGAGACGACGATAGAAGAATAAAGATTGAAACAAGTAACGATGACGATGAGGCCGTCGTAGAAGAATCCGTTTAGTTAGTCAAATCAGAAAATAAATGCTTTGCCTTTAGTCGTTTTACTTGCTTATTCGCTTTACAAAAAATCCGTCGAGTCACAGTTGCTCGCGCGGATAATTTTCTGCGCGCTCCATCATCCACGTGGATACTAAGTTGAAGTATTTATAATTTTGAGAAACTTTCTCGAATCCGCTCATACTGACTAACGTTAACTTCTGTACTTTCTCAAGACAAAAATAAATCTTTTTACATTGTGATAGTACACAATATTCCTATTTATTACAATAACCCCAACAACAACATCAAGAACTATGATGCGTTTTATCGGTATTTGTGCTCTAGTTTTATCAACTGCGGTGAATGGTTTCGCCCCAGCGCCGCGTACGCATTCGTCGACGTCGTCGTCGCTTGCCATGTCGAATGGTGGCGTTGTCATTACTGGATCGGCGGGTGGTGTCGGTTGGGCGTATGCTGGAGAATTTATGGACAAGGGTTATGACGTTGTTATTTGTGATGTAAAGGATTGTGAGGCCGCAGCAGCTGCTTTAACAAGAGACCATCCTGCAGGGAATGTGTACCATACAAAATGTGATGTTTCTGATTCATCCTCAATAGAAAAATTGGCAAGTTTTGCTAAGAAAAATCTTGGTACTGTCAATTATTGGATCAATAATGCTGGAGTTAATGGTGGACGACGTGCTTTGAGTGAGGTGCCTATATCTCAAGTTGAGATGGTGGTTAAGGTGAGTTAGTGTGTTGTGTGCCAGTATAGAAACATTTCTTAACCGAAAGTAAAAATATACATACGATGCGCCGTCGTCATAGTCATTGTCATCTTCTCTATTTTTTTAATCGATCGTTTGTTGTGGGAAGGCGGAAATCAGCAATAACAAATTCCAGACATCGACGGCATAATAATAAATTGATCGCTAAACACGATCTTTGTTTCCATTTTTTGCTGTTCTTATCTTTCCAAAAAAATGAATATTTGAAATAATTAATTAGGTCAATCTAATGGGTACCTTACTTTGCACTAAAGTTGCATTGGATTTGATGGGAGAACAAGCTGGAGTTACAGGACATATTTTTAACACAGTAGGAAGTGGTGTGAAAGGTGGGGGAACACCTGGATATGCCTGTTACGGTGCTACAAAGCGTGGACTACCTCAGCTAACAGATAGTCTAGTTAAGGAGTTAGATGAAGGAGTACAGGGTTATGATAAGAAAACAACTTCTGGAACGGTTCAAGTTCATAATCTTTCTCCCGGTATGGTCTTTACTAAGTTACTCTTAGATGATTCAACACCAGAATTACGAAAGTTCCCATTTGGTGTATTGGCAGCACAGCCCGAGGAAGTTGCAGCGGATCTTATTCCAAAAATATTAAGTACGACTAAAAATGGAGGTAGTGTCGAATTCTTAACAACGGATCGTATCCTTAACAAATTCTTTGAAAGATTTATCTTGCAGAAGAAATCTGAATACATTGACGATGACGGTAATGTTATTAAGGTTCCAGGAGAACAATATGACGAAGTTGGTGCTCGAGCTTTGTTCTAAACAGTAAGAGTATTTATAATTAATTGTTGTTTTTTCCTGTTTCGTTGATGATGATTTTATATTGCACTACTAATCTTAATAGTTAAGTATGTGAGGCCAGCATAATTCCGTTGTAACGACCTAGTAACTATCCATACTAGCACATAAATAAATACATAGTGAAATAGATTAGTATTGTGATAATCAATCCAATGCAATAAAACTAGTAGACAAAACAACTGAACTATCTAGGAGATTCGTAGGAGAGTGGGATTATTTATCCGCTTAACGCAAAAATAATCAGCTGCATTGCGCCCACAATCATTCCAAGAAGACCACCAAGAATAATGAGTTGAATTTCATCCTCCTCAAAAGCTGGATGAAGCACACCCTCAAATTGCTCTGGAGGGAGCTGTGCGGAAGTAATAAAAAATAATTAACAAGGGATAGAAAATGAAACGATGTTAGCATGAGGAAAGAAGAATGATGGATGATATTCAATAATTGGTTACCATGATAGTACATTTAACATTTTTTTACTATTGTATAATACGCACTTCACACATTTTCTCTCGCATTATGTTCTCCATGTCCAAGGCCTAGAAATTCGTAAAAAAAAGGGGGGTGTGTGTGTGTGTGTGATTATAACGCTCAATCAGGTTAGTCACATTGTAGAGTCTTCAAGAAAATGGAAAAGAGCACAACTGCTAATTTATATAACTGAACAAGTACGTCGCACAGTATGCATAAATTATTAGTTATTACCTTCTGTGTGTATTCATACGATGCATCTATTACATCGGGGATCTTTTCTGTAACTTTTCGTGCTATATCCTCCTTCATTTGTAAGAATTTTTCTGAACCCATAGCAGCAACAGCTAACGGTTCAATTTCTACCACGAGCTTCTCTGTGAAGACCAACGTATGCGCTCGAAGCATAGCTCTGAAATTTTTGCTTTTGCTCCCTTTAAATATTGCAGTCCAAATAGCTTGATGTGTAATATTTCTGTACAGACAACTCGAGCAAAAATCCCCGATACTTCCTTTTGACGTCTTAGAAAAATTCCATGGAATGTTATACCGCAAATTTTCCTGGGTCGAATAGGGCTGAAAATAACTTTAAGAGCTACCCAATTTGTCGCACAGCCGACAACGAAACCGAAAACAGGCATTACCCAATTCGCAGGGTAGAACATATAAACAACCATATGGAAAATACCAAATATTGTTCCAAAGTAAAACCCGCTCTGTCTGATGAAGTTAAATTCCTTATTTCCACATTCTTGGAATATCTTAACCATCAGATGTTTATTTTGCACGCAGGCATTAACACACATTTCTTTAATATCTACAACGTCGTGAATATGATCTTGCATATCTTTCATAAAGGAGGCCATGAACACACCACTCTCGTTGTCAGCAGTAACAACAATGTCATCCTTAACAGCTTGTGGAATATTCGACCATGTCCGTGGCATTGTCTCCATAGCCACCTCGTTGATAACTTTATCCATTAGTAATAAAATAGCATCATCCATAACTTCTGCGAATTGTACCGGATCTACCTGGCTGAAAATAACTTGTATATCTAACAACTTCGTTGTTATTAAATCGAATGATATGTATGCCATCTTTCTAGCTTTCGTAGGGATTATCCCTTGCCAACCAAATAGAAACCATGGTTGATTCGTGACCCGAAAGAGCATACAACCCAAAGGTTCGATTGGCCAGAATGTCAACTGAAGTGCTAAAACGTTGGTAATGTAACCTGTAAATCCATCGATCCATGGGATCAAAAAATATGTCCACCACGGCGATTCAAGAACCATCGTATTTGTATCAAAATGTAACAGGAAAATTGTCGCTACGCTGATGGAGTCGGAAGCAAATATTGTACACAGTATCACTTCTCACCATGGTTGGTGGCACTGACACTGTTGTTGAATTGTTCGCATCCGAGCAATATCAAATTGAAAATAGAATTCAAATAATCTAGCAGACATACGGGAAATTACAATATTTCATTCTATTTTTTAATATTTCGAATTGTTGTGTAAATGTTGTGTTTGATCGTAAGTAAAATATATCACTAATACTAACCAGTAAAAGTCTATCCACACATATTCATTTGGTGATCAAGCCCCCAATTCTTTGTAACATTCAATCTGTAAAAATGTGTTACTTCTTGTCATGTGTTACTTCTTGTCATGTGTTGCCTGTGACACTATGTAAGCAATAATACCCCACCAGGCAAGGAATGGCTTTAAATTAACAACGTGGATGGATGGATGATGTGTTTATTGATAGATGATAATGTGTGGATATATATATGTATATATTTATATATATATTTGTCCAACGCAGAATCCAAATATGATCATGGTTTTTACGTTGTGATTGAGCAAAAAAATCTACACTACTATGAACTACTATTACGGTACAAATTTTCACTCTCATCACCCTGTTAACCAGCATCAGCACTGCTCTACCCAGAATAAATATCCTGGAAATGTAAAAGGACTTACAACAGTTATATATACAAATTTTTATCATATCAATCTACATCAAACGTACAGTAGATCCTTGGTGTAAGATTTAAAGAAACTTCTCTCGAAATTGGAAATTTTTTCTCAAAAAGCAGGAGCAAATTGTGGAGAAATTAAACTATGTCTAGAGTACCATTCCAATCCTCTACAAGGTCTTCTATAAAAATATTCTAAGAAAAGTACTATATGTATCGTCTATCACCCAAAAGACAGGCTTTCTCTCCGCAGCAAATTGAAAATCGTACAATGCAATAAGATTATATGATCTAATCTTAAGGAATATCCCCATACGCAAGAAGCTGTATCTTTTCTTTCACAGGAATCTCTTTCTCCTTGTTCGTTGTTGCTGTTGTTGTTGTTGTTGCTGCTGTTGTTGTTGTTGCTATTATCCCGTTATCATTATCACGATCCCATAATGATGGTCGATCATATCTTCTTCGTTTCGTAAATTTAATCGGCCTTTGTTTGATCCGTACTTGATCTATTGAAACCATCCAATTTTGACCAAATTTATTGTAGTGTTTGCATCGACCTTTTAATAAGGCACGAGGAGGAGCCACCGCCAGCAAGTCTTGTTGTTGTTGATCGGCTTCGGCTTCGCATCCGGCGGAACTACTACTCCCTATTATTCGACTACTTTCTGCAACTGCATCTCCAAATGATTTTACTATTTTATCCATACTATGAGCATCCATACGGACATGAATTTTCTTGTCATCTTTCTTCTTCTGAAAAGATGTTGTGGTCTGCTGCTGATCATCATCATCGTCGTCATCATCATCATCGTCGTCGTTATCGTCTCCTGGTGGTTGAATCGATTGGTCCTTCTCATCTTCCCGACTTAAATAGTATAATGCATCCTGTAGGCTTCTTCCAATTACTGTGCCCGAAAGAACTGCCGACGCGAATTCTCTGGCAGCTAGATGATTGCTATTATTTCCCGACGACGCGGACGACATTTCTCTCGTACAGTAGTGAGTTAGTTGGTAGTTAGTAGAGTATTATTTACCGGATATAGTATGTTTGAACAATTTGACTTGACTCGTCTTTACTAGTACTGATATTGCGGATCCTATTGCTGAACTGTGTTATCATTACTACTATAGTAGCTACGGAACGCAAAGCTTACGGAGAGTACTGTACTATGCATTTTTAATTTTGTGCTTGTTGAGTTCTTTCATGGTCGTTAATTTTCAATTTACATATTTAGTTGATAGCAGGGGTAATAATATATTATTACCCCTGGTTGATAGCCTCTTTGTATGGTCTCATTTTACGCGCGTGCATTCCTCGTCACAATCTCATCGATATCGTGCGTCAATCTTATGCGGTTCTTCATCTACTACTCAGTACTTCATCTCTACGGTATTCAGGATTACATCACTACTTCATATTTATAATCATTCTTTAAATGTAGTACGAGCACAATCAATGCATATGTAATGCTATTTGTCATGCTGTTGCCACTGATCTACCGTACGTAGTCACCAATCGCAATAAAGTCGCTTAGTTTACTATATAATCGAAGAGGTTCTCAGACTGTGCTAGTGTTGTACCTTTCAGGAAGAGAAGACGCAATGACATTATTATTATTCGCACGTGCAATTTCGACTTGGTCTACTATTTTCGTCGTGATTATCTTTTTTGGTCTACATATTATTGACTGCTCGAGTTTTGTCTTATTGCGACATACAACAAATTATGTTCATGTTGCACAAAGAAATTTTGGCGCTTCCGATCAACAAGTTGGTATGAGGATAAAAAATAAAAATAAAAATAATAATAATAAATCCGACAAAACTAGTACAGTCGCTCTTACTGCGTCTTTTTCGGATAATATCGAGGCAACCGCTAATCAGATATATCATAATTATGGCATCGATTCGACGACTTATATACTATCATCTACTAAGGAGGATTCCAGTAGTTTTGGTTTTGGGTTTGGTACTTTTGGGATTATTCTATCTACTGCTGCAGTGGGAGCATTTATTTTTGCAAATATCGTTTATACACCTGAAATCGTGAAGGGAGCACAACAACTTAGACAATCTAATAGAGAAATTGAGATACGAAAACTACTAGCAGCGGTGCATATTCATTGTCAGGAAGATGGGAATGAATTAGGAGAATTAAGATTACCTATGGAAACTGCATTAGGAACTACTCTAGAAGAGTATATCACGGCAGTGGAATCAGAGTCGAACTTGAACTTATCGACGGAAGAGAGCACAGATCGACGAGCATTTACCATAGCTGATCAAGATTTGGTTAATATATTGAAGAAGAATAAACTATGATTGAATTGCTATTGTATAGGTTGGATTGCAATTGTATAGATTGTACATAATATCAAATTAGATAAATGCAAAAATTCAAGAACTAGATATGCCTTTTCTGCTACCTACTTCTATTGTTTGAAATCTCAGCACTATATACTATAACTTCAAGATTGTTGGATGACTATCTACAAGTAGTACCTATCCCCATTATTATTACTTGTTGAAACTTCCATGACAATATAATATAGCTCAAATAGTCTTCTAATATTTTTTCATTTCTTTCTATATAGAATGATAGTTAAATTTTACTTTGATAATCGATCTTCATTCATTTTATCTAATAATCTACTAATCTAATCAGTAATAGTTTATAGCTCTTTTCTAGCTGCTGCTTAAGGTTCTATATTTTAAAACATTCTATCATGCCGTTGTATTACTTACTCCTTGGGATTCCTGTTTTTGGACCTCGGCTTGGTCAGTAAAAGTTTTACGTGTTTCATCATTACATTCCCTCCACATCTGCGCTAAAACCTTTGTCGTTTCGGGTAGGTTCATTTTTTCGCCGTTTTCGTCCAATACCTGACTTCGATGCGAGGCACAGAAAAGCATATATGCAGAAGGAGGGCGCTTTTTCTCGATGTTTCCCTCTGCTTTTGGTGAAGACTTCTTTTTTGGTTTTGGTAAAGGCTTTTTTCTATTTAGATTTGACGTTATCGTCGAAGAAGATCCCTTCGCCTCACCCTTCTCCCTCGTATATCGTAATTTGTCTTCTGCTGACATAGTTTCGTATTCGCTCTTGGTGGCAGCATCAAGATTTTTCCAGCGTCTGCCGAGCTCCTTCGATATTTCCCCCAAGCTATTATGATCCTTTGACACTTCAGCTCGATTTGAGCCGCAAAAGTATATGTACGCTGAACGTGGTCGTTTTGGAAGTGTTGTCGACGAGCCCTTCACAACTGTCTTGCCTCTCTTCGACTGACGCATATCCTTGGTCTCTTCCTCCCATTTTCCTTTTTCCATGTCATATGCTGATTTCAGAGTCGCTGCCATTTCGATATAGGGCTGTTTGTCGTCGTCAGTGATTTCACTCCACAAGCGAGATAATTCTTTGGAAACTTCACCGAGAGAAGAAAATTTGGTTGCTGCTTCTGGACGTTTTTCAGCACAAAATATAAGATAAGAAGACTTGGGTCTCTTGGGTGCTGGTGGAAGGTCAGAGTCAGGCGTTTTCTTATTTCTACTGCTCTTTCCAGGTTTCGTTGCCGCTTTTTCTTGGATGAGTGACCATGCTTCCTCGAGTGGAAGCTCTGATGGGTCCACTAAATAATCACTGGGCAATTTAGCGTTAATTTTTTTCCAATTGATGTATTCGCCGAACCTTCCTTGCTTAACACTTATCATGCTTCCATCCATTTCTCCAATTTCCGCGAGAACACCAGCGGAAAATTTTGATCCCTGATTTACTATCGTATCAGTCACTAATTCTTTTGCTTTGTCTGCGTCGATTGTTAATATATCACCATCCTTTGGCTTCAACGATATAAACGTAGCGTTGTACTTCAGGTACGGTCCATACGGTCCAAGGTTTGCCTCGATAGGCAAGTCATCCATCAGACAAACTGTCCTAGGAAGGCCGACATACTGAATAGCTTCTTCTAGAGTGGGTCCGATCATATCAGCTAAGGGTTCATCTTTTTGGTTTTGATCCAAAGATTCCATTTCAGATTTCTTGAAGCTTCTAAGCTCACGGGGAAGAGTATGTGTACTGGTTCCGTCCTCACCATCGTCTCCCCACTGAAGATATCCGCCATATGGTCCTACTTTCAGGCGAATGCTTCTACCATCTTCCGGATGCTGACCAAGGTTTAAACCACCCTGCTCTTTCGTCTTCAATAAAGCATTCAAAGTACTATGTGTAATGGTTGAGATGTCAGAGGCCATCCCGGGCGGTAGACTTGCTGTGATTGATTTTTCCTTTTCGTTATCATTTTCCGTGGTAGAAGTCTTCTTTATATAAGGACCCCATGGGCCAATAAAAAGGCCAATTTCATCAACATTGTCTATAGAATTCGAAGCAAGAGCAGGCAAATTTGCTCGTCGTGCGACATCTGCATCAACAAACTGGTCGATGTGATTAATTTTGGCAGCAAGTCCTTCTTCTCCTTGATAAAACTCGTTGAGATATGACAGACGTTCACTTTTGCCGATTTCTTTCTCAGAGTTTGCAATCTTGTCGAGTCTTTCTTCCATTTTTGCTGTAAAAGTGGGGTCGACATACATCTCGCAATGCTGTTCCAATAACGACGTCACAACGAATGCTGTGAGCGATGGAACAAGGGGCCCTCGTGCATTATTAGACCCAGTGAAATCTTCTCCTCCCGCAGCTCTCTGTGCGATTATTGCAGGTCCCGAGACTTCCTTTGGTCCTCCTCTACGATTGGAGTCGCTAGTGACGGGAGAACCAATGTATGCTCGATCTCTAAGAATTTGTACAGTGCCAGCATATGTGCTAGGACGACCAACTCCAAGCTTTTCTAACTCTTGAACAAATGAAGCCTCCGTATATCTAGCTGGTGGTTGTGTCATGTGGACCAGCCCTTCAACGTCATCACAATGAAGATTTTGACCTTCCTCAAAACAGGGCAAGATTGTTGATTTTGAGTCGACCTGACGAGGATAAGCAATCGTATAACCCGGATCAACGACTACACTTCCACTCGTACGAAACAAAACTTCAGTGTTGTCTTCATCTTCATAGTCACTTTCACCCGAAATAATAATAGATGTCTGACTAGAAATTTGAGGTGTCATGTGAGATGCAACCGTTCGTTGATAGATTAATTTATAAACTTCAGTTGCCGCTTTATCAAAACTAGGTGGCAAGTCGTCCGGTTTTAGAAATCGTCCATCTTCCTGAACTGCTGGTCGAATAGCTTCGTGTGCTGCTTGTGGTTCAGGCTTTTGGTCCTGAGATGATTTTTTCTTTTTTTCTCCACGAATTTCCATCGAAGAAACATACTTTCCACGACCACCAAATTCCTTTGTAATTTCCGTTTCAATGGCATGTTGAGCGTCTTGTGACAGATGGGTGGAATCTGTTCGCATGTAACTGATGAAACCTTTCTCGTATAGTTGCTGAGCTATTCGCATACTTCCACTCACTGATAATCCCAACCGTCGATTTGCTTCTTGTTGGAAACTAGACGTAATGAATGGTGGTGATGGCTTTTGTTTGCGCTGACTAGAAGTGACTTTTTGAATAGTCCACACCCAATTTTGTGTGTGTGTGTGAATAAGATTAATAAGTTCTGCAGCTGATTTTTCTTTCAAGTGTATCTTATCTTGTGATGCAGATGTGAGGTCATCGGTCTGTTTGGGATTGAAATCTGCCGTACCCGATGCTAACGTTTGCCCATTAATAGAAATCAATTGTGTTTCTAGTAACCGATCGATATCTTCCTTGTTGTTGTTATTGTTGACTACTGTCGCACTAAAATTACCTTTGACGCTCCAATATTCAGTTTCTTGAAATGTCAAACGCTCTCGTTCTCGTCGGACGGTCATTGCCATACCCACTGACTGAACTCTTCCAGCCGACAACCCTGGAGCCTGGATCAAGTTAATGTAGATGAAAAATTCCAAATGAAATTAGTGACGAATTTACTCGGCATTTTATAGATTCATGTTCTTCGGTGTTTCAAATAAGAAATAAAAAAGGATAAAAATCAGTTTCACTTTTAACTTACAATTTTTTTCCACAAGATAGGAGAGACAGTAAAACCGGCCAACCGGTCCAGTACACGTCGAGTCTCCTGTGCCTGGACAAGATTATCACGGAGGGACGTCTCTGGATGTTCAATCGCATCGACAATTGCTTTTCGAGTGATTTCGGTAAACCGGACTCGGAGTGGAGCTTCTTTCGTAGTATTTTTGGTGGTGGTGGTTCTGGTTATGGTGTTGATGTCATTACCGTCTCCTTCTAATAGCTGCAGCAAATGCCATGCCATAGCCTCTCCCTCACGATCATCATCAGTGGCTAAGACTAGCTGTTGAGCCGATGCACTTAATTCTTGAAGTTCTCGTGTCAAATTTTCTTTCCCTTCAATAATTGTATACGATGGTTGATAATCATTATCAAGATCGATTCCTGCAATAAGTTGATCCTTGGAGGTTTTACCTTTGGGGATATTTCGTATATGTCCCATGGAAGATGTAATCACAAAATCATAATTCAACTCATTTTCTTGGACGTATTGTTGTAAAATTTTGGATATAGTAAGACATTTCGAAGGCGATTCGACAATGACTAATTTGAACGGACGTTTTTGTTGTTGTGTTGACATGTCTTTTTTCTTTGGGAATGGGAATACGAATCCTGGTGGTCCATGGACTACTAGTGAGTAATTTTTGCTGAAACTCTTCTTGGATCGTCTACTAACGCTAGTTGCAGTTGCAGTTGCTGCTGCTGCTGCCAAAGAAGTAGTAGATTGTGTATATGATTGTTGTTGCTGTTGTTGTATCGAATGAGGATGATTATTTATCGAGAACGATCGATGATGATGATGATGATGATGCTGTTGTCGACTAATTCTTATAGAAGATGAGCGTGTATTTGCTATTGGTATTGATATGGCTGTTAGTTGATGCTTGCTACTGTGGGAAATCGAAATCATACTCGTATGACGGTGATGATTCCTCGTCTTCATCCTCGACGAAAGAAAAGCATTTGAAAATAATACATTTCGTCTCATCATCGATGACATAGACATTAATGTCACCGTGATCATAATCAGGAAGCATCGAAAAATAGATCGACGTATCTTTGTTGTTGTTGTCGTTATCGTTGTCCTTATCGTTGTCGTTGTCGTTGAAGGTGATTGTAGTCGTTTCTTGCAGTTTGGATTTGAAAAATTTCGTCTGGATTGCCACATTTTTCAGTTTAAAAAAATCTGCTATACAATATATATAAGTTTGATTTCTGGTTAATCTTCACTATAGCAACTTAGGATTGAATGATGGAGCTACTGATCCGTCGAATTTGAAATGTCGACGAAATTATTCTCTTAAGTAAGAAAGAAGAATTATTTAATTAAAAAATGAAGAGAAATGAAATTTTGTGTTGATTTTCAGGATATGAGCTTAAGTTCAAACGTGCGCTTTCCTTCGATCCTGAAATTATTACTGTCTTGATCGTCTTTTCTCTCTTTTAACTTTCTTTTTCTGCCTCATCAATTCATTCATTTTTTATTTGCCATTCCGAACGACACACATCGTATTATTACCGCCGTACAGTAGTAGTGTCAGCCAACAACAATGATTATAAAGTCACGACAAGAGTCTCCTATTAGCCCACTAATAGATAACAGCAACCGAAATCTTCTTATCTCTTGCGGAGTGAATTAATTCCAGACGATATTTGTAAAGGAAATATCTAGGTTTCGACGAACTGTAGGAGTAGTAGTAGTAGTAGTACTTGTATTTGTCTTAAACAAAAAAATATCAGTTTGTAATCAAGCGGTGTCAAGATCGAATGAATCAAGCGCTAAGAATAGTATTATTATTATTGAGAATAGTTGCGTTGATCACGATTATTATTTCGACTACTACTACTACCTCTGTCGTCGATGCGATATCGAAGAATTCTTCACCACACAGCATACCACCACCAACATCAGTACAGTCTGAAAATAATATCTCTGCAGCAGCAAATACAATTAAGAAAAGAGACAACACAACCAGCAATGACGACGACAATATAATAATTGAAATAACATAAAAGGGGAATTGCAATTACAATCAAAATCAAAAATAATAAAAAGTAGTAGGCCCAAAATATCAAAATCTACTTATAATAGACGTACAAGTAGTATAATACGGTCCTCTTCCTCGACGACGAAAACGACGACGACGAGTACGTCAACATTACTTAACGTTGGGGCAGTATCATCTCAATCATCTTCCACGTCGCTTCGAAGAATAAAAAAGGAATATAAGGATGCAGTGAATATGGGAATAGCCTACGATTGGGTGAACCAACGTCGTATTGTGAGTAAAAAAAATAGGAAAACGATGGAGGAAGAGTCTTCTTCGGATGTTTCTACTAGTCCTACTACTACTACTACTACTTATAATAATAATAACAATAATACAATTGCTCCAGATCCTGTATCGACACTACTAGGATGATGATCAACAGATACTTTGTCTTGGTCCCCTCACAAGTAACTTACGTCATTGGCACTTTTCCTTTCGTGGAGCTGGAGGAAAAGGTGGAATGTACAACAATGGTATATATCATGGATTGATCAAATTAAGTAAGGATTATCCGATGTCACCGCCAGAGTAAGTTTTTCTTTTTTTATTTGCTATGCTATTTTTCAAACAATCTCTTTTTAATGCTCAGGTGGAAGATTTACCTGTGGGTACGTGTTACATACTATTGTACTCAAGTGATGTGTGTTTCTTCTATTTTTCGTTCTCTCGAAAGTATACAAGTTTGGACTCCTTCGGGTCGTTTTAAACCTGGAAGGGATATATGCTTGAGTGCCAGCGCTTACCATCCGGAGGCATGGACACCACGTTGGTCCATCTTTGGTATGGTCCACGCCCTGCGATTGCATATGCTTAGCGCTCCCAACGAAATAGGAGCAATGACAAGTACGACAGCCGAGACGTTAGAATTCGCTCGTTTAAGTTTGACCTGGAAGAAGACCTGGGTGGATGGTACTGGATCAAAAAAAAAGTATATTACTGCTGATCATCGATTGTTGCTGTCGCAGGGTGTATTAAGTTTGGAAAGTGATAACGATGATGATGATGTAGAAAAGATCGTACTAGAACAAGAAGACAATACACCATTACCAACTGAGGACAATTTGAAAGGGTTGGTTATGGAAAAAGAAGGAGACGATATATTTAGCATCGATGATGTAGACAGCCTCGACAACAATGAAAGCAACAACAACAGTATCAGGACCAAGTTATTTACTACGTTATCATCGCTATTACAAATTGTATGCCTCTTTTTAGTGACTCGTATATTACTCTCGCTTTTCTCATAACATAACATAACCAAAACTAAATCATAAAATAGAGCACGAAACTAATACGGGATATAAAATAAATAGACTCTACTACTACTTCAAGTAATATATTATATACAATACAACTTTGAGTCATAGAACTTCAAAGTATTCTCATCATACAACATCAAGTCAAAGCATACATGCATAAATCAGCCATTGCCAAACTACCTTGTGGGAGAAAAATCCACTGTTGTTGGGATTGGTTTTAGCCAATATATGATTGTTACTGCATGCGTAGTTACTTAGTAGGAAGTTGAACAGGAGCGTCCGGTGATTTCGAGATTACCTCTAATTTTGTTCGCGAAGCGCGACCAAAAATTAAAATAAATCACAAAATTCAACAATGATACTTGAAGTACAAATTCGACAATTAGGATAAAAAATGCTTGTTACAATTTTGTATTTCCCATGTAAGCAAATCCGAAGAAAGTAGACAAATAATACAAGATTATTAGAATGATTTTGCTGCTCCGTCTTCCTACTTTGATGGCGGCGACGGCGGCCGTTTTATTTCTTCTTACCATTCTCGAAGGACTGCCCGACGTTATTACTACTGTGGTAGCGGCCGCATCAACAGCATCGGCATCGGCATCGGAGTTGGATAAACAAGATGACGTCGTAAAGATCGCGTACTGTGCCGTTCAAATCTGTTCGGATGTTCCGTGGTATTATCCACTGTTCACTCACACATTCCGTAGCGCAACGGTGTCATCATTAAGAGCCAACGAGAACAAAAATATCGAAATCGATTTTTATATGCTCCGGGTCCTTCCCGATAAGACAATAAGCAAAAAGAAGAACGCCACAGCCACTAATTTGCTCGAGGAACAAAGGAAGACAATGTGTGGGAACGTCGGTGAAAATTGGGAGGCAAGTGATAACGGGGAAGTTTCCGATCAAAATTTAACATCGATCGATGGTATCGAGAAGGTACATAAGAATGACATACAAAAATCTGAATTTCGTAGACAAAACGTTTTTTACAAGGAGGTTACGGACGAATGGTTCAGAGCAGCGCTCGAGGAACGTGTTGCCGGATCCGGTGCGTGTGGTGACCACAACGATGGTAGAGACAGCAGTAGCGAGGATGATGATGATGCTGATGATGATGAGGATGGTGATTTGTTTTCTGAGAATGAATCGAAACCTTTGAGAAACCAAGCGTACTGGGTGTATCGATTGTTTGGTCCACAATTGTTTCGAGAGGAATGGTTCGATGAGGTAACGATCGACGACGATGCCGATACAAAATACAATGACGACGATGACGATGATGATGATATTATCGTTTCCATGATGTCCGGAAGAGGAAATAAATATTACAAACCGAAATATACGCATTGGTACGTAAAGTAAAGTGTCTTGTTTTCATCATTGTTTCCTTCTTCTGTCCTACTTAATGTTGAGTTTTGTATACTTCGTTTTCTATTTTACTCAGGGGATATCTCGATTACGACATGGTCTTTTCGAACAATTTTCCAGATCGGATATACGATCTATACAAAGATTCGAAACGCAGGTTCGTGGGTAATTTGCCACCCGACGTGATGTCCTTTCCTGACCAACAGGGCGCGCAATTGTTTTTGGCGGGTCAAAACACGGTATATGCTATGACGAGACCACCAGAACCGGAACAACCACAAGAAGAAGAAGAAAAAAATACTAGCAATTCGAATAATGATAGAACAAATTCGAACAATGATGAAAAAATCAATACTACAAAACAAGAAAATCCCAACAGCAGCGGTAGTATTCTTAGGAAGATATACCGTCCGCTTGCACCGACAAGACCGAAATTAAGAAAATCGAGGAGAAAACAACAACGTCCTAACACTAAAAGTAGTAGTAGCAGCACTATCAGAGAACTGTACCGTCCGTTCCGGTTGTCGAAATGTTCGTCGTTGTTCGATTCAGATACGGATTCACTCGACGAAGTTCAAGCATCGTTGTCGGCGATCGCGGGGTTGGGGGAATCTCCACGATTGGCATTTGATTTCGGTGCACAACGAGAGGCATATGACATCAGTCACGGTCGATGGAATCTCAAATTGATGCTGTCACGAACCCGTGATGGTAAAAAAAAGAAGGGTGGAGGAGGAAGAAAAATAAAAGATGAAAGTACAAAGATAATCTTTGAACGAACAGAAAAAGCAGAGGACAGTACATTAAGTCCGCCAAGAAATTTTACATTTGATATGTTACGGAAAATAGATATTAACCGCGAACAGCATTTCTGGAAAGATGTTGCCATACAAATGATGAAAGCATATTCAACATCCTCGACGTATTGTCACGAGGTCAAAATTAGAAACGAAGTAAGCAACGACGAATACGTTCGGAAGGAATTGAATCGGTTATACTGCCATTATCCGATAGAATTGGGAGCTGCGACGTGGTTCGGTTCTAGGTACGTTGTAGGTCCTTTGGCGGACGACAAACGAAACAATAATAATGCTGATGGTGAGGACCTATTCGATGCCAAGAAGGAACTTGATTTGATCGTTACAAGGAAGCTCATTCCTCCTCCTACTACCAAAGATGATGGTAATGATTACGACAAAGCGTTAAAACGAACTGAAGACTGGCCGTCGTTTTTTCATTGGCATCGCAATTTGAAATCGTGGATGCCGAGAGAATATTGTAGTCCCCAATTTGAAGCCGTTCTGTATCGTCTCAACGGGTACATAAACGACGACTATAATTTTCGTTTGACGGGTAGAAACGAGGCGGTCAATATCACTGTTGGTTGGTACGACGATATATACAACAACTCACAGAAATGTCCAATGTTATCCATGAGAGAAGTTGTAGAAGGAGAGACATACCAAAATAATCAAAAAAAAAGAAAAAGGCATAAGAGACAGTTTGGAGAAACTAGTAACGATGATGATGATGATGATGATTACTATGATAAAGACGAGCTGTAACAACGCTGTACGAAAAAAAATGTTTCAACAATGAAAACTATAATACACTACTTCAGTATTAACAAAGTTTCGTTTTTATCACATATTATGTAAAAACGTTCAACAAAAGATACAATTTAACGGGACTGGGAATTTATTTATCTAACGGGTTGAGTAAGTTTCTAAATAACATCAAATTCTGCGATCTGTTTGACGTGCTTTTCAAAAGAATAAAAATACCATGTGTCTCTGTAAAATTTGACTCCAAATAATTAAATAATAGCCACACCTCCATGCAGCTCGGTGGACCACCATGATATCCATTATTCCCCTAGCATATTAAACTATAATGGTTTATATTAATCTAACTGATTGATCTATCGTCGATTGATTAATCGATTGATCCATTGATACATTGATCAATTCTTGTTGTTATTGTTGTTGTTGTCTTGATTGTTATTGTTGTTTCAAGTACAGGTTCTGCTAACTGCGCGTGTGTAGAATGCAATATTTATTTATAAATTATAAACCTAAACTATGTTTTAATCTCTAAGAGTAACTTCTGATTGTTTACAACGGCAAACTTGAGTTCGATACTGGACATTGGTTCAGTACTTATGTGGGAAGGGTTGATGGGCTAGCTTTAGCTACTCTATCAAGTGCAATACTTTTGTCTTAATTCTTTTTTAATTCAAAAAATCAACTCGTTGTTTTGCTAGTGAAAGAAACAGTCCGCGAAACTCCAATTTCTTATGACAGGAAAGCTGTTAAAAGGAGGAAGAGGTACGGTTCTATTTGGTCATCCAGGGAAAATTCTGTGAGGTTGTATAGAGTTGGTAGGCAAATCTTGAATTGCCACAAGAGGTGCATAAGAGAGGAGGATTACGAATCGAATAATAGAGTATGAGCAAATGAATAACAATATAGTGTATTCTATGATTGTTATATTAATGAACCGTCTTGTTGGTTTTATCATGAGAGTGTTAAAAGGGGATCCATCATCAACAGGTATGTCTGACCTATTTTTATATAGAAAATTAATATCATGTCTCTTTGTAGAATAGACTCCAACCAAATAGATAACAGCTGCACCTCTATGCCGCTTACTGGGTGGACCATGATCTCCATCTTTCCATTTACATTATCTTGTGATCATCCTATTATTTGATTCATTTTGTTGTTTAAAAGAATAGTAATAGTGGAATTTAATGGATTTATGGATTTGGATTTACAGATTATACTGTGTACAGTGCGCGTTGTTTTTGAGAGTATGAATACCCCAAAATTTGCTCTATTGTTAACAAGCGGCTCTGTCTTAGCACAGTGGTCCCACGTTATGAATACACAACTGTCAGTCGTTAGTTGGACTCTGAAAGAAGTGCGCATTCCTCTTGTCCAGTATCGATTGGTTGTTGAAATGCTGACCATCAAATAAGACTGGCTATGTGATAATTGCAGAACAAGTAGCAAGGCTTCCTTTTGACTCTTTCATATCTGTCGTACCTTTCATTACAACTTGTTTTTAATAATGGTAGCTATATTTGTTCCGTACTATCTAAGCACATGCTATTGATCAACTTGTCATCACTAAGCGCGAATTGCTCCCTAAAGTTGCCAGGGACTAGCAGTTTTGCGTTTGGTCCTTCTCCACCGACACTGTTTTTCTTCATTTCCGCCATCTTTGTTGTTTCATTAAAGGGCGACGGTTTCAAGCCATCACTGTGAACTGGTGATTTACCTGAAGTAATATCCAATAACAATCCGCTCAAGGTGTTATTATTTAAGGGCATTTCCTTCGAATTCATATCGTTAAGTGTTCACTCACCCGAATTGATTATCTTTGGAAGTTCCCATATTTGTTGTAACCACTAAAAAAGACTCTTCATCATCTCCAGAAGAAGCCTTGTTACCGTAATCTATATCAGAAGTCTGTTTATTTTTCTCCTTCGAAACAAAAGAATAAGCCACCATATTCTTGTCGAATGTATTGTTTTCACTATTGGTATCTGTGGTAGATCGTTTTCTCTTGGTGCCAGCACGCTTGATCATGTGTGAAGGAGGGAAACAACTCGTCATATTTCCTCTAGAATAGTGCTTACTCTCCTAGAAGACTAAATCAGACTTGTGTAAAGGGAGAGAACTAGCCCCCGCGGTTTCCTCAGAAGAAGAATTTATACTCCTGATGTCTACATCAGTAGCAGGTTGATTCTGAATGAAAGTAGGCTCATGCATAACTGTCACACCCTTGAGAGGAATACGATTATTCTTATTTCTACTACAATTCGCTTTGTCAGCTTAGCACATCTTATGGTCTCCATCAACTATTGTGTCAGAAAGAGATAATTCTGACGCCGCAGCTGCTAATGCTGCAGACGAAGCGATATCAGATCCTTCCCTGTTGGTTGTTACCGACATCTTTCGAGGACAATCATGAATGGACTCAAAGGCTTCGTTTCCAGTTGCTGTTGACTGCTGCGAATCATCCGGCATCACGGAGAGTGGAATTGGCTGTCCTTCATCACAATGTCCTACATCATTATCATCATCATTATCATCATCACCATTATCGACGCGTCCTTCGTTGTTATCGGCGTGTCCTTCGTCATCGTCGTCAATGCCATCGCCAATGCCATCATTGTCGTCGTCAAGATTCTTAGGTGAATTCGTGTAGTTTTCGTCATTCATCTCGCTCTTATCTTCCATCGTCTGTTTGAATGTATTGTGGTGTGGCGTATGAATATCACTGTTCGGATTCGTCACAGCATGATTGCGTACAAAACGATCGTTTTCCTGTGCATCCATAGTAAGTTGTTGTTGTTGTTGTTGTTGCTTCATCATATGTTGTTGCTGATTCATCATATTTTCACCATATTGGTCGATTCCGAGGGAATTAGATGCTTGCATCGTCCCTGTTGCTCCACAGCCTGCTGCTGCCATCATATTATTATTATTATTATTAGATCGAGGTTGTTGATACTGTTTATACATCATCATTCTAGCAGCTTGCCGTTTTTTCATCATCATCATTTTCATCAGCATCGCTTGTTTTCTCATCATCTCTTGTTGCTGTTGCCTCGTACTCATATTGGTATGTGCATGTGGATACGTGTGTATATTATTATTTCCAGATTGGGCTTTCGTCGTATTTAATATATAGGCATTTTGAATAGCTCGTCGTTTCATAGCCATGTGCATCTGTGCTTGTGCTTGCAGGTAGTTAAGACTAGTGGGCACGGGGCTGTTAATATTCATAATGTTACCTCCCAACGACGTCGTTGCCATGTTAGGTCGCTGATGTGGGTACATTCCCATCATAGTAGAAGGCATAATATTATTATTATTATTATTATTATTATTATTATTATTGCTGTTGTTATTATTATGTCTTTGGTGATTTGAAGCTGCAGCACTACTAGCACTTGTAGACGCCCCCATCATTACATTTCCCACCTCCATGCGTTGTAGGTAGGGAAGAACACCATCAGTTCTCTCCCGTAGACACTGCGAAGCTTTGGCCTGTGATCTCTTTTCTGTCACTTCACGCCAAACGTAGGGACGGTATTTTGGGGTTGCAGTATCAATATCAATATCAATATTATTAGATCCGGTTGTTGTTGATGTTGTTGATGTTGTTGTTGTTGTTGTTGTTAGAGCTTTGTCAACCCTCCGAAGGAATCTACCAGGTGGCGATTGGTTACGCCACATCTTAACAACAAGTTTTGATACCCATGGTTTATCATTTTTGCCACAAGCCAAATACTGGATCTTATAACGGCTCACTAACTTTCGAAAGTTGACATTTCCCTGATGGTTGGAAGACCATCCACCACGTCCCAGGATGATATCGTTATCGCCAGGTTCTTCGATTTCCTCTTCTCCTTCGATCCAGTCGCATTTGTTGTTGTTGTTGTTGTTGTCTTCATCCTTTTTAAAAACGGTGGTAGAACCATGCTTGACGACGACAGCTTCTTGTTCGTAGGTGACACCTAATCCTGCATGGGCCGAATCATGAAAAGACATATCTTCATTATGATAATTTCGACGTTTAATACTTGGATCAACATTGTCTTGTTGATACGACATTAAATTACAGATCTTCTTTGAACCAGCTGCTTCTGAATCATCCACGATCCAGTCGCATTTGTTGTTGTTGTCGGAAGCGTTGCCTCCATCCTTATCATCATCATCCTCATCATTGTTATCGCCGCTGTTACAATTAGCAATATGAATCGAATCCTTCTCCATCTCTTTGATATGGATCTAAATTACTGGTACCGGTATGATAATTGATAAATAATGTAAGAAGTATATGTGCTACTTTAATCTTACTATATTCCGTTTCTTCTGGTCTACAGTCGAGAGAGGCAGGATTCTTAACGAATTATTCCTTCAAATTCGTTTGTCTTTGACAAAGTGGCAAGTGGGTATATTGGATGGAGCGATACGGTACTTTGTGCATGACTTCATTATTCTTATGTAAAAGTACAGTAAGGAATGATGCTGTTGTTCTTTATTTATCATGCGCGCGCGATGAAAATAATATAAAAGGCAAATGCCAAAAAAAGGGCGCGCCATTATATTTCCGGCGGGAACTTCCTCACATTATCAATTGTATAGTATACAGTATTGTTTCAATCTAAAGTACTGTACTAGTTTCAAGGGTTTGAGGGTGTACTACTGTAGATTCTAAATTCTATACCCATAAAATCATCATAATCCCGTAATATATTCCTTCTACCAACTTTCCCAAAATTTAAAAAAAACATGACACATGACAAATGACATATGACATATGACAAACGACAATGAACTGATAATCTATCTGATAATAAGCCCGAGCATATAAGTACCAGTAGGCCCCACAATATCTTGATAAGCAACAACAAACATAGAATAACGAAGAATGACTTGCACACATATAATGAATCCAGGAATTGGAGAGCGTTTAGAGAAGGATACTTCTTGTTTTGAATCTTATGGATTTACGTTTCACAGAGATACTACTTGTAGTAATAGTAGCAGTAATGAGCAAAACAATAATGATAATAGTAATTATCATGGTATCTTTCATTCAATTGATGATCCAATTATACCTTTCGCCAGTTTATATATTCAAGTTTCTACTGTATCATTGATTGCGTCCATCGGTCCATATTTACGTACTCTGGTACGATTGTGCGTACATCCTATAAATCCAAGGTCACTACAAGCCATTGTAGTGATTGGCGATGAGGTTGAAAGGAAGATGACGAAGAAGAAGAAGAAAAACAACAACAATGACGATGACGCTAGCAGATCCATTGCCCATGCGATACATATGTTGATTCGAAATAGTATGGGAGCAGCATTGTTTCTTAATTTACATGTGGTATTGCCTACAGGGACAAGTCGTGAGAAGGTACTAGAAAAAATGGAACAAAATGATGATGGTTGTTACGAATATCCATCTGTGGTTGTACACGAACATGAACATAAATATGAACATGAAAATAAATATGAACATGAACATGACTCAGACAGCTCCATCATCAGAAGTAACGGTGGTGATTATAATAGTATGATAGGATCGAAGCAACCTTTTATTATTGACTTGGGACTTGTACAGGAATCGGATGGTGTACCTCCATCGATAAACAAACCACTTTCACACGATTGTCTTCATAGATTCGATCCGATACGACATTTCTTATCTTTGCAAGTAACAACTCGCATGTGTACAATCCGTCTAACTCCACTGATATATCATCTATCTCAACGATTATTGTTACTAGTAGAGCAGAACCACGACGAAAGAATAACAGCACCATCCGCATCATCGTCATCATCAGAAGGAGAAGAAGAAGAAGAAGAAGAAGAAGAAGGAATACCAATAATATTATCAAAATCAGAACAACAACCACAAAAAAATCATCAACATCAACCTATGATATTGGTTTGTTTGGAGAAAATATCCAATCTGTATCGTGTACTAATGCTTGTGCGGGATTATGGTGGTATTGAAACCATCGGACGGCAACTTGTAGTGGTGTGTAAACTTGATTCAACAGTGGAACGTTTTCGATTAGAAGCTATCAATTTTATATCCAAAAACTTTTTAAAACAAAAAAAGGAGAAATCCTGTAGTAGTCATGCCAACAAAAACGAAGACGAAGACGAAGACGAAGACGAAGACGAATCATTACTATCATCATCATCATTGTATTTTCCACGTGTAGTGTCGATCGAAGAAGCAAGGGAACTGATAGTCAAAGATATTATTGATAGCTCGTGTTCATCCTCGTCTTCTTTTCCTGACATAATTGGATTCGATTTACATGAAAACGCTATGACATTGAGTGGAAACAATAAAGATGCAAAACGTAT
Source organism: Fragilariopsis cylindrus CCMP1102 (assembly GCA_900095095.1). NCBI lineage: Eukaryota > Bacillariophyta > Bacillariophyceae > Bacillariales > Bacillariaceae > Fragilariopsis > Fragilariopsis cylindrus. The sequence goes on from FMBT01000392.1 coordinate 111,800, forward strand.
TCTTGAATCTGCTAGAGCCGTTATATTGGGTTATGAAAGCGATGGGATACCACAGCCGATAAATGAAATTATTTCCCACTATGTACAAATTCAATCAAGAACGAGTATCAATATTGTTGCTGCTTTTTCGATTGTTCTGCATGCAATCATGGCACAATGAATTCACACACACACATACACACATACTCACACACACATTTTTGTGGCAAGCATAGACATTCCCCACCCACTAAGTTATGGACCAACTTGTAATAAACTATACTCTCATAAAAGTTGTTTCTGTTCATATTATATACATTTCTACTGTATCCATCCATGGTCTATTTTATTTGACTCATATGATAGGATCAATGCGGCCCTTCAATTCATATGGAAATTAGGATATGGAAAAAAGTATGCATTCAAATAGAAAATGCATGCATTGATCATGACATTGTGTACCTTTTCTGGATAGAGAGTATGTGTTTTTAGATAACTCCCCTGAACAAACTGTTCCGTAATGTACCCTAGGGATTTACTAGTAGTGGAGAATGAAAGTATTTATAATGGTAAACTAGATATTGGTAGATATGCTACATTATACATTGAATTGTGATATAGTGTATGTATAATACAAGAGCTATATCCAACTGTGACTGACAGATAGTATAGTCCCGGTACATGGCATATTATAAAATTGTACCATACTTATCTGATAGTTCACTATATGGAAAGAATTTTTCCTACTCCATCCTCATAGACAGGAATATCATTAGTCCATTGATATTGGTCTGTATTTTGATAAGGTGCTGATATATAATAATGTCATTCCACGCAAATAACCAAAGAAGCTCAATATGATTTGGTCCTGTATATGTACTATCTTTTTTTGGTTTAGGTGATGGCATTAATTCACACTATTTTTTCATACCGGTACTGTTATGACGTCATCTTCGGCCAATTTGATGTTGTTGTTCAAAAACATCCTAAAATGAAGCTACTATTGTGAAATTGGAATGAAGTCAGAAGGAATGAAGAAGGAAGTTTGACTTGGGGGATCCGAGCGATTTATTCTATTATATTTCTCGATTTTTTTTACAGTGTCATTGTGTCGTCGTGCGCCATTGGATATTAATGGTCGAGAGATACGACTGAGGGATGGGATGATGTAACGACGATAGCGAGAAAGATCCAGGATCTAAAAATAATCAGCACGAACCGGTATAATACCGTATGAATGATGAATGTAGAACGCGTTATAATACACTTTTCGCCTTCTCGATTGATTGATTCAATCTCACATTCGACATGAGGAGTACATTTATCCCAACATTCCTACTTACAACATCATTCCGCACTCCCTTCACCGTCAGCTCCTTTTGCATACCTTCGTCGTTTTTCAAATCCTCCAAAGTCCATAACGTAAAAACTCAAATCAAAATGTCATCAACAGAAATCGATAAGCAGAACGAAAAAAACTTAATTCTGGTAGTCGGTAGTGCGAACCAAGATTTGACTAGTACTTCGGATGTTTTACCCACGCTTGGCGAGACTATAATGGGAAAGGATTTCGCAATTGCATGTGGCGGAAAAGGAGCAAACCAAGCCGTAGCAGCAGCGTCACTAGGAATGGCACCGGTTGCAATGGTAACTAGAGTCGGTGACGATTTATTTGGAAGAAACCTTCTGGATAACTTTCGACGCGTTGGGGTGAATTATTTTAGTGAAGCAGAAACTGTACTCAATGCAACACCGTCGGGAGTTGCCAGTATTGTGGTCGACGCAAAATCCGGTGACAATCAAATTATAGTAACTCCGGGAGCCAATTACAAATTGACGCAAGAGGACGTGCGACAGAAAATTATGGATATAAAACCATCCCAAGTTTTGGTCCAGCTAGAAATCCTACCAAGAGTTGCATTTGAGGCCCTAAAAGCGGGAAAAGATGTTGGAGCGACGACAATTTTAAACAGCGCTCCGGCTCCTTTTGGATGGAGTTTAGAAGAACCCGAGATGCAATTCTATAAATACGTTGATATTCTCATATTAAACGAGACCGAGTTGGAAAAGGTGGCATACAACGGTAAAGAATCAGGTGACGAAGAGACTCTTGCAAAGTCACTGATAACGAAAGGGGTTGGGAATGCTGTGATTGTGACGTTAGGAGCTAGGGGAGCGATGATTGTCGAAAAGAATGATCAAGGAGGAATTGAGACCGTCATCGTCGATGCTCCCGAGGATCTTCCAGCACGAAAGCTTCCTGTTAAAAACACGGTTGGGGCAGGAGACTCTTTTTGTGGAGCATTAGCAGCCTATCGATCGACTGGCCTCTCTCTAGCAGATGCTGCCAGATATGCATGCGGAGTAGCGAGCATGACTATTCGAAAGGATGGAGCACAAACTTCATATCCACTTTATGACGAGTTACCGGATTGTCTGAAACTGAAAGATAGGCCTGCAAAACGTTCAAAGACATCGCTTAAACCTATCATCACTTTTGTAACCGGAAACAAGAAAAAACTGGAAGAAGTAAAACAGATCCTTTCTTCTTCGGAAGGGGATGCTGCGTTTGAGTTAACTAACGTTAAGCTGGATTTACCCGGTGAGTCATTCTTCTCGATCTCCAATACCACAGATACTTTTTTCCATTCGTATTTTGACTTCTCACTTTCATTCTTTCTCCTCTATGCCAGAACTGCAAGGAGATCCAGTTGAAATTGCGACAGAAAAATGTCGCCTGGCTGCAGAGAAAGTAAAGGGTGCTGTGTTTACCGAAGACACGTCTCTTTGCTTCAATGCTCTCAATGGACTACCCGGGTGAGCCATTCTTCTCGATCTTCAATACCACAAACACCTTTTTGTTCTTGTTCTTTCATTCGTATTTTGACTTCTCACTTTCATTATCTCTCCGCTATGCGAAATCTAAAAATAGACCTTACATTAAGTGGTTCTTAGATAATTGCGGTCATACAGGGTTGAACAAAATGTTAGATGGCTTCGAAGATCGGACTGCATACGCCCAAACAATTGTGGCTTATACAACTGGTCCCGATGCAGAAATTCATGTTTTCGATGGTAGAACCGACGGGAAAATCGTGACGGCTCGCGGTCCAACTGACTTTGGCTGGGATCCTGTATTCGAACCTAATGAGGGTCATGGAAAGACCTACGCAGAAATGAGCAAGGATTTCAAAAACACTATTAGTCATAGGGGTCGTTCGTTTGAAAAGTTTCGAACCTTTTTACATGAAAGCTTAAAGTCGTAATAAAAGAAAGATCATCTACTTGCTAGCATAAGACTGCCAGGGAAGCCAAAGCGATATATTGTTATCTCAGATCTACGAAATGAAGCACGATAGTACATGTATGTTGTTGTATGAATAACTCAAATTAATTTTAAACTATTATCGCTTCGTCCACACTATACTTTTATCAAACTGATTCAGAAATTTAGGGGTCAGGTGTGAGTAATCTATTTTTGGTTACAAACACAAACACCTCATTATGTACCATCGAAACGTAAGACAACGCTTCATGGATCACGGAGTGTTGGAATTTCAATCGGTACTTTAACGAACAAAATGAGAAATTATCCATTTCCTATGCTATTGTAAGGATGTTGCTAATAATGTAAAAAGTGAAGTAAGAGATGATCAGAAGTCACTGGGTGCTTTTACTGGTACTTGTATCATCTTCATATTAGCAAATAATTTTAGATTTATTTGTTTTATATTATTCTTAATGTACTACTGGGTGTTTCATTTTGGGAGAGCTGTGCTAGCTAGTCTACTCTTCTCTTCTCATTTTGACGAAACTTACATATACCAGACTAATATAAGAGGAAAAAGAAGATTACTCCTGCCCAAGGGACAAGGTGTTTGTGGGAGTGATGCTATTTTCTGCAACAAGAAGGAGACGACTACAGAGGTAGGTGTGGCCTCATTTTCTATTATTGGTGGTATGTTTTGACGTGTTTTTATAGGATTTTAAACACATTATATCATAATGCCTGTAAACTTAAGACGACATCTTAATTCCAGAAACAACTGAGTCCCTTCCAATAACTTACTCTTACAATATAGGTGAGCTTGCTATTAGTTTATTGTAGTTTTCACATAAAGTGAACGGTTGACGTAAGGGCCGGTTTCTGTGTTTTTTATAACGGGTGTGAACAACATAATCCGGCGTCCGTCCACCCATCGGCCACAAAGGAAATTAAGCCATCACTTTTATTTTCTATCCATCACAACACATCAATCCAGCAGCTACTATAATAGTACAAGTAACTAGAGCAAGGGAGTGTGCCAAGATAACGACGACGACCATAAATACAATATAGTATTTCAACACGGCTAGAAATAATTGGAATTTTCACCATAGACATCGACATCTATCACATCTGCCCAACACATTTTCCTGTACGAAGTAATACTAATAAGTACATAATAGAAAAGAAAAAGAAAAATTGCCATATAATGACGATGTGTTCACGAAGTATAGTTCAGCGGAGTAGCACAGCAGTTGCTTTATTTTGGATTTTCTTCAATAGCAGTACACATGCATTCTCTGGTCAAAATCAATTGCCTGCTGCGGCTTCCACCAATCCACTACAACAACAATTATTGACGAAAACGACAACTACTACGACATCATCATCATCATGCTTGTGGCTGGTCCCTCCCCCTGGTTCAGGTTATGCTGGTCCAGAATTAGAAATCAATGAAATGCCTGATACGTATGATCCTATGATGGAATATCCAGGAACGATGCGACCTGGACGGACACCCGAAAATATGCCTTTTCATGATTTACCAATTGGTGATGATGATCCAGATCCAGTACCGTGGCCACATTTTCAACAAATTGAGGTATGTATGATGTATACTGTCATACAAGTAGTACTGAATATATTGTGATTTTTTTTCTCTCTTGCTCTTCCTTTTTGTGTATTCGTTCTACTTTATTCTAATTTCGAAACCCTTTTTGTTGTTTATCCATTCAGTGGCATCATCGATGGGCGCCACCACATCCTCATCCAATACCAATGGAAGATTTTATTGAACAACAGGGCCGATGGTACGTTCGCAGCAAAATAAATAGAAGTTCTTTCTTACTTTAGATACTATGTTCTTTTGTTTTTTTTAACTCTTTTCGGGTTCCATCTCACTCACACATACTCGCACTCATCCAATCAAACAAACACAATATTAATAATGAAATGCCAGGGCGACACCGGAAATGGAAGCAGAAATGAGAGCGGGAAGTCGTCGGGCCTCGAGGACACGACGAGAAATGGAAGAAGAGCAAAAGAGAGACACACTTATTATGGATGATGACGACGACGATGATGATATGGCAGAGGAATTACCGCAGGACTTAGGTGAGGGTATGTTCGGACAATTGGGTTCAACTGATGACGCAAAGATTATTGCGGATGCAACCTCCCCAGAAATGATGGATAAGGAAAAAGAAACTAAATCGGCAGATGACGAAGAAGATGGAGAAGATGATGCTGGTCTCGATGACTTCTTATTAGATCTAGGATTGGATTCATTGGGTGACGATGACGATGATGATGATGATTCAGGCATCGTGGACGATGATGACGACGACGACGATGATGATGACGACGATACAGCTATCGTGAACGTTGAAGAAAGTGCAGACGAATTTGTAGATGACGTAGAACCAAGTAGAGTTTCAATTAAAGTCCCTACTAAGAAATCATCACCGGGGATAACACGGGGATTAGAAGATGTCATGTTAATTGATGACGACGACGATGATAACTCTACAGAAGAAGAGAGTGCCAATCCCGACGTTACAGCTTCGATTGATGTCGACGATGATGATGATCTAGAACTTGGATTAGACGAAGACGATGACTTAGATGATTCCATGGAAGTACCATTAGAGGACGACTTCGACGATAGCAACGAACTAGAGGGTGAGAACTTTTTTGATGACGGAGGATTTGATTATGACGATGGAGATGGAGGAGGGGATTTCGATGGCGGTGGTTTTGATTGATCAAATTTTACATCTTAATTTGCTTTATTATAATTTATACATAAATAGTATTTATGATATTACGAAATTTATAGTTCACCAATATAATCACTACTCAATGTTTCCATGGCCTCAAGATCAGTTGAGTCCAAAAATACTGGACTAGTCAATAGTCTTGATAGCTCTTCAATATGACCTTTTTTACTAGATCGTGGAATGACACTAACAAATTCCGAGTAGAGAGAGAGAGAGAGAAAAGAAAGAAACGGGATATTAATTTATGCTGGTCCACAAGATCAGTTATTACATAAATTTTAGCAGATACTCCATATCCTGATTTTGACGTACCTCATATCATTTTGCAAAGCCCAACTCAGTACAACCTCAGCAACACTTCTTGAATGTTTTTCGGCAATATGAGCGACAACGGTTGAAGTCAATACGGGATTCTCTGGAACGTTTCTGTGTTGGGTACCTAAAGTTGAATATGAAACAAACTCAATATTGTACTCTAGACAGAGTTCTCTCAGCTCACGAGATGTATCAATTGGGTCACTGTGAGCCTGTACAGCATCCGGTAATCGAGGAGTTGGGTTGTTCTCTCCACCTTCGATACGCTCATTTACAAATTGAATGATATCCAATAGCTCATTAGGATGGATATTAGACAAGCCTATTCGCTTTGATGTGTAATCTAGACCAACAACGGCTTCCATGGCTTTCCACGCATCACGTAAATCCAATGTTGATGGTGGATTATCACATCTTGGATGCCATCCTAAGTTAAATTATTAGGTTTAAGTTACACAAAGATAATCACAAGCAACAAAACAGAAAAATGTCAGGAATAAGAATGAGATACACAATATAACAGTAGCAAGTCTTGAACAAAGCATGCCCGTGCGATACATCGTCGTAAAAGTAAATCACCTTTCCAGCATTGTGGTGCATGTATATAGTAGACATCTAACGGGAACGGGACTCCTTCCTGTGATTCTTCCGGATAAATATCTTCGCACGATCCTACAAGTTCTTGTCGACTATTAGAGGCATGGAGACGGATATCGGAGAAAGATGTCAACGACCAGGGTGGTATCTTAGTAGAAATTTCAAGATTATCACAATTTAAATCCTTTTTGGTAAAAAAATCGGTCAGAGATCTTCCTACTTCACCCTGATCGTACCACCATTCAGCTGTTACATATCGTTCCCATGGAAATTATAAAAGGAAAAGAAGAAAAAAACAGCGACGATGATTGATGATAAGTCAGTCAGTCGTCACAACAACAACTAAAGCACGAATATATAAAATATGTATGACACGCACCTTCTGCCGTATCGAATTTTCTAAAGCCGGATTCCAAAGCCATTGTAACTACATCGTACGTGTTTCCTCCCAGTGCCCTACAATTATGACGAAGCAACAGCATGACACCATTAAGTTAGATCTCATACGAAAAGAAGAAGAAAAGCATGCGGTGTTATATAACAGCATCACATTGATGAATATAAAATTCAAATAAAAGAAGAGGAATTAGACTCACGCAGTCCCAAATCCAACGCCGATGGAGGAATTTGAAAGTTGCCATGCATAGCTCATGTTGCTTAATCAGAAAGACAGATAAGTTCAAAATTATTGTACACCAGAAAAAAAACTCAGAGATGAAAGTCAATGCAACTAGAATCTTATTTCTGTTGTGCTAGAAAATGCTTCTCGTTGCTTTTTACACAACATGCATATTATTCATTTTCGAATATTTCTCTCGTATCTTATTGGAAACGGGACTCGAATACTTCATTCACGGGAAAATTTAAAAAGATTTTACGATAAAAGAAAATTGGACAGCTATCTTTCTCTCTCAGTTCCAAGTATAGTAGATCAGCACATTGATGTTTGCAAGACAATGCATATAGCAGTATCGTCATACTGTAATAAAAGTCGATTTGGTGGGTCACAATTTGGTAGAAAACTCAAAATTGCTACCGTAGTAGGGCAGGTAGGGCAATCCGAAGTAGAGCGTGCGTTCGAAGGAATCGAATCAAGTAGTCTCCTAAAGTCAAAGAAGGAGATTCCATTAGAAGGGATGACAATATATTGAAACGACGACGAAAGACGAAGAGGACAGCAGCATCGAAAAAGGACAAAAGTAGTACTTATAACTTCAGCTTCGTCTCCTTACAGTACATAAAATTTATAATAGATCACTCAATACTCAATCACCGGATGACAGCAGTAGAATGTACTGTATACAATCTGAGAAAAAGATCCGAATGGATCCATATCTCTCTCACAATAAATATGTAGAAACGTAGTATTCACATATATATATATATATCGATTATCTTTTATGCAGATATGTCATCATTGGATTTCTTTTTTAAATTTTATTCCTCATTGATTGTTTTATTTATTAAATTTCTTCCCATTGTAATACAGTAGCGTTAAGTGTTGCAGATGACGTTTTGCCATATTGTTATTGTTATTATTATTATAATTACATTTTCATATCACTTGAATTGACTTTAAACTTTTTCAAATAAAATCATTTTCTTTTTCTCAAAATTCTCAAATTCTAAATTCTTTACTCTTGTTGATTCGTCATTCGTGTAGGAACTGAGGATCCAACTCCATTACCATTAGCATCAATTTGATCTAATCTTAAATCATTCCAACCCTCTTCTCTTCTTCGTCTTTCCGCAGCTAGTAGTAATAGTATTATATATCACATATATATATGTATGTATGTATGTATATATATTATTCGGTTGTTGTCAAAAGAAAAGATAAACGAAAGAAGGAAAAAAAAGAAAATTAAAAAATATAAACCTATTTTGAATTTAAAGATATATATACATATAACTTATATATATATATATCTATAACTTGTATAAAGATTAACTTACCATTATTAGCAGCCGATGCAGAATTACCAGTAGGTGAAACAACAATAGCATCCGCATCGAGTTCACCTTCTTCTAGTAATGGTGCAACAGCTGCCTCGTGTCGTGCAATTTCAACTTCATCATCACTCAATGTATCAGCAGCCCATGCTTCATCCACGATGTGTAATGCAACCGGTACAGTACTACTACTGCTACTACCCGCTGATGATGATGATGATGATGATGTAAATGGTCGACGTGTATACCTCGTCACAGAAGAATAATTACTATCGGATGGCATTGTTATTGTTGTTATTGTTATTGTTGTTGTTTAATGTTTAGTTTTCTTTTCCGATTTAATGGATTCAACTACAGTAGCTAGTTATAAGGATTACTGTTGTTATGCTCTTTATTTGTAGTGTCGTGAGATGTTCTCTATTATTTGATCTCGTTCTAGTCACATATTGTACTGATGATCAGTTCTTGCTTCTTGTATTCTTGAACTTGTTTATCGAAGTTGTGGTAACAGTTGTAAGTTTAGTTTTTTTTCTTTTTATTGTCATTTTGATTTCGAATTTGGGGGATCGAGGCGAGAGGGAGGTTTCATTTTATATTGATACGATTCATTCGAATCAAATTATCCGTGACTGAATTTTATTGAATGACCTTGCTCTCAAAAAAATGAGCATGACTGAAAATTATTTTTAATTCGTGCTTCATTATTTGGATCTTACTCAAAGATTGATTTTCAAATTTCTGAAAATTTTTATTGCCTTCGATTTTGAGATTTCTCCATCTTACTTCTGAAGTTACTGTATTATATTGTGTTGTGCTTATTGTCGATACAATATAGAAGAAAAAGCTAAACTAAAGGAGTACTCTGCCTCTGTCAGCTTGACTACTCCTTCGAAGTAAGTTATTAATAATAGCGAATTCTAAGAAGTGTTCTATTTTATTTGATTTGATTTGAAGATGGAATCTCCTGACGACGGCGACGTCAACGATAATAAGCACAATAATAACAACAGTAACAATAACAATAACAATAATAACAATAACAATGGTAACAATAATAACAATAACAATAACAATTCATACAATGAATCTGTGAAAACTTTTATAGAATATAAAATGTCCTCAGATCCAGGATATTTTGCAAAAGGATTAGAACAACGTCATTATGAACTTTGTCAAGTATGTCCATTACGACGACAACGACAAGAAGAAGAAGAAGAAGAAATTGCGCAAATTAAAAACACATCATCATCATCATCATCATCATCATCATTATCATCATTAGCAGTAGGAGTACCAATACTTTTATTGCCACTACGGATTAATTTAATACGAAGCACTATACTTGGTTGTTCTCAATCATTGAATATTAATTCTATAAAGTCTATAGTGGAACAAATAAATAATAGATATTGGATAAAACAAGCGGGGATGCAATTTAATTTAATTGATGTGAAAGAACGATATTGTACATTAGGACCAACAATTGAAAATGAGATACAACATTTTATTACACATCAATTAAAACGTGGTACTGATGGGAAAATGATGTATAAGAAAGAAAGACGACATAAATTTTGTAATGTATTACTTTCATCTTTTTTGGATAATAGTAGCTGTAGTAATAATAATAAGAATAATAAGAATAATAATAATAGTAAAAATGATTTATTAGAAACAACATCAAATATATATGACATTTGGTTTATTGATATGGTCGGACAACAATCTCAAGGACAATGTATTGATCGTACGTCACGTACAATAATTATGGGTGAACGTAGTACAAAGGGATATAATGAACCAACGAAACGACCACATGATTGTATAGCAAAGACAGCTGCTCATGAATTAGGTCATGCCTTATCATTAAATCATCCACAAAAGGGAATGAAATTTGATGATGGACGAAATCAAATTTTATCATCAGCATCATCATCATCATCATCATCGAAATCGAAATATAATAACAAGGATAATAGTAATAGTAATAAAAATTTAATGAGTGGTGGTTCAGATATTAAGGGTGGTGGTGGATCATATTTAGAACAATGGCAATGTAGTATTGCAAGAGAAGCTGCACAAACATTTCTAAACAAACACAGATACTAGCTTCACTCAATAAAGATAAATTAAATAGATAAATAAATTCGTTCGAACTGTAGTAAAAAATAGTTTGAATTTTGTTTTAGAAAGTAGTATTGTATATAATATAACCTTATGATATATTGGTATGTTAAATTGATCTTTCTTGTTGTTCATATATCAGGGATTTATATTAAGATTAGCTTTTGGATCATAATACTGCTGTACTACAAATGCTTGTTTTTTTTGGTTTATATTTTATATATTCCGTTTCGTGTAGTGCCATAGCTACTTTTATTCAATAATATTTCACATGAACGGCGTTTTATTGTAATGCGTGCCAAGTCAAATCAAATCAAATCAAATCAAATCAAATCAAGCAGGACAGGACAGGACATTCAGGATATTGTACTGTAGAAGCACTAAATATTCCATATTACTTACAGTATCATTAAATCGTTGGTGAACAAGTATGGTATTGTTGCAGATTAATGCAGATTTTTTTTCTTAAAAAGGAGTATTATGAGCGATGAAAAGGCAGGCATCATACAGTAGTACAGCCAAAAAATACCCTTTCAATATGCAATATACAATATGCAAGTAATTTAATTGATCGTCCAATTATTTGCTCTAGTCATTGACTGAATCCTGAACCCTGAATCCTGAATCCTGGATCAATATTCATCGTTGCCGTTATAGTTGTTGCTATAGTTATAGTTGCTGTTGTTGCTGTTGCTGTTGTTGATGTTATTGTTAATCGCGTATATTTCATCAGAAAAGGAGGAGGAGCTGAGCTGAGCTGAGCTGAGCTGAGCTGAGCTGAGCTGAGCTGAGCTGAGCTGAGCTGAGCTGAGCTGAGCTGAGCTGAGCTGAGCTGAGCTGAGCTGTTGTTATGATGATGTTCGACTGTGATGTATTTTACAGGGTAGAATACTAGTTTTTTTTTTGGGTATGAGAATTAATTAATTAATTATTGTTGATTGATTGGTTTCTTGTAATATTTCATCTGTTGATAAAATTCGACAGAAACCTTTCATACCAGATAAACCTCTTTGATGTTGTTCATTGGTATGTGCTGCACATGCATCTTCTGCAACTGTTACTAGGTACCCCAAGTCAGCAGCATCACGTACCGTCGATTCGACACATTGATCTGTTAGTTGACCACAAATAACTAATTGTTCCACAAACAAATTACGTAATAACATATCTAAATTAGTATTCGTAGAAGAAAATGCACTACAGGCAGTTTTTGGAACAACAATATCACCACGTCCTTTACTACAATTTGGTTTTAAACATCCATCGTAGTCATCTAAGAATATTTCATCATATGTCATAGTAACATTCGGTATAGTACGAAAATATTGGCCTGATAACTTGTAATCGATACTCATATCTCGACCATCTTTCGTCATAGATTGGATCATCACAAATATAACTTCAGGGAAACCAGTTTCGTTGATATTAGTAGTAATAGTAGTAGTAGTAGTAGTAGTAGGATCGTCCATAGTACAGTTGTAGGAACAATCACGTTGTTCACGAAATTGATTCAGTAAGTCTCGAATGTTTTGTTTCATTCGTGGGAGTGCTTCATCTTTATAGTGATATTTATCCTTTGATGGATTTGGATCATCATCATCATCACCTTCATCTATAACAACAACAACATCACCATCGCAACAATACTTCTGTACGTCAATAATCAACAATGCTGATTTTGACAAAACTAACGGGAAATCATATCGATTAGAAACTCCAGCACGGATCGATTCTCTTAATGAAAAGGACATACTGTATGTAATGACATATCATATGTCTACTACAAGATATAATACTGTATTGATGATTGTTATAGTTTGAAGTTAGATGTTGTTAGATGTTGGTGGTGCGGGTTTTTGGTTCCTTATTGTTCTTTGGACGATAAGATAGATGATTGATTCTATATTGATTCGATTCGATCTTCGTCCTTCTAGGTTTCTTCTATAAAAATTAATTCAGTCCTGCTTAAATTGTATCCATCATACCTGCTTGCTGGACCATCTTCCGTTCATACGTGGATAAACACTCGGCATGCATCACGGAAAAAATTTCCTAGTTTACATGACCCCGGACCGCCCCTCAATTATTGACGAGTTCTGTAATGAGTAATCATTTCAAACCTTCACAATACTAGTACTTTATTTTGTGTCGCTCTGTATGCATGATATGCAACCATACTACAGTAGCTAGAACCAATAAACACAACCATGACATTAGGTCCACCATCAACAGGCACAGGTTCTCAGAAAGAAAAAGAAGAAAGAACAGAAACAGGAATAGGAACAGAGACGACGACGACGAACGTTCCGGATGATGAATGGACGAGCGTGCACAAAGTACCACGGCGTCGTCGTCCACAAAGAGGGCGTCGTCGCAACCACCAAATGAAAGAAAACACTACTTCGTCGGTACAAATTCCAAGTAAATCTGTAAAAGCAGGGTATGGGTCCTCCTCAGTATATACACAGAATAATAATAATAATAATAGTGACTCGATCGCGAATGAAGAAATATACAATTCATTAAATATTTGTCTCCGAGAATTGAAAGAGAGCGAATATTGGCGTAATATCAAACAATTGCTGTTAAAAATGCGATTGGACGACGACGACGACCGCAGATACAGCAATAGCAACAGCAATTGTAAATTATTTCAATCTATTGTCTGTTACGGAATTGGAAATTTTGGTACGACGCGGTCGTCGGCTCCTTTGTGGCAATTAGCGTTGGCAGTTACGATTCGAGATTATATTAGAACTCTGCATACACATAACGACAACGACGACGACGATGAGACATCGTTAGAGGATGATGATCATGATTCGTCTTCTTCTTCTTTGAGTTCAACACTGAAATCTACATCAAATAAAAACAACGACGACGATCATCGTCGACGACGACAACTACGACGACTTCCCACTATGTACTACTTTGAACCTCTCATGACGGTAGAAGAATCAATTGTACTTGAAAAATTAGACATAAATATTATCGCAGAAAATGAACGCGGTGGACGTTCGGTGATCGATGAAGGAGGTTGCCTCTTTTTCATGCCACATTGTCCAATGATATTGTATACCAATTTACTACACGCCAACTGGGATTGCTTAAGAGAAAATAATATACTTATATTTGGAAACTCTTTAAGTAGTTATATTGACGGTGGCGGCAACAATAGTAATAACAATAATATTGATATAACGAATAATAATAATCCACAAAAACGGCAGGCACTCGATATCTTAAATGACCTACAACCTCATTGGGAAGAAGAGAGATTGGATATAAGTAAGAATGATATTTTCGACAGACCAGCATATTTCGAACGAGCTTTCAATGATTCTAGTTTCACATCCTTTCGAAGAACAGTTAATATTGCTGCTACTTCTGCTACCGAAACCGAAACCAAAACCCAAAACTCTTGTTGGCCAAAGCGGCCACAATTACTCGATACTTCACAAAGTGATGACGGAGGCGAGGTACTGTAGATATATGAAATAACTAACTCTCAATTAACAACTTGATGAATAAATAAATAGTATGGACAATACTCTAGCTAGTCTCAGTGCATCCTTCAGATTACGAATTTCGTGCAATGTATGGTGCATAGACTCACTTCTTCTACGAGCCTACTTTCTCTTAATAATGAAAGAAAAATACGCGCGCTGTCGCTCGTTTTTAATAATGGTCTATATATGTTTTCTATGAGAGTTTTCTGTCAGATTTTGGTCTGGCCTGTGCAAGAGTCTATATTGAAATTGACAGCCAGAGCTTGGAACATGGTGCACAACACAGTTTTCAATCTGGTGATCAGCTATCGAATCTGATCTAAACCATCTTGTATTGTCCAGCGTACTATTCCCCGCTTCCGTTGACTCTGGAATAGTTGTAGGATGCACCAGAAGTATGATTCTGAACGACATTGAGTCAGTCCAATTATACGATTGTAGCCCCTCGAGTTTACCTGAACTACAAATCATATCCCGTAGCTCTCTTTTCAATACCGAAGACACAACATCGAAAGCGTTTTTACCCGAAGAAAACGAGAGCGAAAACTGTTCAAATGTGATCATCTTGGTCTGGTCATAAATTTCAACCAATAGCTCATCCGACCGTCTACCCCCGCAATCGTCGTCGTTGTTGTCAAAAATAGCCGGTACGATGACTTGCAATGCTTCTCTAATGTAAGCTGCAACACCAGGATGGCGATTAATTTTGCATTGAGCACCAATGTACCGCGTCGAGCAAAATGTATCACCTGGATAAACTCTTCGACGGTAAAGTATTTGATGGATGAAAATCTCTAATGTGTCTTTCCAGAGAGTCCGTACCGCCGATATCTCGTTGGCCGTAACTCCTTTCAAGTCTTTTCTATCTATTATTTGATTATTTTCTAAATTCGTGTTCGAATCCTCTTCCCCGAGGATTTGTTTATTGATACTGACGCTTTGTATTCCTTCATCCTTTCCTTCATTTGTATTCCTTGCATAGGTAGATTTTCTTCGTTTCGTTTTCAAATGCGAATTATATAGCTCCGATGTCGATTTTCTTGATCGTCGATGGTTGAAATTTTTTGTTCGCGACGTGCGTTGTGATAAAACGCCTACCTGTCGGGTGTCTTGATTAACCACCTGAAGTTTGATTTCAAGCGGAAGTTTTTCCAGCTGCGTGAGGGATATGCCTGTTCTCTCTTGACCCGATTTTACTGCCGCTAGCTTCATCATTCTTTTCAAGTCGGTTTGCAGAAACCGATTGACATAATTGGTCTCACTATTCACGACGTGGCTGATGTGTGCGTTGTTCATATTAATGCTTTCTTCTATGTCACCAGACTCCGCTTTCTTCATTCTGGAAACGATTTGTCGCTGGAGTTCGATAGGTAGCGCCTCAACCTGACTCATATGTATTTGGCTCATTGGAGGTAATTCAATGAGTGGTGGATCATCATCTCTAAAAATTGCGTCACCCGTGACGTCTTGTTCAATGTCGATTTCATCTATCTCGTTGTTCGATTCTTCTATAAATGACAGCGTATCATTTATTACGGGAGACTCGTACACGGCTTCATCGGTTTTTTCACTTTGCTTACTCGACCTGATGTTGTGATCAACATTTCCCATATCAATACTTTTCTGTAACCAATGTTGCATCCCAGTGACATTCATTTGATTCTCGGTGGCATTATCATTTTCAAGGCTACTTATTATAATACCCATACCACGAATATCGTTAATATCTCCAATATCGAATTCTTGTAATAGACTCAGACCAACTTTCTTGAATATTTTAGCATCTCTTGTAGCTACATTCCCTGAAAGACCCCTGATTTTGGAAAGGCTGTTACAGGAGCCATGACCCAGAAATTTCGACGGCTCTGTAGACCCTTTCTTCCGCTGCTTGATCTTTAGTGTTAGTCGTTTCCCTCTGACAGAAATTCCTTCCATGCGCTTTTCAACTTCCCTAGCAAGACCTTCCATGAAATGGTCAATTCCATACGGTCCATCAAATCTCACTCCGTAGTTGCATTCTGCTCCTATTGTCTTTCGTTCTACAGGTGTAATAGACCTATTATCCTTGCCTTGAGTGAAATCATAAATTTTCTTACCAGTGCCGGATCCTAAGATTCGAATCAATTCGCTTTCTCCTCTCGATCCCAAATCCCATATATCCTGAACAGTCACAAGTCCTTCTTTTTCTAATTTGGTTTCTGTTCGCCGACCAATTCCATGCAAATCTCGCAGTTTCAATTCTTTTAACAGTTCTTCGTAGTCCCGGACGCAATAGGATTTATTTGGTTTAACTTTATCCGTTCCCAACTTCGCCAAAAACTTGTTACATCCAATACCAATAGACGCAGTACATTGTGTTGCGTTAAAAATTTCAGTCCGAACCGATTCTGCTAATTGAAATGCGTAGTCGTAGAGATTCTCCAAAATATTAGGATCATCAAAATACAGTTCTACATAAGCTTCGTCGCAGGAAACAACTTCGACATTACCTCGATGGTTTTCTGAAGTGATCAAGCGATCTAGAATCTCTAAAACTTGCTGACTGACTTCTTCGTACCCCTTAAAGTCGTAGCTCAAGACAATAACTTCAGGACAGAGTTCCTTCGCTCGTCCTAGAAACATTCCTTTTTTGATTCCATAATTTCGGGCTACATAATTACACGTTGCACATTCTGAGGAAGAGTTCTTGGGAACATGAGTTGCCTTCTCATAGGAGAGATCAAGCATGGCATTGCCATGACCATCGTCGTTATTTTGCTCATCGTTGCCACGTTTTCCGTGATGTGAAATGACAACAGGTTTATCACGGTATTGAGGATAGTTTCGAAGGGCAACTGCCGCAAAGAAACAATCCATATCGACGTGGAAGATGAGCCGCTTTGTATTAGAGGAATGCTTATGAGACATATTGTTGGGATGATGCGTGGATGATGTTCGTTGTTTGAAACTCCCAATGAAACTCAATCGAGAGGAAGCAAAATAAGAATCAAGAAAATTTGGATCAGTACCTACGTTTCTGACTTTGCCATCGATGTATCTATTGTCCTTCTTGTCTGTCGTGTCTAGCTGCTTGAGTGTCCCTTTCTCAATAACATTACCATGACCAACTTTGATTGGAGATTGATGACGAGTTGGTTCCTTCGATGAATATGGACTAAGGTAATCATTTTGATGATGTTGCTGATTATTACGTTCCATCCCTGACTTTTCTGGTGACGAAGTTTTTGAGTATCTTTGTGAGTCTTTTTGTTTTTGAAATATCGATTGTATCCCCATCTGTAGCTGATCCTTATGTTCAACGAGAAGATAATTCCCATATGGCAACAGCTTCCCCTCACGAACACTATCGACAATCCATGTTGGACGACACACTGGTCTCGGTTGTTTTTGTCTCTTATAGGCCTCGGCCTTAGCCATCTTAATATAAAAATTGGTAGTTCAATTCGCGTTGAAAGGTAGGACAATTAGTTTCAAAAAAGTGACTAAAATGAAATTAAATAAATTGAAGATATCATACTACCGTAGTAGCGCAAAACCTTTTTCGTGCCAACTTACCGACAGTTGTTCTGCAATGATATGTGTAACACGCACAGTTTCGTATGTCTCGTAGTCACCACCATGCTTTTGTAGAAGACGTTTAATTGTTTCTGTATCAGGATTTGTGTAGCCAGCAATTTTCACGACGACCCCATAAAAGAATAAATCTGGTCGTGATTTTCGTAGACTTTTTGGTGTAGAAGAAGGAGAGGTGATTATTTTTGTTGTCATTTTTTCTTCTTCGTCGATCGGAGAGGCTATGGTAGATTTTATATGCGGTGCCTGTTGTTGTACGGAAAGATCTTTCATATATTGAACATCATGATTAGAAGAATCCTTATCATTATCATCTGCCATTGAAAACATTCTAGCCAGTTCTGTTATGCTATCTTCCTCCACTGATGGTGGGATACATGCATCATGTTTTTGGTTTTCTTCCTGACCATTAAGTTTTGTTTTCATTCTCTTTTTTCTCTCCAACCTTTTATTTCCTCGTCCATGACGTCTTTCTAATCGATGTATAATAGATTCCATCTTCGTTCTTTTCTTTTTCGGTTGTGAGTTTTCTATAGACTTAACACCCTCCACAAAACGTACAGTAGCAGCAGTACCATTCGTTCGACTTCTTTTGTTATTGATATCACTAGCCGGAAACGAAGAAATTAGATTTGAAGTTTGTGCATATTTTGCAGTAATTTCTGTTGCTGTTGCTGTTTGTGCCACCGGTGTGGGCTTCATAGATCGTGATGATGTCGGAGACGACGAGATCGTTCGGTTTGCGTCCGACGAGTCCTTAACTTTTCCTGGTATTGGTGGTGGAGGAAGTACCAGTCCAAATTGTTCTCGTTGTCCCGCGATTTTTAAGGCCATGTAATTATGAAACGAATCTTCTCCAAAGGAACTACCACTGCCCGTCTTTCGACCAGCCTTTACAAGGTCGACATTCTCCGGTTGCATCGATTTTGAGGGTTTTACCATATTGCTATAATTATAAAATGTATCCAGGTAATTCCAGCACTTCATGTCCCTATAAATCCTACTACTACTACTAGCGGAGGATGATATAGTCCATCATTGATTCCATTTGTACTGATAATCGAAACTAACTTGTTTCTTTTTCATTGTTTGAAAAACAAAACAAAAAACAGAAATTGAAAAATGTAAATAATTTTAACACTGGGCCAGTTTGATCAGAGTACTGATATAGCTCTTTATAAATTTGTGATGCTTTGATTGCCAATGATCATCAAGAATGATAGATAATATTCGAATAGAAGCATATTAAATAATATTGAAATATGGAGAAAAAAAGTTATTCACAATAATATATACTAAACTTGTCGTTTTCACGACGCAAGTATCATGTCATCACCAACGGCAAAACAATCCCCAACCTTCCAACTTTTCTCATCTAGCCGACTTGTTGTCGCAGCACTTATATTGTTACTCTACAACTCCTTATTGACGCCGACGTCGACGTCGACGTATTTTATCACTGCGTTCACCCACCCATCGAAGTTGTCGTCGTCATCGTCGTCGTGCAAAATAAGATGCAGGATACGTAAATCATTATCATCCTGCAGTTCCGATCTTGATTCTACATTCGTCATCGATAACGACCAAGATAAAATTGTGGTTGTGGTGGGGTTGCTCGACAAGGATGATACCGAATATATTAATTACTTGGTGGAAGAACGATCACAAGCTCGATGGCAGGGGAATTATACAGGTGCTGATGTTTTGAGACATCAGATAACAAATTTTACCGGTATTCCCTCCGGATATGAAATATTCCTTCAAGATTTTCCTCGTAGTGTTGGTGGAAATTCAAAATGGAGTTTAGTACGTACAATGACAGGAAACGACGACGGACGACAAAACTACGACGAACAATATTTAGCGGGTCCGACCGTCTTACAACTAGCTCATGCTGCAATGGGATTTGTGATAGAAGAAAATCAACAAAAAGTAGAGATAAATAATACTAAGCAACAACATCAACAACAGCTCAATAGAAATGAATCGCTTGAGGCACTGGTGCAACAGGCAAAGAACCGATTAGAAAAGATCGAACAAGAAATGATCACTCAATCGACTGATGACGATGATGACAATGATAATGATCTATATATAGGTTTTGGACGATCAACAAAGAAAACAATGATCCAGTATGAATTAGGAGGAAGAAAGGCGGCCGATGCAGCGTTTTGGTTTGCCTTATCAGGCATCAAGGATAAGGATCTATTTCATCGATTAGCTGAAATTGCCAAATGTGAGCTAAATCGTTTCGGACAACGACCATCTTGTCGAAGTAAGGATGTGCATCAGATTTTAGAACGTTTTGCCGCAGCTGGATTAAAAAGCCACGAGGGTTTGGAAGCAGTTGCCCAAAAATGTCTGTTGCAGAAACAACAACAACAACAACAACAACAAGATGATGATGATGGGCTATCGAAGATTGATAATGATATCAATGAAGTTAATCATCGAGACAGTGCCGCTGATACCGACAGCAACAGCAGCAACAGCAACAGCAACAGCAACAGCAACCAGATCAAACAACACCAACATCAGCTAGAACACAATTACCTAAACTTGCACTCAGATCGATCCCTACTACTACTTTGGAAGTTCTCTACGAAGCAAAAGAAACAGCGAGCCTTTCTACACTCAGCTCAAAAACATTGGGAACAGTACCAAGAAACGACTACGGCTACAACACAAAAAATAGAATCAATAAGCTCAAACAAATATGAGGATGAAATACAAACCCTTTCCTCTGTTTCGCCTATCAAAGTTGGATCAAATGAAACTAACGTCGCCATGTCTTCTTATGACTGGAATGGAATATTTGAAGACGCATCCCGTCCCTTGGTCATCGATGTCGGTTGTGGAATGGGTGTATCACTTTTGGGGTTGGCGTCTGCTTCTGATCAATCGGGTATAGAGTCGTCTCGTTTAATGTTGGGAGAAAACAATAATGGGGACGATCAAATAGAATTCTTGAAATGGTCTGATTGCAACTTTGTCGGTGTCGATTTAGGTGCATTGGGGATTGGATATGGTCGTGGAGTAGCTCATCGCTGGAATTTGCATGGGCATCTTCATTATGCTGTTGATGCCGCCGAAGATTTCTTTCGGCATCTGCATTCATATCCAGGAGAGATTCGCTGCTGTATGGTTCAGTTTCCGACGTGAGTAAAAAAAGGAAAAGAAAGAAAAACTCGTTCTAGCGCTGCTTTGATATATAATGTCGTTCCCTTCCTTATCTGTCGTATTTTTGTTCACTGCGTCTTCTTTACAATGAAATAAAACGATATAGACCATTTCGATTGCAAACAAACAAAGACGGAGGTAATACTCAGCTCCCTACATCAAAATATAATGGCTTTATGGTGACAGAGAAACTTTTAGAATTGATCCATTCCAATTTACATCCCAAAAGAGGGAAGTTGCTCCTACAGAGCAACTGTGAAGATGTCGCGGTGTGGATGCGGAATCTTGCTTGCCAGAAAGCAGGATTTGCTGCTATAAACGACATCGATATTGACGATAATGACATCGATGTTGTGTCATCCTATACAGACAAAGAAAGCGACTTTGTGTCGTCTCAACAAAGGATCCCCCAAAGAACCGTAGATTACGTAGCAATGGGTGGAGAACGAGCCGAAGGGGGAGGTTGGTTCCAGAGGGAAATCTTGCACAGTGAAGGAGCAACTGAAACAGAAGTAGCATGTGCCATAAATGGTACTCCTGTACATCGTTGTCTGTTAAAGGTGCAAAACAAATGACAACTTTTAAAACTTTCAGAAGAGTCAGCCTAATTTTAAAAAAATTCGCTAGAAATTTTACTCTGCATCGTCTATTAAGTCGGATTGGGAATCTCTTCCCTTAGAATGGCTCAAGGATGTGAAAAAATCTCCATTTTTCAACATGGGTACAAGACCTGGAGATCCACTAAATAGACCTCCTATCGGTTTTCCTCCAATAAATACATGTGGTAACGAAGATTGGCCAGTCATTTTCAATAACGCCGCTCTTTTTATGGGACCATTTTCTGAAATTAGACCTGGTATCCATTCTTTTCCTAGGGAAATTTCCTTATAGTCCACATCGAGTCTATCTAATAGATCTTTCGTTTCAGATGAAAATGGTGACAGTTCATACGTGTATACTACTACAGGATCAGTATCGACTTCAGTTTTGATGACACGGATTGCTTCTTCGACGTTTTGTTGAAAATTATTATCAGCATTTTTTTCTCCTGCCTGTAGGGGGGCTATAGTTGAAAATATTGGTTTGAATAATGACATAACATTCGTTGACGTCCATTCTAGTATTTCATTTGGTGGAGTCCAAAGAGCATAATTCTTGTACAAGTACTCAACAATATCTTTACTATCTGGTATAGAAACTCCTGTATTAGGATCAATCAGATACGGACATTGTGTTGATCCACCAGTTATTGAAGCCAATTCATCACGACGGGGAGATTTTTTTCCGGCGCTGCGTAGTTCGTAATTAATATCCAATTCCGTTAAAACCTCACGAACAATTCTACAAAATTGATTCCCTTCATACGAATATAATATTAATGTTTTTTCGGGACGATTTACTGTATTGGGAGATGATGTAACAGATGATGATACCTGACTTCCTTTACCTAATCGTATCCATTCAGTGAGATACATTCCAGCAAGTTGAAGGTACTCTTTGAAAGTGTCAAGTTGGTCGTTGCTGTTGTTGTTAGCATCGAGGATTTGTTGTTGTTCTTGATCAACAAAAGATTCATCCAAAAACTTCAGGATATCTTCAGTCCCTTCAATCGTCAGATACTCTTCTTCTTCTGATACTGCTGCTACCAAAACAGGAATCAAAAATCTTTTACAATTAATTGGTAAAACTGAAGCAATCGAATTGGTGGCTGATGGGATGACTTGTTCTACTACAAGATCCAATTCGGTAATTTTTTCTCGTACTGGACGACATTCCTTCGAATTTTCTACGTCGTATAATTTGACGAGTCGAACGTTATTGTTGCTAATAATATTGCTGGAAACGGTCACTCCATTAGGAAGACGAAAAATTGATGCTAATCCAGAAGTGAAAACATCAAAAGAATTCGGAACACTCATATAAAGTCGGCGGCGACGTGTAGTAGTAGTAGTAGTAGTAGTACTACTTTGTCTGTTGTAGTGCAGTGCTCGTGATTTTGCATTTATAATTGCTTTGCTTGAAAAGTCAATCGTTGAAAAGGCCGTTGTCACTGTCATCATCTTCATCGGCACAGGGCAATAACTGCTACTTCCGAGAATAATGATAATGATATTTGTTATAAAAAAGAAATTCATAGTAGTGTGGTGGAAATGTTGCATCATCTTTCGAATTAATAAGAGTCGCGTATTATATGATTACTGTGAAGTAACAAGCAACTATTACTCCATATTTCTATCCCTTCGATTATATCAGTATATACTTTGATCTTGTTGTTACGTTGCTTCAACAAGAGTGATTAAATTGAAATGAGAAATCTCGAAGCTCCACAAGATACCATATTTCGGGGGAGATACTGTAGAGGCAATGCTTTCTAACAAAAATAAAGGGTGCAAAAGTTTAAGCATCATCATGCTTGAAGCTACTGTCCGTATTTACTCGATACACTGAACAGTATGCGAAGTATTTGAATAATAGAATATTTGAATCTCCCCCGAACCATTACCCCATTTTGTCATAAAATTGTATCTTTCTTTTACATCAATTTTTTAAAAGAGTGAAGAGGCGACGAGAGGCAGATCAAATTATAAGAGATAGCTACCGGTTAAGACAAAAAAAAAACGACGCCGAATAAAATTGTGAGCCCTTCTCATAGTCATATTTGAGAAACCGGTATATTATTATCACCAAAATCCTATAACAACGATAACATAAACGATCATGGTTGAACTAACAGACATTCCCTTTGTAAAGGAGTTGGCAGAATGGATATGGGGAATAGATGCAACAAAATGTCTCTCGGAGGTACCTTTCATCAGCTCGTCGTGTTTTTCACAATTATTAACAAAGGCTGTTGGAGTTGCAATCATTTTTGGATCAATGTTGAATAAAGTTCCTATTATGCGCAATATGATCAATTCACAATCGGCGGAAGGGATGTCTCGTAATTCTTTATACGGGGAATTGATAGTGTATGCAAATGTTGCTATGTACAGTCATCTGTTGGGTCATCCCTTTACTGCCTAGTGAGTTTTAATGCTAGTGTTCTGTTATTGTTGTGTGATGAACTTGTTATAATGAACACGAAAAAGGATACTCACAAACTCTCTCTTTATATTTTTGTTTTAATCATAATGTATTTTCAATTTGCGACTCGTAATTATAAAATTATACAAATTAAATCTGAATACACAAAAAAAACGACATTTACAACGACAACGACAACGACGACGACGACTTCAAATAATGATCACCACCTGACCTGCTGATTCTACTACTACTACTACGTAATAAAAATTAGCGGAGAAAATGTTTCATTGCTGATACAAAATACTGCTCTGATCGTCATGACGTGGAATTTTCTAAGTAAGACGGATAGTCCTGTTCAATTAAAAGAAAAGTTCATGATAATAATCGGTTTCGTATTGTATTGTATAGGTTCATTAAATTTTCTTCCAAACGAATATCGACATTTATTAATGAGTACAACATGGCCTGTTATGCTGTTTTCACGTGGAAGTCAAATATATGAAACCTATACTGTTAAACATACAGGAAATTTATCCATCGTCACAACAAGTATGAGTTTAGTTGGAGCAGCAATTCGTATATTAACTACACTAAAAGAAACTGGTGATATGGTAGTTTTATCAGGATATATTCTATCAGGATCACTTAGTTTGATGATGTTTATCCAATATTGGATGTACCTGGTACGAACTAACGAACTTGCAAATAAGAAAACAACAGCAATGAAAGAGGACGAAAAGGAGTCCAAGAAAGATAAATAGTAGTAGACATACATATATAATATAAACAATATATGAAATAATGTACACATCATAAATAATGATTAACTTCAGATCACATCACAAAAAGTGTCTTTGTTTGTTTAGGAAACAACAAGAATAGTGTGACACGATATGAACAATAACTACCTGTAAGTGTAAATAAAATATCTTCTCTATTAGTTGAAGGAGAGGGAATGGAATATTCTTGTACTATATAGGAATAAGAATAGCATTACAAACTGAATATTTAGCATAACATAGAATATAATTGCCTTAAGTAGTGTCAATTCTCTTCATCATGAGTATCAGGATGTTCATATTCAATATACTTCTGGCATTTGACAGCAGCAGCATTTAAACAGACATATTTATACATAATACTACACTAGAAGGATGCTATCATTTTCCCTAACGATTCACTTTGTGGAAACTGCATATTGACATTAGGTGTAGCAAGCAGAATAAAGGAATGTTGCAGTCTGTTACTCTTTCTCGTCAAAATTGATGATGAGGATAGAGATAAAATAAACAGAGAAGCTGGGGAGGGGACAAAGAAAACTTTCTCTATCTTTATAATCATTATATCAGATCTACTAGTGCAGTGTAGTTTACTTATATTATCATATAAGCATGTGATATTATATTCCTATTATGTCTATATCCTGACTGATTAAATAGTGCATGAAAAATTGTTTCTTAAGCTTGATGATACTTGTGCTGTTTTGGAGTTTTTCAGGACATATCAGTAGATTGAAGATATGAATTCCTTGCTCTATTGCTATATTTTTTATGTAGCCTAGTTATGGTATACTATTATTGTTATTAAACACATTGGTATAGTGTTATAGCAATTGCGCACTACATTTTCGGAAGCTTAATATCCCACTGTATCATAATATGATTTATTGTTATCATGAGTACCTTCATATCGTAGATTGAAGTTACTTTATCGGATACCGTCATTTTTTAACCGATAAACACTGTAAATGACTGGCCTTGGGCTCACATACGTTTTGTTTTCATTTTAGTACAGCACTGACAAGAAATGGGGGCGCCATTGAATTTTGTACGTACTACTCTCTCACCTCCGGTATTTCCAATTGCTATTGCTTGTAATCCCTACAAACATTCTTTAAACTCATCACTTTTTCATTTCTCTCGCAGATAATATACTTATTCGACCATGGCGCCTCTAAAATTAGTTTTCCTAGCTATCACAGCAAGTGTTGCTGTTGCATTCACACCGTCGACATCTCGAGTACAAAAGGTTACATCGTCGACACAATTATATGAAGATTTTGGATTTGATTTTGCTGAACAAACATACGAAAATCAACCAGATCTTCTTAAGGGAGAACAAGAATACAAACAATATATGAATATTGTCAAAGAAGACAACATGCTTAATAAGAAGGTGCGAAATTCTCTCGTTATATATGTATCGGGATTTTTGAACTAACTATCTCCAGTTTATTTTCCAAGACTTGGAGAAATAAAATTGTTTCTTCCGTCGATGGCTAACCTGAACTCTTTCTCTTTTGTTGTCCTATGAATTTCCTTTACACTTCACCAGTACAATGCTATCGGCAGAGTACGTGAACTTGAACTTCTTCAGGCAACCATTGATAATGGTTTATTGTCTAAGCTTGAGAAGAATGGACTTGATTTGAAAACTATCGAACAACTTTTACCTCTTCTTGAACAATACGGTCTATTGAGTGTTGCTGCTAACAACCAACAATTGATTGTGAACTTGGCAGCACCATTACTTATCGAGGGTGCCCCTATTCTCTTACCTGTTGTT
The DNA here is from genome assembly GCA_900095095.1 of Fragilariopsis cylindrus CCMP1102. Classification (NCBI taxonomy): domain Eukaryota; phylum Bacillariophyta; class Bacillariophyceae; order Bacillariales; family Bacillariaceae; genus Fragilariopsis; species Fragilariopsis cylindrus. The sequence goes on from FMBT01000392.1 coordinate 138,667, forward strand.
GCTGGAGCACTCGATATTGGCCCAACTGCATTCTTCGCTGCTGCTGCTGCCCTTGCCGGAGCCGACTATGCCTTATTCGCAAATAACGTAAATATTCCATTTGTGGGTCTTTCTGCTGGTTTTTACCTCGGTCTTCTTCTTGTCCCATTATCTGCTGTATTAGCTGGTGCAGGAATTGCTTTGGGAAGCTTGAAAAAGTAAATTGATCATATTATTCAATACAGAACATAGATTTTTTTAATGAAAGATGAAAGTTATTCAATTTATTCAATACCCGTATGATGCGATGGAAATGAAAAGGTCGATGGAAGTCCATTTGAGTAATTACAGCGATGCGATTGTATTTATTATATATTATAGATTATGTTACACGATTTTTGAACAAATATGAATAGACTACTGAAAATATGAACATTTCTTTTTTGTTGCCTTATATTACAATGTTACTCAAGCCGTCATGATATTGATCCTACGTTGCAGTAGCTTCCTGATATCATATTCTATATCCCATCACCACATGTTGAACTTCTTTAGAGCTGAGCGTTTTTAATCCTGTAGGTAAAAGTAGTGCAGTATATCTTCCGGTAAAATGTTTTAGTAGAGTAGAGAATATATCATTGTATTCAAAAGTAGGTAAATATCTACTATTTGATGGTTATCTAAATTTTAGATGAATGATACGATATGTTCCTCCCGAGCCAATTTTATTGGTATTGAATGGCGAATTATGCAAGAACTTGGTGCATATCATGGTTACTTTGTGTGTGGAGTGAAGAAGATTATTATTATTGGTGTTGTTGGTGTTGGCCTGTCAAACTTGCTTTCTTTTGCACTACTAACCATTCAGCATCTCTACTACTAAACCTCCCTCTCTCTCTCTCTCTCTTATATATATTTCTTCTTCCTTCTCCCTCACAAGTATAGAGACAGTGAATCGAAATATAATTGCAGAAAACCTTCAGAGCAGCAGCAACTAAGATGAGAGAGACCTCTCTCGCTCCTATTAAGTGTCGTCTGTCCGCTATCCGTTCCGCCTTTTACCACAGAAATCATCTCTTTTCTCGAATAATAAAAGAACAAAATTTACAAATAAAAAGAGATACCGTTGATCCTCTTTTGAATTTCGAATTCAGACTGATACGATAGATAATACTGTACTGTAGATAAAATCGTTACACAGACAAAAAAAACTGACAGTTGTAATTAACTTCTTTCTTGAACACAACGATGGCGATTCGCATGTTGGATTCCTCCGCTGTTTTTCTGTTGGTAACAATATATTATTACTATACCACTGATGCTTACATGCCCGCTTACAAGAACGTTAAGCACAACAACAGCATAAGACGACACAATTTTCCTACATTTATCTCAGCCGTCCCTCGGTACGGTCCTACAGATAGTAGCAGCAATAATGATAGCTCAGATAATGATTCTCTAAACTCACCTGAAGAAGGAGCACCGTCACCGAATAGTGACAATAATAATGCTAACGACGTCAAAATAATAAAAATAAAAGAAGACTTTCGAGATCTTGTAGAAAGTGTAATGCAAATATCTCAAGCAGAACTTATACCAAGACTACTGGTGAATAACATTGAATTGATTATGGGATTACAAGGAGAAGAAGGAACACAAGTTATTTCTAGCTTATTGGAAGATGCCAAGAAGACGAAGGAAACGGCGACGACGATGACAACAATTATAAATAATGATGACGACGACGATGATGATGATGATGATGATGATAGTTACTACTCTCAAACTATTCAGACTGTAGAGATGATATTAACATTTGCAGAAGACTTTGTTAAGGAAGCACAGAATATGGATAAAAATAATAAAAGTCTTCTGGGTAAAATATTGAAGGCTATGGTTAATTCAGATAATGACACATCCATTTCTGGAGGAGAAGGAAACAAAGAAGAGTTGTCAGCAATAGGTGCTAGAAGTAGAGAAGAAGCATTAGATAAAGTTATGAAAGAAGAAAAGGCAAATTTTACAACAGGATTTCTTCGACATCTCGAAGGGGAATGTAATCGAATTGAAAATGCACAAGGAATGACACCAGAAAGTACAAAATTACTTGAAATTTTACGATTGGTCCAAACTCGCGTATTAGAGGAATTAGGTCAAGATCTCGGAGAAGCTGCCTTAGTCTTAGGACAGCTTATGGGATACGATAAGGAAGAAGAATTATTAGGTGTCCTTGAGGCAGGTTTAACAGTTCAGGGTAGAGATTTTGCACTAGAGATGGCAAGTCTAACCGAAGAAGCATTAGATGGGTTCAAAAGAATACCGGGTGGAGCTGATCCAGAATTAGTGGAAAAAGTGAACTTTATTAACAAAAGATTACAAGAATATCTGAACGAAACAAGTGAATTCCAATAGGGAGAGGGCTTTTCTGAATGATCGCGAATTCCGAATTTGTACTATAAACAACATACATGAATCGAATCGAATCAAATCATAAAGTAAATTTTCAATAATTAATTACTATTATGCTTTATATTTCTTCATTCTTCCCCAAGATCTCTTTCACGACATTATTCGCATTGTCTTCAATAGGATCATTACCATCGAGGATGATATGGGGGAATGTAACAGGATTAAATTCCCAGTCACTCATATCTTTTTCTTCGTTGGTGGTAGTGTCAACCTCCTCCTCCTTCTTCTTCTTATCAGGTGTATCTCCCTTATAAAAATGACCTTCTCGTTCATTAATCCGTTTCGTACATTCTTCCTCAGTTGTATCAATTAAGATCCATTCTGCTTTAGGAAATCGTTCTCTAAATATATCTCGTAAGTCTGTATTAACAAAGCTGAATGATATAATAGCCGATAAATTAAAATCTTTCTGCTGTTGTTTTTGTTGTTGACACTTTAATAGTTTCTCATCTAATTGCTTTTCAACGTAATCACACGCACCTGATGCAAATACATTCCGTTCCTTCAAAGATGGATATATGCCCCTGCCGAAGTTATCTTTCATTTCTTGTGAGATGCATACGTCAAGATCCAACTCAATACATTGTTGATGTTTATTGTTTTTGTTATTATCGAGAGATAGAGATTCAAAAGCTTTATTAGCTACGGTTGTTTTACCAGAACCTGGTCTTCCAAATACGATAAATAACGACGAACTTTTCATGGGTTGTAAAGCGTCAATTGTTTTAATTTGGTGTGATAAATTAAAAATTGTTCCACAAATAATGAAAATACGTATTATGAACGACGACGACGACGACGACGACATTATTAATGGCGATGACGACGATCGCAAGAAGATATCCATTTCGTTTTATACAGACGAGTGAAGCGTACACAAAATAGATTCACGGAAGATCCCGAGAGTTGGCTACTGATAGCTACTGCTACGTGTGTAATGCAATATGATATCTAATAATACTCTACAATTGTAGCCAGAATAACTTAATCAAATAACGTTATTAGCATCACTATCATTCAATAATTCAAAGCAATGGATTTTTTTGCAGGCCGGCACCCGGAATTAGAATGGCGAAAAGGGGGCGCTCGGCGAAAGAAAGAAGGAAATAAGGGGGTCAAATAATGCGAAGGTATTTAGTATTGATGTATTTATAATTTATACATTCATATTCAATATTATGTATGCTGCATAAATGCATTTATTGAATCCACCAGACAGTACAATTAGCAACTGTAAAAAAAAATCGGGAATTCACTCCATCGGATAGTTAAAAGAACACATTATTCTATTGATATATATTTTTAAAGTACTACCAACACCACTAACTATTACTCAAAAGTTTGTATGTGTGTGTGTGTATATATATATGTATGTGTGTGTGTGTGTGTGTGTGTATATATATATATATATATATATATTATTATTAATCTACCTACTATTGAAAGGAAGGTGGACTTTCTCCTGCTAGCTAACAAGCAAGATATTCGTGTCTATTATAGACAGGTATGAAGGGGAAGTAATACCAATAAAACGTTGATAAAGTTTTAGGGCATAAAAGAAAAAATCCACCATAACTATGGAATATCAGCAAGATCCAATGCTGCTGAATTAGATTTGTTGCGTAGCCATAAAAGGCAAGTATCTTCTCACGGCATTCCACCTCTAGTGGAAGTTAATTTAATGCTAGCTAGGGATGGAATATTATTTAAAGAGGAACGATATTATGTTAGGGTAGCGATTTACTTGGAATGCTAAAGATCTAATTGTGAAACAATCTATATGGTATTTTTAATGTTGAAAATCTGGTGGCAGAGGTTTCTATAATCATAGTACTGAATAATGACAACGACAACGACGAGACTCGAATCAATATCACAATCAATCGCATAACAGCCATCGACAGCAACCATCAAAAGAAATTGGAGGGCCACCGTCCTCCTCTACGCCGTATAACGATGACGAGTTAACCGATACCATTTCTCATAATCCAATGGGAACTTCAAAACTTGAAGCCGTTTCCATCTACCTTCTTCCCTTGGATTCGCTATCCTATAACCGGAATGTATTTCTCGAAATAGCTGGCGTTGGCGGGAGACCCAATCGGCAAATTTTGGTTCGGTACTCCAATTGATCGGAACACCTGAATGTCCATGAGTCGAATGGAATTCTTGAAGTCGGCGATAATTTTCATTCCAACATGCATTACTCTCACTCCTTTCACTGTTTTGATCGTATATTTCCCACATTTCGTCTTCATTATTCGCATCATCTTCCGAGAATTCTCCCGTATCGTCCTCGCTGGGTACGGGAGACCATTCTTCTCCGTTGGTGTTGATGTTGTTGATATTATTTCGATTTTTGTCGCTGCGTTTGCCGCTGGTTTTACTATTGCCGACATTCGATTTTTCTTGAGGAGGAGCGACGACTTTCTTCACAGTTTTCTTCTTCGTAGAAGTGGTTTTCTTCGCCCTTTTTTTCGCCGCAGCCTTCTTAGTTTTCGCTTTCACCGTCATAGTCTTCTTGGCATCAGCAGCCGATAATTTATACGAAGTCATCTACTAGTATGTAATCAATTGAATGCTTTTAAAAAATCTTTAGAGAGATACAATATATATGTATTGAATATTGAATGATCTTGAATGATATGTTCCGAATTCCTAAGAAGCGTCGTTCGTTAGCAAAAATCTATGAATTGCTGTCAGCTTTGAAAGTGCAGGGTCCTCCCACTAAAATAATTTAAGTCGAGTCCAAGTCCCGTTTATAATTTCGATGACTCACTCAATCAGCATAATTTTTTCAAAGAGGAAGAAGAACAGCAAAAATAATCTTATCATCATCATCAACAATCACCCATATTACCATCTCTATCTCCGTCGCGGCTGCTGCTAGCTTCCTTATACTACTCGTGCACATAAACTGACTAGAGTGGAGATGGAAAGGGAAAAGGAAACAATACAATACACTACAATAGTTTATCATATAGCCTAATATAACATAATATAATATAGAGCATCATGATTCTACCGATTCTTCAAATTTTCACTTTACTGACAACAGCAACTGCCTTCGTCGGCAGAAGTTCCGGATTTAGACAAGACGTTGTCTTATCGGGGACACACAATGATCAATGCGATGTTGCAATTATGGGAGGAGGATTTGGAGGTCTATATACAGCTTTAGCTATTTCTCGAGAAGCAAAAAAAAAGGGACGAAAGGTAGATATTGCGTTAGTTGATAATTCCGACCGTTTTGTTTTTTTACCATTACTATATGATTTGACGATGGGAACTGCATCAGAAGGGGAAGTATGCCCTACCTACGATGAACTCTTAGAAGGTACTGGAATTCGTTTTATCAAGGCTTCATTCGATAGTTTTAATGGCGAGTCGGGATCAGTTCTGAAAACCGGCGGCTCGGAAAAGGAGGATGATGATGATAACAGCGATACTATTAACTTATCTTTTCAAGCCTCTGTAGTTTCTGTAGGTGCTACACCTCAGTCTATACTATCTTCGATACCTGGCGCTACAGAATACGTCCAACCGTTCTACACCCGTGAAGATGCTTATGCAACTCGTGAATTATTGTTTCGAATGGATCAAAAGATACGACAAGGACATTTTCCTAGGTTAGCTATAGTAGGAGGAGGGTATGGTGGTGTAGAATTGGCAGCATGCGTCGCTCGACGACTGCCCAAAGCAAAGGTAACATTGTTAAGTCGTGGACGACCAATGAGTGGCACGCGAGCTGAACCACTAGTAGACCAGGCCTTGAAAAAGTTAGGTGTCGCCGTCGAGATATGTAGCGTCGACGAGATTAAAAAGAATACCAATGGTCAGACTACAATCCAAAGAACATCCAATTCGAATGACAGTAGTCTCACGATAGACGCAGAAGATGAATGGGACGCTGTTTTGTGGACTGCCGGAAGTCTACCGGCCTACCCTGTGACAAAAGGTGAGAATATGGATGGACTTGCGTTATCATCATCGGGACGTTTAATAGTAGATAAGACACTTCGGTGTTCTTCCAGCACGGAAAATAGTAAAGTCATGCCATCGGTATGGGCTCTTGGCGATTGTTGTGAAATTACACCGGTTGTACTACCTGTCCCTCCGAAGACCGCTCAAGCTGCGATGCAACAGGCAGATGTTGTTGCATCCAATGTTCTCTCGAAAATTTTAAATCAAGAAAGTGAAACTGAAGTTTTCAAATTTCAAGACCTTGGTACTGTGCTTTCGCTTGGTGGACCGAACGGAGCTATACTTGGACCTACAGAGGATACCCAACTCACTTCTTTACTGATACCACTGCTAGATACAGCAAGAATTGGTTTTGGCATTGCAGATAGCCTGTTCGCAACAATCATAGATTCCTCTGATATTGATAAAAAGGCCGTGGAAAGTTTAGGTCTGAGTATTGGTGGTTACGGTCTGGGTGTAGATCCAGAGTCAACACCTGGGACTCTTTCCGGTACTCTCAGTGGTGCTTCAAGAAGAGCTATCTATGCATTACGTATGCCGACGAATAAACAACGAGCTGTCGCGGGTGCTTCGGCCTTTATATCTTCCGCTGCTGCCTTAGCAAAGGAGGCTTCGGATCAGATTCAAAGTAGTAACAGTAACAATGGCGAAAAACGATAAATTATTTCAAAAAAATAAATCAAATTACAAAATTGTGAATAGTAATTGCAAAAAATTGTGTTATACATACCCATATAGAGAGAGTAATAGATATAGATAGGCTGAATTGTATGGGTTCAATAAGCAAATGCATGTAAAAGAAAGCATACAAGCACTACTATTAATTCATTCACAGAGTTTTTTTTAAAGATTTTTTGTTACACTATTGTACTTGCGGTTGCTTTAGGCTTAGTTTGTATGCGTCGAGAATCCCTCCAACATTTTGTTTCCACAAATGAAGTCTTGATTGGAGTGCCTTCCATTGTTCCATATCAAATTTTCTAACTACGCTCCGTTCGACCATAACCTTCTCTTGCAATTGATCCATTTTAGCCGACAATAGTCCTGAGGAAACGGCAGCGATGACCCACTTTTCAACGTCTCCGGATGTTGTTTGTAGCGTTTTTGCTACAACCGTATATGGGATTTCTTCATGTTCTGCGGCTAAACTGCAGAGACTCAAAATACGCATGTGTCGGGAGCAATCATCAGCTGATAATTCCCATTGAGTTAGAACCTTATCACCGCCATTGGATTTAATGTAAGAATGATAGTCTTCTAATTTCCCCTCTTGAAAGACCTTCAAAAGTGCTAATAATGATGCTACAGGAAGGAAGATAACGAAGAAAAAAAAACAATGCGACAAAGAGTTATTTGGGAGCGGTGGTGTTGGTGTGAGAGAAGAAGGAGAAAAAGAATGGAACGGCTAACTACAGGAAACAACCTAGGTCAAATCAAATTGGTTGAACATTGCAATATAAATAAAAATATAAATAAGACAAAAGAAAAAAAACGCACCATCTTTTTTTTCCAGTGCCTGTATGACCGGAAGAGAAAGAATCTTTCGTTGTTGCACAAACAACGAAACGGGATCACGAATCGCTCCGATGGCAGCTTGTTTGGCCGCATCCAAACCAGAGGAATCAATGTCCGATTTGGAATATGTTTCAACCACCAATAAAGTAAATTGCTGCTTGGTATTTGATGACTTTTTCGACCCATCCGCAGCGGCCCGGTACAATTCTCGACGGCCAGCAGCTTTTACCTTCCATTCATCTAACATAGTAACGAGTCGGGTTGGGTCCATCCATTTTCCAAGGACGGAATTATCTGCTTCCAACAAAGACGATGTTTTATTCGAGGATGCCAATCGAATCATTTTTACCAAAAGTGCTACCTTTTCTGTCGGATCAGATCTCATGTTGTATAGGGTTGCTAATAATGAAATTGCCTTAGCGGTGGAATCGGCATTGTCGGCAGAAGTAGCAATCGATATGATCGAATCGGCAAGTTCGTTTAACATTGTTTCACTATCAGTATCCTCTACTTGATCTAAACAGGCAGCAAGAAGAGAAATTGCTGACACAGCTTCTTCCTCTAACGAAACGAGGGCCGCGATAGCACCTTGTTCGGCAACGATTGTTTTGAGCAACTGAGTGGCATCACTGTGGGCGATATTAGCCTCACAATCGGGAATAAAATTCGGTCGGATCGATCCAGGAGCAGCAGAATCGGCAAGGAGTCGTACCAAACAAAGTTCGGAACCATCCACAACATTGACTAGAGCAGAGGAAGCTGTAGTGGTCATATTACGATTATATATATATTTTCTTGTTAATGTAGTAAAGAATAAGATCGGTTTCACTTGGGTTTATTTAGCTGACTAGATGCGATTTCTTGACTATATTGTGGCTAGTCTATTCGTGTGCTTTTTAATTCTTTCTATCTTCTTCTCTTTTGTTCAAACCAAGGTGTACCGTAGCTATTGATTCTGAAACTGCTAATAACGATGCTGTATCCATTCCAAACCTTGCTAAATATGCAAAAAAAGCACCGCATTTTATTTGTTATCGTTGTACTCCCGCGTTCGGGTCTTGTGGTGGAAAATAAATACAAACAAAGGCTCATAACCTACCAGAGCATAAAATAGTTTCTTCCACTACTGTATTCTCATAATTCAATTCATCAGTACCAGGTAGTTAGTTGTTAAAAGTAAAACAAAATGTACAAAATATCAACATGATGATATCAAAATAATATTAGATGAAACACTGAAGGTTTGGAAAGGTGTGGTACGTGCATGTACTGTATTGTTTTGATGAGATTTGATTAATTGGATGGACACACACTACACATCAAACACACACAGACACATTATGAGAATGTGATTTTTAGTTGGACAGTGCTGGGACTGATCTAATAGACTCACTACTATCCAGGATAACTCCTCACTAGTTGTTTATCATTTATTATATTGTCATCTATGCATTAATGTTACTGTGATTACATTTTACACAGTGGACTTAAGCTACTATATAACTTGTTATTTAAAAGCTGCCGCTTTGTTCCTCAATGTCCTAGAAAGACAGAAGAGTCAGCAGTCAACCCGCCTATTATTCTATATTATTTAATATTACATTGGTTCATCCCCGAATTGATCATCAATTGTTTGTAACTCTACTTCTAATACTGTTGGACTTGAGCTACTAATACATTAGACGACAACAATGATCCCTATCTCTCTCTCTCTCTCTCTCTCCTCTAAAAACGCATGCTGCAACCAGATGCATCAGATATAAAAGCCTCAAGAGAGCAGCATGTGATAACTTATGGCTATACAATTGATTGCATCAATCACACCTGATCAAAAGCATTATTTCTTTCCATCACAAGCACACACTTTCCCCAAACGAACACTGTTTGTTAGTAAAGAAAAATATAGGAACTTGTGAAGCAAGAAGGAAGGGTTGTTACTTGTGAAGCAAGAAGGGTTATTGTTATGAAGAACAAAGATAATCAAACTTCAGCCAGAACCAAGTAAAGTTTATTCGTCCATCATTTATCCTACTCAGTGCCACAGTAAATGTTCCCCCCCTCCAAACCCATCATTATCTAAGGAAAAATAGAAAGATAAAACTCCCACACTCGTTCCTATTGAATTTATAATAATACACTGTTATATTCTTATACATAAACTAGAATGTTACTATGAGTTTTGTATACTATCCCCAATTCCTAAAGCTGTATCCTCCAGACCTGTTTCACTGGGCGAAGGAACATTGTTGTCTGGTACGGAACCCGTACAATGAAAGAGGTGGGATGGATTCGCCAGTATATTTTTAAGACCATCAGGGTATAATCCATTAGATCTTTTGGTGAAGTTAAGATTGAATAAAGTGCACTGAGCGTTGCTATTTGTATTTCGTGGCATAAAATTCTCGCCACTTTTGTTACTCTTGTTGTTACCTCTGCCATTGACCATATTGTAAAGATACGATGACGCGTTGAATTTGGGGAGACCGAGGATATTATCAGAAATCTTGTTACATTCGTTATTCCTGTTATCGGTAGTGATGACCTCAGAAGGTTCCTCATCTTGTGCTCGAACTGTATTTTCTACATCCTCATTCTCCATAATGACCTTGCTTGGTTCGGATAAAATTGACGGAGCAGTAAAATTGTGGTCGACTACAATGATCTCGCATGGAACGGGTGGTTTAGATTCGGAATCTTCGTCAGAATCACCACTCTCTACAGAAGAAGCTGATGGCAAAGCTGGTGGGGAAGCTGATGGTGAAGCTGGTGGTGAAGATGTGGGATCGTCGTCACTAAAAGTACTATCACTGAGGTAGCTTGTCACTCCGAAACTGTCCTGCAAAACATAGTTACCACAAAAATCATCACCTGCAGAGAAATGCTTTTTTTGGATATTCGATACCTGTGGAGTTTCCAAGTTGGCGGCATGATTTCCGGTCAAATTATCACCTGCAGCAAAATGTTGTGTTGAGATATTCGATACCCGTGAGGGTGAAATATGATCTATACTGCTCCCAGTCCTTTGCCATGATTCAACCTCGTCTTCTTTTATCTTTCGAATGGGTTTACTTCTCTCATCAACTGCATTATGTGGACTACAAGTAAAGCATTTAAAAGGAGTATCAGCATTATTTGATACAGAGCTTCCAACATTGCACTGTTCGTCAATATTCCTGTTATCACCTGAATCGCTCTCTTTGTTGACCATCTCAATCGCATCTTCACAAAATATGGGATCGTCTTTTGAACCAAAGACTATCTCAGTCGTATCTTCCCAAAATTTGGGATCGTCTTTTGAACCAAATCGTTCCTTTTCGTTGTTGCTGTTTTCACTGTGAAAGTTAGGACTAGTTATGACTATGAGATCAGGCACATTGATTGGGCATGCTTTCACTGTTGAGGGTAACTTTCCAACTTCTACCATAGATACCTTGCCCTCAAACGAAATTTGTGTTAGTGCTTTCTGCCATAAAGGTTTCTCCGTCATCATCATTTCAAGTTGTTCTTCCAAAGTTTTGCTACTATCATTCAACGGCTTGGCGTTGCCCTTTACGACACTTGACTTCGCACCCTCTAAATTGGTTGTTACACTTCTCTCGACTTCAGATTTCAAGGTTTGACGACCCTGTATAAATTTCTTCATGGGTGAATCTTTATCATTATGCGTACTACGTTCGGTTTTTGCGGGCATCATTTCACCAAATTCTTTCGTAGATGATTCATCAACCGATGTAATCCATATCTTCGAGAATTGATTCTCAACTTCATTATCGCAACTGTTTTTGTGATCGCATTTATTCTCGTTCGTTGCTATGCTTTCCCCTACAGTATAATCAGCTTCGATAACAGTATTTTATTTTGTACATGTAACGATGAAGCACCAGTTCTCCCCGCCTGGAGATTCAAGCACTCATTATACTCCGACTTTAAATAACTTAGATCAATTTGACATTTAGACGTATTGCAAGCTGACTTTCGCTGAGTGGTTTCGAATTTTTGTTTTCGGTGTTAGAGGTATTGAGTATAGAATAGTTGTTTTTAATTTCCGATAAGACAACAGCTTCACTCTCATCTCTGGTAGTACAATCGTTTTCAGAAATATTTATGTTGGTCACATTTCCCAGGGATGTATGAGACAATGTTCGTTCATCATCTTCAGTAGTCTTTTTCTAAGGAGTATCTGTCGCCGTCTTTCTAACGACTGGTTCTGATTTCTTGTAGAAAAGGTCCTAATACCTTCATCTTCTAGACTTGGGGACGTATCGTCGTCGGTGCTGTCATAATCCCAACCCTTATCCCCTCCTGATGGTATATCGCTCTCAAAAGACATAAGACTATGAAAGAAGTCTTTTGTATCCTCTCGACTATCATTAGTAGTATTATTTAGTGTGGAGTTCATCGTCCTGTCGATTTCGTAACGCTGACTGCTATTGTTTTCGGTATAAGTAGTCGATTTGTGAGCTTGTTGGTCGGGTAAGACAAATAATGATTGCTTGAGCGAGGATTGCCGTATAGGAGTAGATCCATGGGCTAAATCAATTCCTTTCGTTATAGGATTTATATTCTCTTCAAGAACTGTCTGCTTCGTATCAGGTGTCGAGTGACGCTTACTATAGGACAACCGTTTCAGTCGTGCGTTCCTGAGTATAACTGCAGATTTATCTTCCGAAGAAACAGTAGGTCGTTTCACATTACCCCCACTCTTGATGCAGTGCGTTGACAATGATGCATTTGTCTCGTCAAATTTATGTGATGTACTAGATCCCATTGTTGCTAATTGTTCGGTTTCAAAATCATTATCTGCCATAGGATTAGCATCTGGTAATAAAGGAGACGAGCATAGTAGCGGTCGGAAATTTTGAGCTTTTCCTATCTGTTTGGTGGATTGATTTCCTACTTGTGTACGACTATTTGTACCAGTATGCAGAGATTTTTTCGGTTGCTGTGTGCTGTCGTCGTCGTCGTCGTGATTATTATTCATGACCTGAAACAATTCTGACTCGTTTTCTCCTCCTTGAGTTTTCGATATGTCCATCAGGGGTGTATTACGACGACTCTCCATCTCATGTCTTGTCTCCAAATAGGAAATTTCCTCCTCTCTAGAACCCATCGCTGCCTCTACACTTCAAATCTGCTTCCATCTAATCTTCAATGTACATACAATACTACTAAAACCGGATGAAGACGAATCAAACAATCACATCCGTCGCAGAAAAAAGAGGACAGCCGTTAAAAAAATAATTCAACGATAAAAATTTGAAATGCGCAAGGCAGTCACTCGTGAATTAATAACGTAAAAAGAGTGCACGCACTAAAAAACGTTTCTAGTATTTACCTAAAATATAATATAATATAATATATACTATAATATAATATAATAACATAATATGATAGTTAGGGAGTTTACAGTGTACAGATAGTAGAGCTTAGGTAGCTCGACGCATTTACAGTTTATGAGGCAATTTTCTTTCATTACTTTGGAAAGATAATAATAATATAATAAGACATCACAGGGTACCAATCACACTAACCAGTATAAAATTCAGAAATACTTATATATATATATATATATATATTGTTAGCTGCTGTAATTTCATTTATTCCTTGTATAGATATATGTATACGCATATTTCCTAACAAAGAATGCACATATAATGTAGTGTCTTGTATTTTCGATGCACGCAATAAAGAAACAGGAAGAAGATCAGTCTTACTTGTACTTCAAAAGAAAAGGAATTGACTCTAGTAGCTCTAACTATTGATGAAGAAAGAGCTAGAGCTACTAGGTAGCTCACATGTATTAAAAACAACAATAGTACCGTGACTATAGTTTTTAAGATTTTTTGCGTACAGGGCATACAGGTACTATCAGACCTACTTAAGTTTGAAGATTTAGAGTTTAATAGAGAGAGAAATAAAGATAATTGCACTGGAATGGCGTAATTATGAACATATTGGATAAACAAACAATCTTACTATTTCTAACAAAGGTAACGTCCGGCACAGTTTTGGACTGGTAATTTTTGTATGTTCTATAGGTACAATATTGGCGACTATCGTCTCTAACCATAGTAACTTGCTATCTCATCATCGATTGTGTCTTCGTCTAACCAATTTGTCTCTTCGTTTTCATTTCTCTTTTTAGAAGAAAAAGTTGAATAGGCCTTTTTCAATACACCATAGGATTTTGATGAAGGGGAAGACAACGACGACATTGAAGTATGCGCGGTGGCGATTTTCCACGTAGCCATTTTTCCATCACGCTCATTGGGATAATGAGTATCCGGGACTATTGATTCAACACATGTGCCAACTTCGTCTGCATCATCATCTATGTAACATTTGGGCGCAGGTGGCTTCATTATCATTGTTGTTGTATAGTGTTCCTGTTGCTCGTGTCCATGGTCAAGATATGGGCGGCGATGATGTTGTTGTTGATAGGTATTGGTCTGGTGTATAAGGCTGTCCATGCTACGATCTTGGATTTCTTCTCGTCTGAGTGATCGATCTGGTTGCAATGCAAATTGAGTGGGCGCACATTCAATCTTGGTTGGTCGTTTTCTACCCATAGTACTCGCAAGATGTTTGAGCCATGCGAAGACAAATAATATGATCGAAAAAAATACTCGTTTTCCCAAAGATATAGTCCATGACAGGACGGAAAGCCGTGGTTCTGGTTCTTTATTACTTCTCTTTGTTGTCCGCAATGAAGATGTTACGGAAGTTACAACTGGACGTATTCGATGTGAATAACTCGTTAATGAAACGACGCTTTCATCTGTTGATTTGTGTCTACCGAGGCTACATTGTCCGGAATACACGGTATCTTGATCAAAGGTTTGCAAGGTACTCATGGTGGATAGAACTGCCATGGGCATATCCGCTGTATAAGATGATTTCAACATTTGTGAATTTGGTTCGTCCGTTAGATATCTTCTTTGCAAATTCTTCAGTTTTGATCTAGCGGACATTGATGCGGTAGACTCTAGCGATGTGTCTCTTGTCAACAACGATTGTACTGTTTCATCCATGGTGGCTACGGATTTTGATTGTGTGTAATTCGTGTTAACAGTCGCTCCACTAGAAAAGTGATGATCATCCGGACAATTGTGCTTACTGCGGTACTTATCGATTTGGTTTCGACGGCTATTGTTAACATGCATACGCGGTAGAAGATCAGCTGATCTACTATTCGACATCATTTCTGAAACCGTATCAGCTTCTTCAAAATCTTCAACATATGAAGTTGTATCAGTATATATGTCCGACTCCTCGCTACTGCTGCTGCTACCAGTGTCAATCAAATTGGACCTCTCGGTCTCTGTACTTGCTTCTTCGTCACCTATTGATAGGGAAGGATTGTCGACGGAGTAGCTTGAACCTACCATTTCGTTATATTCTTGTGTATCTGAACGTGACTGTTCTTCAGCTTATAGCTATCTGCATCTCGAGTGTCAATATCGTCCACTTCCAAATTTCTGTAGCCGACTTCACTGTCTCTTACATCGGACGCATAACTCCTACCGACGGACACGGGCAACTTTCTTAGTGTAGCTTCGTTGCGTTCAACACCTGCTTGAGTGGTTGATAAGCTCTTGCAATAGTCATCAAATCCTTGCATTTGGTATAGGGAAGCACGATCCCCAGATTTTAGAGAATATTCTGCCACAGAGTTCTTCGAGTCAATGTCGTCTTTCCCTTGCTTTACTGCATTCTTTCCATTTCTAGAACCAGGCAAAGATATCTCTTCCGCATTGCGTCTTTCCTCACTAGAAACATCTTCAACTGAGGTTCCCTCCGTGTGGATGTCGGTTATATGGGCTGAAGCCTCGGCCTTTCTTTTTTCTTCTACTTATCTGCTGCTTGCTTGCTTTCTTTCCTCCTCAATCTTCGCGTCTGCTTCTAGTTTTTTCTTCAGTTCTTCCTCATCTTCGATTCGTTTTTTTCGTTCTTTATCTTCTTTACTTCTAGTTCCCTCTGTGCTGCTTTCTGAGCTTCACATCGTTTCTTTTCTTCCTTTGCCTTCGTATCCTCTAGATCCTTCTGTATCTTGACTTCTTCTAGTTTTCTTTCAGTCATTTTTGCTTTCGCTTTGGCATTTTCCTCTTCCATTTCAGCGTTTTTCTCTTTCGTCCAGCTTACTGTTTCTCGATGAAATATCAAATGGCTCGTCGTCTTCAGGTTGGTCGTTATTATGTAAGTCGCTATTATCTGAGCACCACCGTTTTCACTGTTCAGTTCATCATCGAGCTTCTTGTTTATAACATCTTTCTCCGGACTTCGCACCATCTTTTGTTTGGGCTCTGTTTCGGTCAAACCTCCTAGCTCAACTTTTGGATCTTTAGAAATCGCTGTTCAATAATTCATCATCAGGAGCTTCCTCATCGTCGTTCAACGTCTTTTGCAGGTCCGCTTTTTCCATGATCTCGTCTTCCTCACAAACGACGATCTTCTGAGCGTCTACGGACTTATCTTCTTGTGTATACGACCGAAAACCAGGCAATGGATCTGGCTTCGAGAAAATTTGCTCCGTATCAGTCTCGTCTCCGCCTGGCGCACTTGGTTTAACCACATTCCTTTTTTCCTTGTGGGAACTTTGAGAAACTGGTTGCACGGATTTCGTATGAACCTTCGATTCCTGGTCAAAAAGAGTTTCTTTATTTATGCTATTCCGTTGGAAGGAAGCTTTGCTGCATCCC
>FMBT01000390.1:0-164346 GCA_900095095.1 Fragilariopsis cylindrus CCMP1102
GTGGCTTCGATCTTTTCGGGTGTGTCAAGAGTTCCGTTTGCGTGATTGTAAATGGGTTTCATGATAGTGTCTCCGTTCTTGAGTGCAGCGATCTGTTCGAACATAAGGTCGAAGTTGTTCTCGATAGGGTTTAGGGCGGTTAAGACCACTTTCCTTACGTCCGTTACGGTCGTTAATATGGTAATCATCTAAACAGATGACAGTGGTAAGGTCGGAAACCAAAAGTGTTTGTTTCCCATCCACCTTCAGTACCGTGTCCACCTCCAAGAGGTCCAACAACATCTCCACCGAAAATGTTAGTAAGACGACGCATGAAGGTTGATTTTCCACAACCAGAATCAGCGGCAACACCGATGATGATAGGTTTGACACCATCAGCAAGGGCCATGTTCAAACTGCTACTGGAAGCAACAGAAAGGCTCTTTGGCATGAAAGCCGAAGGAGCAAAGGCGGCAACAGAGCCAGCGGATAGGGCAGCAATCGATAAGATAAACTTCATTTTAATTTATTTTTATTTGTTTATTTAAGTGAAGGATATTAAATTATGAGGAGTGAGAAACGTACTTTCTCGTGTTGACAACTGTAACAAAAACGACGACAATAGATTAATTGCAGATATCAATGGAATGCAATTTGTCATGCGTGTTCTTATGATTTCGTGGAATAAAAAATCTTAAAAGGTGAAGAGTACGTACTTGTCCTGTGAATTTTGGATTGATTTGGATATATTATTATCTTATTCACTGTTGTTTGTTATCACCTTAGAAGATTTATTACGTATCAGAAAGAAATTGAAATAAATTTAGCGTTAACAGAAATATTTTTATGTCATAAGTACGTGGCCATTCTTTGTGACGCAAGTGCACGCCGAGATTTTTTTCCTTCGCGCGCCCCACGTTCTTTTCACGTAACGTCACATGCAACCATGATGACATCATCTAGTAAAGTGCTTAAAGTACTAGTAGTTCTTAGGTGCCTCTTGCACCACACAAAAAATAGATAACTTTCTTTACTGGCTAGTGGCTGAGGCTAGGTGTGCAGTACTATACTGTACTAGATATGATGGAACACACTAATGAGCAACTAAGCTCACACTAGTAGACACTAGTATTTACATACAACAGTTTAGGAAGTCTTCAGTCTGGTGAGCCTTAGGTAGCTAGACTAGTTTTTTACAGGTTATGAGAACATTATACTTCATCGCTGCTGAAAGATAATACAGTAAAAAGTTTACACAGGGTTGTGTTATTATCAATCAGCTATCAATAACAACATATCATCGTCAGGAGCTCAAAAGAGGTTGATTTGGTGAAGGATTCTATGAAAGTGCACATAAAATTGCATACTGCATACAAAATCAACCTTGTGCGTTGAATAAAATTGCAGAAATTGAACGCTTATATTTTCTCTACACAACAAATCAAAAACATGACAAAAAAGAAAGCTAGCAAGAAAGCACTACAAACAAGTACATTGAGAACAAACAATGACAATGACTCCACCAAAGGAGGCATGCACCAATGAGCCTAGACTAGTATGTATACAATATATGGACTAATTAATTAGGAACAACTTACTTGATTGGACTCATTTCAAATATAATATACTTCTCAATGTAATTATTCCTCCTACTTCCTGAAGTAAGAAAAGGATTCTGTAAAATAATTGTCCTGTAATAATATTATGTATTTTCTTCTAGTGATGATGAGGAATTGTAAACTGCAATAGTGATCATGTTCTGCTGCTCCTGCCTGAGGATGAGGATGAAGGTGTGAGAGGGAAAATTATTGGTGTGGTTGGGTGTTTATCTTTTCTGAATATGAAGAAGACTTGTACAGCCTAGTTGTTTGAATGATGAAGGTGTCATGTGAAGGGAAAATATTGGATTGTTGAAACTGTTGATGTTGTTGGGTGTTAACTATCTCTGAATATGGAGTTTTGTACAGCCTAGTTGTTTGAATATTATCATTATTAGTAGTAGTAGTAGTTACAAGTTATTACTGCAATTAATAATAGATTAGAAACATAATGTACCCATTGGATTCCATCCGGCAATCCATGCATGCATGATACGTAGTAGTAATATTCTGTTACCTTCTGAAGCATTACTAGTTTTCTCATGCTCATACAATGGGCAACACAACGCAGAGCGTACTTACTGTATGAGGAATGGAAGATGAATTGTATAATTTAAAACCCTTGAATGGATGACTGATGAAAAAATGAATGAGAGTGCATGAACCAATGATACAGTTCCTACGTAGAACCAGTAGGACTACAACACGTTAACAACAACCAACCATGCACGTTTCTAAGGATTCAGTGATATTCGTGCAAAGAATGGTCATCACGCTCGCAAAGCTGTTTCGAAAGAGCGAGCACAAAAAATTATTTAACTGGAGCATCCGGTAATGAAATTTCATTGTTTAAAAAAAGTCTTTTTAGTCGCGCGCGTTAAGAAGGGGGCAGTCGTTATTAAAAACAGATATAAATTATCCCCCTTAAAAGTACATAAAATTTCGCACGAATGATCGTTCGTGCGAAATTTTTTCGCGTTTTTTCGCAAAATTTCGCGAAAATATTTCGCACGTGAAAAAATTTCGCACGAATAAAAGTTTTGGGGGAGAGATATAAAAAGAGGGATAAAACGTATAATATTAATACAGCGTAAAAAAATAGATTTTCTTTTTCCCCCTTTCAAACACATTAAAATTTCGCACGAATGATCATTCGTGCGAAATATTTTCGCGTTTTTTCGCAAAATTTCGCGAAAAAATTTCGCAGGTGAAAAAATTTCGCACGAATAAAAGTTTCGGGGGAGGAACAAATACAAAAAGAGGGAGAAAACCTTCCGAAATAGTCGCGCGAGAGCAAAAAAACATTTTTCAACCAATAAATTTCATTACCGGATGCTCCTGGAGGACGAGCCTTGGTTTAAGTGAAAAAACAATTTAAGTATCGGCGACGAAAACCAGAAGGGTATTCATGGTCATTCGATTATTCCTGTCACAAACAAAGGAAAATATGCAAGATAAAGCTTCAGAAATGAACAGATAACATTGTGTGGAAGAGAAAATTTTATACGGTAGCGCATAAACTTGCTAAGGATAGGAACGAAAACAAAAGAATGGATTGGGTGTGCTCGACTTTAGTGTGTGAACCAGAACAATATTCATCTGCTACTAATACAGGCGAGGAGGAAGATAATATAATTAATACTGCAAGTATCGTTGACGGTTGTCCTTCATCTTTATCGGAAGCGTCCTGTGGACTTGTTTCGGATCAATTGTATTCAGATTTAGTATCAGGTCATACATCTCCGAGTTCATTAGCATTACAACGAAAGCTTCCTGACGCGAGACATCTAATTTTGGCACAACAACAGCAGCAGCAACAACAACAACAACAGCGACACAGTACCCTTAATAGTTCCGAATCTGGCGATTTTTCCAATTCGGTTCCAAGTATATCAGCAATAACTGATTCTTCTTCATCATCGTCAAATAGTTATAACAATAGCTCCAGAAACAGGAACAATAATACCAACGATATGGCGATAGCATGTACAGCTACTAACGGTAGTACCGGTACTTCGTCCAACAAATCTTCTCATTCTCAATTGGGTGACAACAACAACGGTGGTATTAGTATTTCCAATCAATTAGAAGAAAAGAAGAAAATCAAGAATCGACTATCGAATGTAACTGTTTCACAACAATTTTGTCTTGATCCACCCCACTACGACTGAAGCATGGGCCGAACCACTAGCAAAAAGCTATGACGTACGAAGTAGACGATATATGACAAATAGAACAAAACAACCATCAGATGAATCTGCATTTAAATTAATAGCAGTCGACCTAATTAATGCTGAAACACCTATATATAGTGGTATGTGTGCAAATCCAAATGAACGTATCCAAAAGGCATTACTACGTGAACGTGAAACTGGTATACGTGAATTACCAGAATTTGTTTTTGCTGTTAATCTATGTATACCAGCTCAAACAATATATCATGCAGTATTTTATTTTGGTGCTGATAAAGATTGTATGGATGAAATCAAACAAGGTGTAACACCATTTGGACGATTAATGAAACAATTCATATATGGTAATTCAGATGAATATCGAAACAAAACATTTAAATTAATACCAAGAATTGTGGAAGGGACGTATGTTGTACGAAAAGCTGTTGGATCCAAACCTGCTATATTAGGGAAGAAAATTAAACAATATTATGTCCGGGACAACACTACGAAAGGAGGAGGTAATAATAATAATCCTCGGTACCTTGAAGTTATTGTTGATATCGCATCTGATCCAGTTGCAAAACGTATCACAAAATTATGTTTAGGATATATTAAAACAATTGTTGTGGATATGATGTTTGCATTAGAAGGACATGATGAATCAACATTACCCGAACGTATCTTTGGTGGTGCACGTATAAAGAATCTTGATTTTAAAATGATGGATGGTAAAAGAACAGTCGTTCCTCCGCCATCATGATAAAGAAAAAAAATTAGCTAAAGAAAAATATAATTCGAACGAACAAAAATACACTCTTAACATAGATTATGCAGGGGCAGGGCAATAAGGTAAAAACTGAGTTATTTTCTCTCTACTAGTACAAAAGGATACAAAATAGTATTAAACGCAGACGCGATTTGCGCCTTTGGAACGACAAAAGGTATTTTCAATCTATGCTTACTATGCAATAGCTCGTATCGTTTACTATTCTTGTTAGTGAAAATACTTTAAAGTTTTTGAAAATATTGACTTCACACTATTTGGAAGTCGTGCCATCGTTGTGATTCCTTTCTTATGCATTAAATCCTGAAAATCATCTTCTAGCGAAGTTGATGAAGAAGCAGCATTATTATCAATATTGAGCCCCTTGCTGGATTTGTAATATGGGTTACCACCAAGCGTAGGACCGAATAGAAATCCTGACCGAACAGTAGTTTTAATCATCTTAAAGACCTGTGCACCATCTCGTATCTTTTCTTCAATATATTCATCTGAGGTTTTGATTGCATCAATAAGATTCAGTTCGAGTGCATCGACTCCAAGCCATACATTACCATTAGCAATTGTATCAATGTTCTCTTCCAACACAGGCCGTGCCTTGACAACATGCCGTTTAAAAGCACGATGTGTATCGTCAATCATTAATTGAGTAGTGCGCTTTCCTTCCTTAGTAACTTCTCCAATCAGGCTAATAGGTGCTTTATCTTTCCCTCCGCGAAACATAAGAGTTTCAATTCCGTAATCATTCAAAATTTTGTGCACATTTATTTGTGTTGCAATAACACCAATACTTCCAACCATAGCAAAAGGTGCAGCAAATAATTTGCCTGGACTTGCCGTGCAACATAACATATACCCACCAGAAGCGGCAACTTTATCTACACAGATTGTTAAGGTCACACCAGGTTCTTTTTTTAGTCTTAAAAGATGTGAACCTAATAATCCATAGTCACTGACACTTCCACCTGGTGATTCCAAATGAACTACTACTTCTAGTAGAGTGGGAATAGAAGTTGACACGTCGTCTTCGTGAATAGTAGCAGTGGTATTATTGTTTCCGTCCTCCTGTTGCATTGCTAAAGTACGATATTCACTCAGCAGGAATGAAATTTGTTGACGAAGATCGTCCATCGTAGAGACACTAGTGTCTAATTTAGTCCAGTCAAGAATTACAACAGTCTCATTGTTGGAGATTGACTTTGTAATATCTTTGTTATCACTGATAAATTTTTTCGACAACGACGCAAAGTTAGGAGACAAACCTGATGATGATGATGATGATGATGATGATGTAGGCCACATTAACCCTTCGGTGTGTTTAGTTTCAATTGCTTTCTTAAGTGCCATACCATCCTTGACGTAATATTCGTTTAATCTTTCAAAGGTATAATGTTGATTGATAGGTGGAATGTACGCAGGATTATGACATAACGCCTTGTCTATGATAGCAGATAAGATAGGATTCACCTGACCAAGTTTCTTCACAATATCAAAAATACTATTGGCATCAGTTGAAGAAGAAGTCAATCCTCCTCCTTGTTGCATCCTTCTCATAAAGTCAACAAATAAAATCAATTTCATAATATCTGTTATTGTAAGAGTTCGTCTTATCATCATCTTCTTGATTAAAGTAAAAATCTCATTACGAAATGCAACCACAACCAAAGCTAGTGTTATCTTTGTTCTATTTTTCTTTAGTACCTTGATAGCATTGGTTGTTTTCTTTGTCTTATTAAGTGCCTTTGACACCTTACTTTTCGTATCTTCGTTTTCGTTTTTATCATTTTCGTCGTCCTCGTCATCATAGTTGTCACCATCACCATCACTATCACTTTCACTATCGCTACCACTGTCATTGTCACTGATATAGTCTGGATTTTCCTCGACTAAGAAATCAGAAATCTCGTCATTATCACCCCCATCCAGGCTTTTCCCTGCTTCAGCTTCCACGAAATTTACCCTAGCGAGGAACAAGCACAAAGTCCAGATTGACAAACAACACAATGAAAGAAATCTGTTCATGGTGCTAATCAATTATGATTATTTGGGTTGTCTAAAATGTATGAACCAGAAACTAGAGACAAAAGATATGCATCATTGTCGAAGAATTTAAATGAATGAATGAATCAATCAGAATGAACATCGAAGATCCCAAACGTGTGTGATTGGCGCGCAATTTCAAATTCCACGTGTAAACTAACTGCCACGGGTCAATTACTGTACGTGATTGTTTTACTTCGTCGTAGCCGCACACGAGAAAATTGGCGTCATTATTGATAATAGGAATGATAATAGGATTTTATTGTGAATATTTCCCACCACTTTTTCAATTGACAGCTTCTATTGTACTCATAATACATTATTGTATCATTCTTCAATTCAAAACCGCTACCATGAACTGCTTATTTACTACGTTTCTCGTCGCTCTATCTGTATTGGCAACTGTGTCAACGTCTTCTGCTTCCACTTCGTTCGCTGGAGTTGGATCTCCTCGTCTTTTTGGTATCTCCCGAGGTGGAGGTCTCTTCGGTGGAAAGGATGGCGCTAAAACTGACGATGCAGCAACAGCAGTTGCTACTCCTGCAGGAGACAAGAAAATGTACGATGCTATGACTCAAGAAGAAGTTGAGGATTGGTTAGAACATATTCCTGTATTTGCTGTCACAGATTCGAATGGTGCAGGTGTGGTCCTCAAACCGGATGACGATACCAGTGTATTTTACTTTTTCTTGAATCCTCTCGCTGCCAACGCGACATTGACACAACTGAAAAGTGTCAACGAAGAAATGGACTTGAAGGTATCAGCATTTTCTCTTGGAAAAATTTGGTTCAAACTTTTGAATGGTGATGCTGATCGTGAAGTATTGGTAAGTGACAGAATAGTATGAGAACAGGAGAGAGTCGGAGAGTTTGAAGTTTCCTAGTTAGTCTGATGTCGACCGGTTGTTGTAGTTATTATTATTAGTTATCTTGCCATCATGATGCGTTTCATTTTAAACTGTTCTTGTTCTTATATGTCACAACGAAACTCAAATCTTCTATTTCAATTTTTTCCCAATTTTTTAGCTCAAGAAAGTAGGCGATGACGACGAAAAAACTGAAGCTACGACGGGTGTTCAATACCGTCTTGTACCCGACACAAAGGATCTTTTGGGTGCACGTATGTTGTTGACCATGAGCCCAGAGGACGGTGAAAAGCTGAAGGCAGGAGAGACCATGACACCTGAAATGGCACAAAAGGCAGTTGAAAAGGCAATGAAAGAATCTCCCAAGTTCAAGGAATCGTTCAATGAGATTCCTGTGTTTACCATTGCCCAGATGAGAATGCAAAAACAACCTGATGAAGGTGAAGCAGACGAACCAGTAACTCTCCTACCAATGTACTTTTCTTTACAAAATATGGTCAGCACATGGCAACAATTCATGGCGCAATCGTCACCAGATATGCAAGGTGTTGAACCAGCCATCAATCTTATGTCACTCCATGATTTGATAACCATGATGCAAAAACCATCTGAAATCGATTTCCGGTCTGTTGTCCTCGTGCCATCTGCTCCAGATGATACTGGTATGGGACCAAGCGACTCTGCCCCAACCGCAGCGGATCCAATGGCAAGCATGGGAGGTGCTACACTTGGTGACGTTTAAACAAATATATATATAGATACGTTGACAGAAGAACTGTGTGACGAAAGATATTGAGGGAATTATAAATCAATAACTAATTATTCTTATACATATACAGTATATACACATTTTTAATTTTAATCTTTGGGATCACTTCATGCCGTCGACAGCAGTTCGAAGCGCGTCACATGTTTCCTTCGCATCTCCTAAAAGAACATCAATGTTATCCTTAAACAAAATTGGGTTCATCATGCCAGCATATCCCGTGTTTCCAATTGAACGCTTTAATACAAACACTTGTTCGCTATTCCATACGCGAAGAACCGGCATTCCGTAGATACTACAGCCAGGATCGTCCTCGGCAGCGCTTGAGACCGTGTCGGATGCTACAGTTTTGTTTTTGTTTTTGGAAAGGAACGAGTGTGAGAGACACGATTCTGCAAAATTTCGGTTCTAGGAACAGCTTTCCTTTTCATGTATTTTCTTACCTCCAATTACAAGTGTGACATCCGTTTTACCAAAGTCATCGTTGATTTCTTCCATTTCGAATACAATATCGTACGGCACACCCGCCTCAGCCAGCAATACATTTAATTGTCCAGGCATTCGACCAGCTACAGGGTGAATCGCGAACCTTACATTCTTGCCCTGTGCTTTCAGAGTTTTGGCAATATCAGCGATTGCAAACTGTGCTTGAGCAACTGCTAAACCATAACCTGGCGTGATAATGATATTTTTCGCGTTCAATAAGGCTTCTGTAACCATTTCCACGCTAGAGGTAGTGACTTCTCCTTCAATTTCCTTGGCCTCGCCTACTGGAGCGATTTTAGTTCCGGCACCACCAAGAATGACACTAACTATATTCCTACCCATTGCCTCGCACATGATCCAGGTCAAAATAGCTCCAGAAAATCCGATGAGAGCTCCTACTTGGGCAAGTAGTGGGTTGTTCAGAAGAAAACCTTCTGCACACAAAGCCCATCCAGAGTATGAATTGAGTACGGTGATAACTACTGGCATGTCAGCCCCACCAATACTTGCCGTGAGATGATACCCGAGAACCGTACTAACGGCAGCTCCCATTACAAGGCTTGTAAGTCTCAAAGACTCTGCATCCATAGAAAGCAGACCGGAAGCAATGTCAGGACTCAAGAAAGCAGCCATTCCAATAATACACGTTGTGAGCATTGCAAGATTGATTTGGTCTCTACCGGGAAGTTGCAGAGGAGCTGAGCTCATCATACCTGAAAGCTTTCCAAATGCTACTATCGATCCAGTGAAGGTGACGCCACCAATAAAGGTGGCTAGATAAATAGCAGCAAGCGTTCCAGTTGCAAGGTCTCCTTGATTTCCCAAGTATTCTCCTGCAGCACCAGCCATCGCAGCAATTCCAACCAAAGAATGGAACGCGGCAACCGTTTGAGGCAGTTCAGTTGGACCGACTCCAGATGCAACAACGGCTCCAATGGCTGCTCCTGCTCCTCCAACAATTCCAGCTTGCTGGAATGCTATGGGTGTTGCACCTAAAGAGAATAAAGTTCGTAGAGAAGAATGCATTATGGAATATTAGAAATGTTTTGTACGAATTAAAATAATGGAGCGTTGTTCGTAATTCAATGCTGTGTTCGCTGAATAGAGATTCGAAATAACGCAACGGCTCTACTCACCAGCTAATGCCATGTCTGAAGTTGTAGCAGCAATTCCCAATGAGACACCAGCCATTCCAAGGAAATTTCCAGTTCTAGCTGTTTCTTGATTGGCAAGCGCTGAAAAAAAATATGGGATAGAAAAGACAAGAAATAATAAAAGATTAGTACATTCGATTTATTCATAATACAATCAAGATCAAAAAATGTTGGATTAATAGAACATCCTTTTGTTTGACAAATCGTACCAGCGATAGCACTAATGCATAAGATTGAAGCAGCAATGGAAGTAGTTCCCGACATGAGACCCATGTCGCCAGTATTTGAAAATGAAGAGGCTGCAAGACCAGATAGGAGAATGCCGACAGGAATTCCATACAATTCAAAGAATTCTTTAGGATCTTCAGGTCGACGGAAAAGGTCCAACATCTTTCCAGAAACTAGAAATCCACCAACAATATTGATAAAGGACAATCCAGTTGCGATGGCACCCATCCAGTGTGCGGGCGAATCAGGAATGAGACTAGCAGAACTATGATCCCCAGAAGCCAAAAGAAGCATACCACCAATTGCTGTGCAACCAGAAATTGCATTCGTTACAGCCATCAATGGTGAGTGCAATGAAGGTGCGACACCCCATACAACTTGATATCCTGCAAGGCCAGCTAGACCGAATGTTGCCATTAGATTAATTGCAGATGGAGAATCTGCGGTAAGACCAAAGCCAACCAATATAGCCGCTGCTCCACTTGCAATCAACGAATTCTTCACAAAAGCATCCTTGCTCATCTGGTCGGCCAATGCAATCTCTTGTTCGGGAGTTAGCTCAACAACTTCGGCTTCTTCTGCCTGCTTCGGTGGTGTTGGTGGGGTAAATGGAATAATTTCATCAGGCCATCTTGCTTTGCCACCGTAACTAATGAGCATATTCTGGACAGCATCATCTTCAAGGTCGATTTGGAACACGCCCTTTTCCTTAGTTGTTTGTGGACCAATACTCAAGATAAACTTTGCAATGTTGTTAGCAAACAGGTTACTTGCTGTGCTAGCCAATCGAGACGGTAGATCAGTATATCCAACAATCTTCACTCCATTAGATGTAGTGACAATCTCATTCGGTTTCGTCTGCGCGACATTTCCACCATTGGCAGCTGCTAGATCGACGCATACCGAACCTGCCTTCATTAAACTTAACATTTCTTCATTGACTAGAACTGGTGCTTTTCTTCCAGGAATTAATGCTGTTGTAATTATAATATCTACATCAGCCGCTTGATCTAACATCATCTGAGCCTGGGCTGCCTTGTACTCGTCTGACATTTCCTTGGCGTACCCACCAGAACCCGATCCATCTTCTTGTATATCAACTTCTAAGAACGTCGCCCCCATCGATTCTACCTGTTCCTTGCAAACTGGTCGAACATCAAATGCACGAACGATAGCACCCATATTCTTAGCAGTTTGGACTGCTGCAAGTCCTGCAACGCCAGCTCCTAAAACTAACACCTTCGCTGGAGGGACCTTTCCAGCTGCTGTCATCTGACCTGTGAAGAATCTGGGAAATACTTCAGCTGCCTCAATAATGGATCGATATCCAGCAATATTAGCCTGACTACTTAATGTATCAAAGGACTGACCACGACTTAACATCCGTGGAACACAATCAAGAGCAAATGTATTCGTCCCCTGTTCTGTCAAGGATTTATACAATTCAGTATTAATGGCAGGCTGGATCATACTGATCAATGTCTTGCCACGTAGTTGAGGTACTTCATCGTCGTTGGGTGGACGAATCTTAGTAATAATATCAGCATCTTTAAATATTTGTGCAGCATCTGATAATACAATCGCACCAACCTCCTTGTAGGACGCATCATTGAAGGAAGCATTGTCGCCGGCTAATAGTAGAAGTATAGACAGAATAAATTAGCAACGATAAACTATTAGAAAGTATTCAATAGTCCAAAAACAACGACGCAACACAGCACAACACAACACAAAAACATACCTCCTGATTGTACAATAACAGCAAATCCAGCTTTGATTAGATTTGCAACTGAATCTGGAGTTTGAGAAACTCGATTTTCACCATCAAAGGTTTCCTTTACGACACCGATTGTTAGTTCAGAGTATGGAATCGCTGCGAATATTGATTTAGATGAAGCTGCTTCTTCTTTTTCCAACGGTACATCAGCAATGCTGTCAGTTTTATCATCTTCGATGGTAGCATAAATTGTTGTTCTCGAGGTAGGGACTTGAGGAGAGAAAACTTGAGCACGTTGACGAAAGTTTGTCGACGCTATTGTTGTCGTCGTCGTTGCTCTATTAGATGGAGCCCAAGCATGGCAGTCGTTTGCTACTAGCACCACCCAAAGCGATAGGACTGCGAGATTCTTCATTTCTTCTATCGTTTGTCGTTTTGTTCTTGTTCTTGTTCTTGATCTTGTTCTTGATCTTGATTTGATGGTGTTGTCCGTCTGTGTATGGGCTTGTGCTGACAAAAGTGACAATGCTTTTATCTTGTGAATATATTTTTCTTTATTACTAAGCACTCTTCTCTTGATCGCATAAATTCACAGTGTTGGCATTCGCTGCTCCTTCATTCAACGACACAAGATACCTCTTTTTCTCATACGAGATGATTTCGACTACCGTGTAATGTACTGTATTGCTTTTTCAATCAATCACGCAAAAAAGATATTTTTTGAGACATCGTGTCACCTGTTTTCCTTATTCTTTTTGTTCTTCAATAACGGATACCAAAATAGAAAGTTAATGTCGCACTAATATTTAGTTTCCTGACGCCCCCAATTTGAAATTGTGATGAAACCCAAAACCGTTTAAATGTTTGAATGTTACAACAACACAAACAACACAAATGAGTTGCTTTGAAACTTCATACTTCAAAGCAAACACCAACATATGTCGCAGGTAGCACTAATTGTGCAGTAATGTGTTCTATGTTAACGATACTATTCATTTTTGGTGAGAATTCGTCGCAATAATAATTATTATTATGTCTTATAATATATGACACAGAATACGAATATCATACGGTGGTAACAACTGATAAGAATGAATAAACAAAAGATCCCTATTGGAAGAAAACATGAGAAGCGTAATTCCACAACCTGCCTATAGTCAAAATGATGTCTCTATTATTGTGGTAGAATTGCTCCAACCCGTTTGCAGTTCATTATATAACAGGTGGTAATCAAATAACACAAGTTGTATTCACAATAATTGATCAATATAATTTTTCTATATTATTATTATATTTTCTTTTTCTTCTTTAGACGACAACGAATAAATATGTATATCATCCGGATGAGAACTAGGAAGATTAGATGTTTCAAGTCGATGTGCGTTTATTCCTTTATCGTTAAGCATAGACCAAAACTTAGCTTCTACATCTATCCGTCGTGGTTCAACACTTAACCATATCTCGATTATTGTTGGTGTACTTGTATTTGTATTATCGTCTTCCTCATTATTATTATTAGTATTTTGTTCATCATTGTGGTCATCAAATAATAACACAACCAGTGTATCAACTAATAACGAATAATTATCAGAATTGGATGGAAAGATCAAATCACTCATAATTACGATATCGAATAATGGAATGGGAGCAGCAGTGGCAGGGCCACCACCAGATGATGTAGACGTACTTCTTTTTCGTCGTTCTGATTTTAGTAATGCTTTCATCGGATCTGTACCCCAAGTAAGTTCTGCAACTTCGACAATTCCACCACCATCAATTATAACACTGTTATTATGGTCTACATTCCGTTTCAGTAATGGTACTGCAATTAATCGATCAGTTACTAATACATTCGCTCCCATTGATGCTGCCATTGCTATACCAACTAAGCCAAGTCCTGAACCAAGTTCAAGTACATTCACAACACTACGACCACCGCCATGACAACGGCGATTATTATTATTACTATTATTAGTAGCATAACGTTCAACCAATACATTTGTTAATGCTATAGAACAATCCCAAAGAGTTGCACCATTCCCTCCAGCGAAATGACCAATCGGATCTTCAAGTAGATTAATGTTAATGATAGTATTGTTTGTACTTGCATTGCAACTTTCACTTTCACTACTGTACCCCCTGATGCTGTTTCTATTTTCACATTTCGTTCAAATAATGATTCATTTACCCATAATTCATTATTATTAGTAGTTGTAGTATTTGAGAGACATTGATGCCGTGGCAGTTCGACGACAGAAGAATCAGTAGTAACAGCTTTTCTTCTTGTGTCGATACCCGATGCTGATGGAGGAGGTTTTGAAATGGATGTCGGATCGTTATTCTGGCCTATTACTGAGCCATTAGATTTTTGCTCTTGTTCCTCTTTATCCTTTGCTTTCTTCTCCTCCCGTAGTCTCTTCATTATAGCTATTGCGTTCATGGGCGCCATGGTCGTGCTGTTTTGTTTTGAGATGTATGTATGCTAGTAGCTAGTCAGGCGGTACATATTCGACCACCAGTATTTTGCCATTGTCTCTTGCTAGCGTATTTTGCTTGTACAATAATGTATTGTCATTGTAACACTAACGTTATTATTATGTCTAGTACACATATGCTGAATTGAGAATGCTGATAGAGAAGTTGTTGCTTGTTTTTGGACACGTATCAAGACTTAAAAAGACAGACACAAGAATTTTTCAGTCGTGTATAATTCACAGGATTGAAAAAATAAATATTCAGTCCTTCATTTCTATTGAAACAACCTATCACAATTGATGAACTTGCATACTGTAATAAAGATTCCTTATTACAGTAAGTTAGAAGAAGTATACTGTATCAACATACAATTGTAATCAACCAGAGAAGATCTACTTGGAAAATGCAATGCCATCCACTAGCAGCAAAAAGAGACGAGGAAGTTTGTCCAAGAAGGAAAAATCGTCAAGACAACTACTTCGTCCCCAATCGTCAACGTCGTCACCCTATCGAATTTTATTTCTAGTATTTTTATTTTGGATAATTTTATGCATTGCGGGCTTCATCTTGTATTTGAAGAAACGACAAGAACGAAAGAATCAGCTACCATTGTCCGATCAAGAGAAGAAGACGAGACGGCAACAGCAACAGCAGAAAGATTCGTCACGACCTGCATTCCTCGATGAGTTCCATACTCCTGCTGAAAAACGTACCGCCACCAAAATCGATAACGAATCTGCAGCAGCCATTGCAGCACAATCTACCATAGATGAACAACAACTCTGGGAATCTCCCGATCCACGAATTGCAGCATTTTTTACTCAAGCATGTCAAGAAATTTATTGTCATGAGTCTCTTCGTGTTGTTGGTCGTACAATACGAGCTACGGGACCGATTGAAATGGGAGTGAAACTCTTTGAAATTCCTCGATCAATGGTAAGAAAAAAGAAGAGGAAAAACTCATTATTGTCCCACATTTTTTCTATTATCTACTACTGTTTGAATTACTCATATTGAACATCATTGTTGTGTATTATATTGAATATCCAGCAAATTTGGGATCTTGATGCATATCGAGATCCTTTTGTTAGAAGATTGTTTAAGGCCAGTCATAAAATCAGTGGAAATAGAATGGGGACAGAAGCATTTTTAGCTGCATTTTTAGCGTTAGAAATGAAAAAGGCAGAACAAAATCCATCGAATTTTGATCCATTACGTATAGCTTACTTTGATATGCTACCCACGCTGGAAGAATTTATTGATTATCACCCATTGTTAGTTGACAAGAATTTGATGAATGATATTCTTGGACGATCAACATCCCGAAGTATATTGATGGGTTATAGATTTATGATATCATCAGAATATGATGGATTTTCCTCGGTTTCGTCCGATTTTGCAAATACAATTAGTAAGGATGAGTATATTCGTGCCCGATTAAACGTCTTGACACGGAAATTGAATGTTGGCCCACCAGGTCCAGAAGAAGTAATGGCAGCTTCTTTCGTAGGCGATGAATTCAATGACGAAAACCTTTTCCTTGATGAATTGTATTCGTATTATGATCTTATAAATGTTAATTTGACAGAAGCAGGAGGGACTGGATGTATAGCATTGGTCCCGATAGCCGATCTATTCAATCATCATCCTAATAACAACATCAATCTCCAATACCAGAGAATGCAGAATAAGACTGGAC
Organism: Fragilariopsis cylindrus CCMP1102; assembly: GCA_900095095.1. NCBI lineage: Eukaryota > Bacillariophyta > Bacillariophyceae > Bacillariales > Bacillariaceae > Fragilariopsis > Fragilariopsis cylindrus. The sequence goes on from FMBT01000390.1 coordinate 15,964, forward strand.
GATCATTTGTAGTGTCATCAACCAAAAGAGCGATCGAACCGTATTCAGAGCCAATGGTAAGTCCAAAATATACCGGCACTCATGTTTTTTCTGTATGAAACTTCTACAAAAGCAAAACAAAAAATCCTCGAGATCGTTTTGTATCAAATCTCATACAATTATTCATTGTGTTTTTGTTATAAAGGCATCGTATGGTGTCATGGCAGATAGTCATTTATTTGCTAGATATGGTTTCGTCAATGGCGATGGCAGTGGTCCGATTCAATTGAGCTTGGCATTCTACCACGAAATGATGAAACTTAATATATCTAATCAATACGATTACCTTCCCGATACAGGAGCAACACCAAAATTCCGCAGTTATCAAAACGTGGTCTCGCAAAGTATATAAACTTTGATGACGGCTATGCTCAATGTAATAGTGGACCGTCGACGCATCCCGACGAAGCCGAATTAAAGCGACTGAAATTGCAGCACCTAATTTATATCGCAAATGACTATGATAAATGGAACATCCTTGCAGAGCCGCGTAATCCCAAGTCTTTACCAGCTAAGACGACAAATGATCCCATTACGTTGCTGGTGCCACAGCTTGAAAAGGACCATACGATATTAACAGGATTGGATCGACTACGGGAGACGTGTAGGTTGATTTCACTGATCAATGACGACTTTGATGGTAAAGCTATTCAAGTCTTGACTGACAATATTGACAATCCAAATTTTTCAATAGGGCCGAATGTGAGTGATGCCTTAGAGTTTCGTTCATATATGTGTATCAATAGGATGTTCGGAACCAGAGTGGCGACGATGGAATTACAGGGTAAGCTCGAATATGAATATCGACGCGTATCTAAAATGAATCGTAATGAGTTTGGGAGTAAAAACTGGACGGCTTACCATGTTCGCTTTAGTGAAATGCAAGCCTTACAAGCTGGGTCTGGTCTGCTTTTTGAACGTCTATCTGAAAAGTGGCAAAATAAAAAAGTAAACCCCTCCCCCCCATATAAAATGCGGGACGAAGCTTGTCCAGAGGAATATTTAAATTACTTATTTCGTGACGATGAGTTAGTTCCAGACATTTTGGACTTGAGATGAATTAAACAATATCTAGATCAAAAATAATAAATTCTTTCTTTTTCTTACGGAATTCAAAGTCTCCAAAAACTTATTGCTGAAATTTATACTATGATATAAGCCTGCTCGACATGTTTAATTGCAGTGCACTACTTGCTCGTAAATAAGTTGCTTGTGCCTGCAGACTGTGCAAAGTTATCTTTTTCACCTATACATTATGATATATTTATTACAACCGTACCAAGTCAAACACTTTATGGGCTTGCTTATACCAAAATTTTCAATACTCATCATTATCCTTCATGAAAATATTATTTCTACAATCACATGAAATGCTATGGAAAGTCCAATAAAGGATGGTAGTTGATTATTGGTTGAAGTTACTGCTCCTGCTGACGCAATTGGTACGGCAATTGGTACGGGAACTTCTGAAACCGACGGGTCGACCGATGGTATTTTTGTATTCGAAGTCGTAGGTGGTACTGCGACCGAAAGAGGAATACTTGGTGGGCTATCATTATTATCATTCATATCATTACTACTTTCACACCCACATGGTTCTTGCACAGTTGACTGGAGGGATTCACAGTAATTGGAATCGGAAAAAGCACCTCTCATACCATCATACATAGCGCTATAGCAATTCATCATTACGTTTTTATTTTCAAAGAAAGGAGAGCTGTACGTGAAGTTTCCATTTATAGCATTGGTCATGCGTGCGTTTCCATCATCCTTGTTACAGATATTACATCCTCCATTCGGGCATGGCCATTTTGATTCATACAAATAATTAGAAAGAGACACTTGCCGTAAGATTGGATTGGAAAACGAAGTACATCGATCTGCTTGGTAGTTGATTTTAGTATTGGAACAATCAAAAACTTCACAATTCTCCCCATACTCAACCCCCACCACCAATTGAAATTTCACAGGAATTACACGATATACCGTCCACTTGGATATCACATGTAGGACCATCTATGATGTCGAAAGTAAAGTCCGTACAATAAATAAATTCATAACCGGTTGCTGGCATTGTTTGATTGTAACAACTTGTATAGGAATAACTTAATTTGTCTTCCGCTTTTCCAGTAAACGTTTCTGATAAACATACTGAAAAAGTATCATAATCAGCTTCGTCTTCGTCGCCAATATTGTTCACGTTCGTTGTACATCCCGACTCGGAATAACTACAGTAGGGACCTAAGTAGCAAGTGAGCTCTCCCTTAGATTCATTAAAGTCAAGTTGACTACAGTCGCACGAAACTAATTCACTACTACTACTACTACTCGCATTGCAAAACTGTTCAGCAATTTCAAAAAATGTGCGCTGACCTACTACTTGTTGTCTTCGACGACGACGACGACGACGAGACATTATATTATGGTTCGTTGTTGCTGTTGTTTCATTCTCCTTGATGTTGCTATCCATACAATAACCACCAAGAGAATAATACGGAGACTCCTTGCAGTGTCTATCTACTCCACAATAGAGAAGTCCAAAATCGTAAGGATCGGAAGACGAAGAAGGTTTACATTCAATCCTCATTGTAACATCCTTTATAAATGTTGATGGTTTCAAATTATTGAACACCACCGACGAATATGAATGTGGCGAATCCAACCGTTTTACGATATGATCATTACTATTATGCTGTGAATTCTCCTCATCTTCACTAATAGTTATCTCCTCATTGTGATTGTTGGCCGGAACCGGTGGAAGCACATCAGTTGATCCGTCGCCGCTACTGCACTACTGCTACTAATCGTAGTGAGCGTCTTCGTTAGTATCGAGGTAGCAATTGTTAAGCGCATTTTATAGCTTGATGATTTATGTTATATTATGTTGTACTGTATGTATCATTAATACATATTATTTGAACATTGTATTGGAAACAAAAAAGAAAAAGATCCATGATTTCCTACTAGAAGTACACAACAAACAAATGCTACTGTACTGCGTACGGTATGTGTTACTGAGACTAAGTTAGGCTCTTATTGGTGGGATTGAGTCGACAGTATCATAGACAGGACTCGACTCGACTCGCGCATTTATTTTCGGCTTCCGCAGTCAAGAATTGCGCGAGTAGTTATGGTAGTTAATGGAGTGAAAGCCAATAATGCCACATATAAAATTCTTATGAATAAGGGAGTTGAATAAGAAAAATTTAACTGTACCAAACTGTTGATTTAGATGACAGCAGATGAGAATACATCCTTGTTTGTCGTGGTAAATACGTAGGGTAGATGCCAAGAAAGTGCAACAATTAATAAGCAATAGAAACAAACACATGCCAAAGAGAAAAAGAAGTACTAGTACGTTGAACGTATTCTGAAAAGAGGCTACAATAACCACCATTCTACACTCGGCACGCTCTCATTATTAATCATTTTTAATAATCGAAAGAGCTTGCGATAGTCTTCGGGTCCTACGCTTGCCTCGGGGACTTGCTTTTATACATAGTATGTCACCGTCATTTAGAAAAGGCTTCGCCGCGGAAGATATAGAGACAGTAGATCAAATAATTCATCAATCGATGAAGAACAATACAGGTATGAACGAGAAACGATCGATGTCTGCACTGAAACCGAGCACGCGATCAAGTAGCAGCAGAGGAAGCGGCGGTGATGGCGGCAGCGATGATGGTCGTCGAGCGGTAAGCTTTTCTGGAGATAGCGGAGAAGATAAACAACAGATAGACGAAGGACAGCAACAACAGGAGGACTACGAGTCTCTGCCCAACGAGGATTCTTCTCCGAAACGTTATAGTAGTAGCTTCATGAAAAATAATAAAAAGAACTCACCAAAAAACAAAGGCAAAGGCAACTCAAAAAACAATAGTGGTAAAGAAAATAGTAGTTACAAAGAAGATGAAAGTGGAAGTACCCATCGAAAATCATCGTCATGGAGTGGTCTTCGGTTTGGCAAACGATTTTCACTTTTTGGGTCGTCCGGTAGTACAGGAGGAGAACACGGCAAACGCAATAGTAGGAATGGGTACGGGACGTTGGACGAAAGTAACAATAATAATAACAATAACGAAGACGTAGATTCTCCTACTGCAGCAGAAGTTGATCCTGTTATGACCATTTTCGAATCACGCAACACACAAAGAGTTCGATTTACTCTAGGTAACGATGGCGGTGGTGATAGTGTGATGAGTGGTGACGTATCTGGTGATAATAGCACTGCCGTTGGTGGAGGGTCACCCCAAAGGAGAGACAACAACACCTCCATAGCTAAAAATGGTGGTGAAAACTACAATAATAACAACGGTGGTAATATAGTGCTGGAAATATAAAACAATTTATGTCCCGTGCATTATTTGGATCTTCTTCTAAATCTGGAAGTCCTTCTAACAAGAAAATATCGGAGGAGGAAATGAAACAAGAAGTGAAGGAACTTGGGGGTGGCTCATTGATTTGGGAGAGCGCTGCTACACCTACCGGTCCAGAAGTGATACATACGAAAAACAACGCCAGTAGTAGGAACCGAGAAAGTTATAATAATAATAGCAATAATAATAGTAATCAGCAAATGGCAACACCCGAACTCCTTTTGAGCTTTACAGAAGATCCGAAGGCACGAGTTGCAGTTGCGAAGCTACTAAGTAAGGCTCGTAAGGCTGAACATATTCATTTCCGTTACGAATACGCTGTAAAGTGTTACTTAAAAGCACTTGACATTCTACAAAAACAGGCCAAGTATCCCGATGATCATCCTACTGTCGTTAAGACGGTCCGATTAATGAATAATGCTCATCACGTATTGAGTTCGTACAACAACTCTGCAAACATTGTTAAGATGGGGATAAAGAATGAAGACGCTGGTGAGCTCGTGAAAGCCCTTAAGATGTACACCATCGCATACCGTATTCGAAGAGATAATTTAAGTCGGAATCATCCAAGTCTTGTTGTACTTCTCAACATGCTGGGGAGTATCCAAATTAAGAGAGGAGAAACCAAGGAGGCAATGCAAATTTATGAATTAGCCCTGAATGATGACCTTATTATGTCACGCGTGGGTGTATCACCATACAGGGAAGGTCGTCTACAACAGGAAACAATAGATCCGGAAAAGAATGCGATCCATCAAAATTTACTAGCTAAGAGCGTGACCTTCCGCGAAATGGGTACCATTTATGAAATGTGGGGCAACGTTGAAGAATCGCTCAAATTCTACCATAGGAGTCTTGAGTGCGTAGCTGAATGGAGAGAAACAGTAAGAAGCAATCGCAGGATTGATCATAGAAAAGAATCATCGCTCTTGCCGAAATCAGAAGAAGAAGAAGATCAACAGTACAGTATTGAAAACGTCCAAACTGTATCTAGTAGTGCCGGAGATAGAACTAGTTCCGGTTCAAGTTTAGAACACGGAGAGATGGAGCTTGTATTTGGAGTGGACGTATCTCAAAACAGCAACGGTTCTGGTAACAAATCGGTGAATGTATATGAACGATTTTTCCCAAATAAGATGGATGCTGAGACGAAGGAAGGACTTCAAGGCTCCGACGAAAACTCCCACGCTGATATGGACTTGTCCTTGACATTACATCAAATAGCACAACTCTACCGTACACAAGGAAAGTTCAGTAGAGCACTTGATGCATACGAAGTAGCTCTACGTGGAATGAAAACTGCCCTAGGAAAGCATCATCCAAATGTTGCTGCTGTCCTCGGGAATATTGGGAATCTTCAAAAGGAAATGGGTGATTTAGATGCAGCGTACAAAACGTACCAAGAAGTGCTGGGTATAGAGTCATACAGGCTGGGTCTAAGCCATCCTGATGTGGCCATTACACTGCATAATGTTGCAACTATAGATGCAGCTCGTGGAAATTATGAACATTCACTTCAACTATATCGCAAAGTGATTGGTCTTCAAAAGAAACTATTCGGCGAAGAAAATCTATCCGTATCGGTGACAGCTGCGTGTATGGGAGACGTATACGAAAAGATTGGAGATCTAAAAAGTTCTATGAATTCATACGATGAAGCTGTGCGAATTAAGTCTGCTGTGGTCGGGCGTCATTCGTTGGAAGTTGGTAGATTGCTTCACAAACTTGGAAAGCTTTCATTTATAATATGCGACTACCTCGAAGCTGAGTCGTTCATTGCTCGAACCATACTAATATACCGACTCAATAAACTTGACGAAGGTCATGAATGGTTTATAGATGCCTACCGAGACTCTGCCGATATTGATGGTGCGATTGCTATTGGTACTGACCGAGGCGAAATATGAAACACTGCGGATATTTGTCTACAGAAAACTCTTTTATATTTACGACTTCGATTAAACTATTCTACAGAATAAATATTAGACAAAAAATTTCAGATAAATTAAAACAAAATTCTTTCAAAGAAACATAGCTTTTTTACAATCTTAATTAAACAAAAAAAAAACGGTTGGCGTAGTAGTTCGCAAAGTAGAGATGATGATCAATACTCAGAGTATTTTTTTTTAGGGTGTTGTATATCAGATAAATAGAAAGAAGTGACTTTTGTCATCGATGTTTTACGAAAGGTCCATGTATTGCAATATATCAACAGACTGCAGCATTATCGTTGTGAAACGATAACATTACCACTCTAAAGCTTGGCAGAGCAAATGTGTTACCGGTATGCCTCTATGGTCCTTTAGTACCTCTTGAATAGATCGTTTGAATATATGACTTATAGGTATCCTTTTCTATTGTTTCAATCAGCCTTATCTTTAAATCTTGCTGAAGGGCCCGATGATGTTGAAGAGTATAGTTTGATAAGTGTTACCAGCCAGGCAAATAAAAACATACCACATCCAGCCACACTCCATAATACTTCGTACAAGTCTGGTAATCTTGGCGGTGGCGGGATTAGAGCTTGTGCGACATGTAGGCCTATCATACCAACAAAGCTTAGATTAGGGATAGCTCGCAACAGAAATGATTTGCCAGAAAATATAGACATAATTTTTGTTTGGCCCATACCAATCCGACGGAACCATACCATTGAAGCAAAAATGGTAGTAATACACCAATACGCAACCTGGAGACGATCGACCTGAAATAATGGGTATAGACTCCAAACACATACAAAAGAAAACCATTCAATAAATAAGGGATCTTGCCAAAATAGTAATGTACACGGAGCTAGAGCCAATAAAATACTTTTTTCATGAACTTGGAAACTTGCCAGGAAGAAACTTAGGGCACACGAGGTCGTCGCCCATAACAGTAGTATCCAATGTTGTTTTACAGTAGCTATGGATCTTGATTCTTTTAGACCTATTTGTAAAACTTTCCAACATGATGGTAAGCCCAAAAGTACTGTCAACAATAAGGCCAACAATGGTTGTTTATTAGTTGGGATTCGATTACGAATGTTCAAAGGTGATACGTTCAGTGCACACCATAGATTGGAAACCTTTCCTTCGAATAAACCACGTTGGAATGGGAATATTCTACGTATGACATGTTCTAATCGTTGGATTGGTGGTAGTGTCAATTGACCAGATGGCGAATATTTTACGAATGGTTCCCACAGGACATAAAATGTAAACAATACAGCACTACCAAGTGATGCGATTCTCTTAATGAATGATAGTGGTCCCTGTGATAAACACCGTCCCAGAAGATAAAAAAATACAACCGGTGCTTTTTTTTTCGTTGTTATAGGTACATTTTTTTCAACAACAAGAGTGAGTCGAGGAAAAGATCTAAGGTGAGTCGACTGTGGACTGTCATACTTTTTTTCTACTAAACATTTTCCTTACCATAGTATAGTGTCATTTGTTTGAAATTCAGTGCTAACGTAAAGAAAAATCCACCCCAAACACATGATGCAAAATCGGATTGTACCATAAATGAAAATGATGCAATACTTAAACCGAGTGCGACAGAATTGTATTGAAAATGTCCATGATCGATCAACATAATAGCGGGTTGACAAAGTGCTATCATGATTGCCCATAATGATTTACGATCACGTCCTTCAATTGCGTACCAAACAGCGCTACCATAAATACATAAATCTAATAGAAGAACTGTTCCTCTCATAAATGCCTTATGATTTGGATCCTCTATACCACGTGATGATTCAAAAGCAACCGATTCTTCACCAACAATATAATGTGATGCCCAACCACACATCCAACTAACGTATGCTGTTAATGGTGGATAATCCAAACCCCAATATTCTAAATCATACCAATACCAATCACCGATTGGTAAATGAATAGTTAATTCCATCCAATGTCGTTGTGCTTCAAAATCACCTCCATATGCACCCTTGTCTTCACTACCATGATAGTTGTCTTGTCCAGAATGTGGTTGAAATCCAATTGCTATTCGTAGTATACATATAAAGGACCAAAAGAAAATTAAAAAATTCCAACTACAAGAAGTGGTTGCAGTTGCAGCATCATTATTATTCGGCATTATTGCTACGATGATCCTATTATCGCCATCGACGTTGTTGTTGTTGTTGTTGTTGTTTATTGGCGGCGGTGGTGGTGGTGTTGGTGGCAGGATGAAATTTTTGACTGCCGGTATCAAATTAGCGATTCTATCAAAAAAGGTGATGGCCAATAGTAACATGTATGGTATGTAGTAGAAGTATAGTAATTAACAGCGACAACAAGAATAGTCGAAACGCCAAAAGTATGTTGCATAATAGTATATATTATGTTCGATGATGCTTGTCTCAACGAGAAAATGAATGAAGAAAAATTTATATTTTGAATTATTGTTTGCTTCAGTCAAAAGGGATTCGATTCGTGATTCAGAAAAAGCACGCGTTTGCATCGTGTTATCTCGTGTTATGTGAGTCAGAAGCTAAAAAAATTGCCTTGATTCCTCGACTTGACACACCTACAAAAGAAGATTTTAAAATAACGGTACATGTACACTGTATGATCGATTACGGTATGGCTTTCATACAGAATACAGATTTAATCTTGTAACGGTAACAACGAAAAGAGAAGGTATTCGGGAGTGGTGATAGAATTATGTCAAACAATAAGACATATTAGCTAGTGTTGGAGCAGATATACAAACTCGCTCATCCTTTCAGCACCAGTAGTCTTATCATTGTGATATTAACGATTGATGATCAGTATGTATTATTCGCGAAGCGATGGACACAACAACATTATGAACTGTTTTCTTTCAATGAAATCGACGATGACGATGATGATTTTTTTAGCGATAGCCACTACTTTTATTTCTTCCCGAAATAGTATACATTCTATTAATGCATTTTCATCGTCGAAGAATAACATTTCAATTCTGTCGTTAAGAAACAACAACCAACGAGTGCTGCAACAACAACAACAACAACCCGTACTACTACTTTTTGCGGAACAATCAAAAAATAGCCGCACCGATCATGACAATCTGGATAGCAATAATAATAATAATGATGGAGACGGGGACAACACGTTGATAGTATTGGATTGGGACCTATCATCGTTACTGTCTTCTGATCCTGCCATGGATGCAAGGTTTTCTCCGTTGATGGATGTCTACGATGCTGCCGCAACTTGTGCTGCTACTTTCGTCTCTAATTCTGTCGGTGACGATAATAGTCGCGTTCCTAATCAAGACGACGATGAGGATGATGATGATAACGGAGCTAAAGATTTTTCTCCATCACAATTGCCAAGCACAAACAACAACGACGATACTAATAATGAATCTTCCTTTTCTTCTTCGTTGATACCATTATCATTGGATTATGATGGACCACTACCACCCAGTGTTACACCATATCGAATGTTTGTGCGAGAGTATAATCGAGATATGGGCCATGATGGGAGATTTTCTATTACTGCTTTTGACGACGAGGGAAGCAGCAGCACAGATGCTGCTGCTGCTACTGCTGCTGTTCCGTCACTGCAATCGGATGTTGTATTTTGTATGGATAATCCGTTAGAATTCATTCGAGATAATTTATCATATTGTGAAACAACAAAATCATCAAAATCTGATCCTCATCCTGATGATTCCTCTACAATCACGACGACGGCATATACAAGTACTACTAGTAGCAAAACAAATGATTATAATAATGGGGAAGAAACTGTTATTTTTATTCCCGGTCCTCATACAGTTCACGACACGACAACATCTACATCCAGTAAACACAAGAACGATAATAGCTCATACGACGAACAACATGGAAGGTATCAGCAACGATCTTCTTCGGATCGATTGAAGTATTATTCACAGGTATTAGATGGTATACCGATGGCTCAGATTCATACTGGTACTCATATTGATCAAGATGATTTCGATGTAAAGTTGACTTCAGATACAATTAATTCGTTGATATCATTTGGTCTATTAGCCGATGATTGTGTTCAATCATTATTATTATCAAGAGCTAATAAAAAATCATTAACAACAACTAAAAAGGAAAGACTATATCGTCTTCGATCAAGAGATCTAGATATTATCCACACTGTTCTCTCACGAGTCGGATCTGATACACCCTTCCAACTATCAAGAAGTCTTGGAGATAACAATCTTCAAAGTGATACGAAAGGGTTAAAACATACATTGATTCGATTAATTGATATCGCGGTTGAGTCAGTACGGACAGATAAAGGATCATCGTCATCATCATCGACCACACCACATTTAGTCTTGATGACGTATAGTGCCACATCAAATGTTTTAATGGCTGCATTGTCGGAATGGAAAAATCAGGCAACGACGTCAGTAGAAGAATCGCCACATTCAGAAACAGAGTCAGAAGCGCACGACAATAATAATTTTGAAAGGAAGCTATCCGAAGTGGAGGCAGAACTTTTACTTCATAAAGCTATTACAGTTGTAACGATTAGTGCATTAAGCCAAGGTTTTATTGACGGGCCTGCGTATATTCATGTATCGATGAATGACGACCACTTAGCATCGTCTCTGGGTGTTACCAAGCTCAATCCCGACGGTGGAGGTAAGGATGCCATTTATTTGCATGCTGTGTCACCATACCTAACAGATGAAGAAGACGATAACAACGACACTGATCGTGGACATACAAATAGCGGATGCGTTTACAATAACGACGCACATAATATAGATTCTTGTGTCATCCAGTATTTATCCTTGGTCAGACGAATCAATGGTGTAACATCATTCCGAGAGATGTACAATTTAGGAATCGATGATGCCGATAGCATGAAACTAGATATAAATCCGTCATTGTTAGCGGTCAATTCATTATACATTGTTAACAAAGGGAGTGTTGGACAACTTGAGATACCCCCTCACATTGATTGGGAATTAATTCCTGCTATGATTCGTGCAACTGGTGGGGAACGATGGTTGTGGAACCCTACCTTACAGCTCGGTGAAGGTGGAGTTGAGGGGTTTTATTCTCCCCTACCCTGTCTAGTATGTGCACAGGGAGAATTAGAGCATCAATTTGGATATGACGTTTATGATGCAATCTTTGACAGCTGTTGTCATTAGAATTTAAATATTCTACGACCGAATATATGGAGCTCCGAATTATTATCATATGAAGTTTGCATCATCATCAGAACCACAACTTATAATCAGTTCTTGTAGACTTATAATATGGATAATAGTGCGGTTTAGAAGAACTAAAGTAGTAGTGACGACTAATCATGTGAACAAAAAGATTTTAAGTGACATAAAATGTTAAGAGTACATACTTGTCTGTTCTCTCTTTACTCGAATAGCATTTCACAGATTTTGAACGCTGTTTCAACGATACGTACTAGATAACCAACTCCAGACATCTTTAATGATGGCCTTTGTGACTTCTAGGTTTGAACTCCATTTTTAGATACTAAAAGCACTGCCTCCAAGTCCCTCGTAATAGAAAGCAACCTATTTTTACACGCGAAATTTCAAGACCTCGCAAAGAAAATAAAAGACTAACCTTGACTAGTTCGATTAAAAAGTAACTTAGCTAAAAACCTGAGCGCCATCAGTTGTGCACCAGTAATTTACAATTCGTAAATTTTTTATGGATTTCATTCAATACACATTAAATTATGTTTCTAACGAAAACTCCTTTTTTTTCATTAATATTTTAATTGAACTCTTCCCGTTACAACAACAAAACCGGAAACTGAACATACCTCCTAGCTATTATATTCACTATGAAAGTCCCAACCAAACACGGTCTTGATCGCAAATTCAAGCCCTGGCGAAAGGGAAAATCTTCCAATTCCAACAAACGTACATCCCTAAAGCAACAATTGAGAGGACATGAACGCTTATTAGCCAAAATATTGAGCAAGGAAAATGATCCCGAACAAAGAAACAGCAAGATGAAGCAGAGGGACAACAAAAAACGCAGGAGCTCAAGGACAAAATTGCTGGATTAAAGCTAGAAATTGAAGGCAAACAACAATCGATGGTGGAAAAGAAAAATGCAGAGAATTCACATGGACAACGATTTTTAGATCGTCAACGACTCACACGGCTTGAAAAGAAATGCCGCAAAGAAGCCAAACAAGAAGGCGACGAACAGAAAGAGCCAGATGCCGATCAGTTACTAAAAATAGCTTTGGATCAAGTATATGTTGCGCACCATCCGAATGATGTTAAATATATGCCTTTATATAAAAGTGGGAAACGAGTAGTAGATCAAAGTCGACAACTCTTTCGACGGGCAGTGACGCGGAAACGAATTTTAGGAGATCTTGCTAATAATAAAGTCACATGGACCGGTGTCAATTGGATTAGTGAAGACCAATATGGACGAGTGCCTAAAGATTGGACGATTCAAGACGAAGAAAGAGTCTTTGGTGGTAGTATATCACGAAGCGGGAACAAGAACGATATGAAAAGTAAGACAGAAGATGATACACGATTTGCGGTGGCTTCTACTAGTCACGACATGCTTCTAAAAGCGGCAGAACAAGCTGAATCAGAATTATTGCAGCATGAAGAAAAGAAAAAAGATAATATCACTAAACACATTAAGAAAGAAGATTCTAGTAGTAGTAGTAGTAGTAGCAGCGATGATTCCGATAGTGATAACGAAAAGGCTGATCCATTGTCATCAAAATCCAAAACGACAATTAGTAAAAAGAAGGAGCAAAAATTGATTTAAAGAATAACAATTCCGATTCAAAAGTGTCAAAAGGAGAAAAGAAAACTGAACAAAAACAGAAGGAAGATTCCAGTAGTAGTGATTCAGATTCCAGTAGTGATGACTCAGATAGTGATGACTCCAAAACTGATACAAAAACTACAAAACAAAAGGATAATAAAGATTCTAGCAGTGATTCAGATTCTAGTAGTGACAGCGATAGTGACAGCGATAGCAGCGATGACGAAAAGAAAACACCGACATCCAAGAAAAACGGACAGAAGTCTATTTACGAAGATGTCGACGACATTGAAGAGGAGGAGGAAGTAGACGACTTTCTTGTAGACGCCACGGATAACCACGATGTCTTCGAGAAACCATCCGAAACCATTCCAGCCTTAAGTACTGTTCGTGGTGATAAGAGCAGGGGTTTTGAAACTCAGTCGCAACGACCGGGTGAATACAAAAAGAAGCGGATACGCCGGTACTAGCTAATATGGAATTTCAAGAATGAATAATATAATAATTGAAATGTAATAATTGAATCTAGCTATTTATCACTTAGTTTAAGATCTATCAGTAAAATAATCCTCTAACGATCACATTAGACTAGATGGGGCAACCTTAACTCTTCACTATCCTTGACGGTGATTTGATACGATTGGTTTTTGAATTCGTATGAGACAGTCAAAGTAGGAGAAGGAAGTTCAGCAGCAGCCTTCCTGCGCAGCAATACATCCTTCGGGGTCCAATCGAAAAGATCATTCCATATATCACTCCAAGAGGACTTACGACGCCTTCTGTTGCTTGAATTTACCGATAATGTACTGTTATTCTTCATAGAGGTGACAATATCATAGAAACCCAGAAGTTCACTTTTTCGTCTTGCTGGCAATTTGAGTGTTGAATTAGACACCCAGAACTGTAATGGGATAGTGACATTCCATTCATCGCCGTTTCTAATACTGTAAATTGCATCCTTTATGATCAATCCATCTCTTTCTGCCTCGTTCTTAGTCTTCCGACTTGCTTGCCTAGCCATAAGCTCCTTCTGGATGGCTGCGTCTCTCCGAGCCATCGTCAGATTTTGAGCTTGTACTACTGCCATCGGTGCATCTACTTCGTCACTTACATCATTATCGTCTCCAATGACAATCCAACCCCACATTTCTGCAGTATATTGCTGAATAATATACGAAATTACGGAAAAGTACATCGTTTGGCCAATAGTTGCATTTGCGGCTAATCCCTTAGAAACGACGATTGGTATACGAATGACAGCATTTCCACGAGTCCATGTGATAACCCATTCCAGTCCTCTTGTTGAAAATAAACGCCAACCCAGACCGACGGTTGCAATCTGAGAATGAAGCGATTGGACAAGTGATATACCAAAATTCCAAACACCCGATTTCCACTGACAGTACAAATGCGCTCTTCTGTACTCGGAAAGTTTAGGACGGGCATCAAATCGTATGTGTAATTTATTTGGTTTCAATAGATTCCAACCAAACAAACCAGATAATTTGTTGTTCGTCAAAGATAAAGATAGATCTTGCCGTCGTGATAGTTGCGACGAAAAACACCATTTTGAATCAGAAAAGCGGTGCCTAAAAGAAAGCGACCATACTGAGTGATCCAGTATAAATCGATGTAAAATGTTGTTGGCATTTTGGTAGTAGGTTATCCCAAAGCTAGAACCGTAACGAAGTATTTGACCCCCAACACTTATTAAAGGGTAACAAGGCTCAAATCCTCGAATCATTCCAAGCGTCAGGCGGCTATACTTCGACGATTTATACTCTATTGTAGCCGATCCTGATGCTGTGTTCGATTCTCCTAAGCTGGATGTTGCTTTTAACACCCCACTGATGCGACCACCAACTCGTGATGGTGGTATTGTCGTAATCATAGTCAAATCGGCGACTTTTGGTGATAACTTGAGGCCATTATTGGTGACTTCCACTGGAATTTCGAATGTGGCTGCCTTATGTACGAATTCTATTTTCGATTCATCTTCGTCGTCGTCGTTCAAATTAGAGGATCTTCTACTTCTTCTAGACTTTTGATTTGGAAATGAATTCAAAGCAAGATTATTATTCTTTCCTGCTGTATAAAATTTATTAAATCCTGGATCTGACGATACATCATGATTGTCACTATTTGAAGGTTTCATGACATCATCTTCTGATACCATTGCTTGTGTCCGTGGATCAATTTCTGCTCCATATTGTTGAATAGTTGGGTGACTTTGTACAATAAGTGGTTGTTGTATTATTATTGCTGGCTCGATAATATTATTATCGGCTTTTTCTTCTAATTCAACATCATGTGTCTTGCTTTGTGATTGTACTTTCAACTGTTGCTGCGTGGTTGCAGTTTTTGTTGTTGTTTCCTTCATTTCCGGTGTTGGATTCGCTAATACAGATGTTGCATCAATATTCTCCTCGGCGACGTCGTCGGGACTACAAAATTCATCCATTAAAGCTCGTGGAGACACGACTTCCTCCTCGTCAATTATAATATTTACCCCCTCCTGCGAATTATTATGTAGAATATTATTATCAATATTATTTTGTGCTGGTGTTGCTATATCTATTTCACAGGATGAATCACTTGACTTGTTGCGTACGTTTCGTTCTGTCTCTTCTAATTCGTCCTGAATGTTTTGAAATTCTTCATCTAACTCCTCTGAGCTTTGCAGTACTTTCCGTTCTGCATTTTCGACAATACTATCAATCCGAGTTGTTTGGTCTCGAAGTTTTTCTAAACCTTCTTCAAAATCACAATTATGATTATGATTATGGTCGTGGTCATGGGAAATAATCGTATCTTCATTGTCGTCGTCGTCGTCGTCGTCAGAAGTAGTAGTTGTTGTATTACCTGCAGTAGTACTTGTATTAGGTTGTTGTTTTCGTGGTGTCAACGAATTATTATTTTCTTCCTCCCGACGACGACGTGCATTGGCTTCTTCTTCTCGGTTCTTTAGCCATTCCGCACGCCGAGCCACCATCCCCGGACTGGCTATACTAGATGGTGATAGATTTTGAATGTCGTTGTTGTCGTCATTTTCCCATTGTTGTTCTTCCTGTTGTTGTTTTTGTTTTTCTAATGAATGTGCTTGTGCTGCTGCGATTCGTTCTCTTTCAAGTTTCTTTTCAGCAATAATCCGTCTCGTCTCTGTTTCCTTTTCAGCGGCAATAAGTCGTTCTTCTTCTTCCCAAAATTCACGAGCTTGAAGGCCAATTCTTTCAAATTCTAATTCTTTTTTCGTCTTTGTTTTTGTTTCTGCTTGTGGGGGTTGTTGATCGTTCATTTTATTGTTGTTGTCGTTGTTTTCTTTTCTATTTTCCGTGGTCGTACTTGTAGTATGCCGCCGGTGATAGTCTTGGTGCGAGACGAAAGTGAAGACGAGATACCAAAAAATAGACGTCCACTTCGTTACCGATGTATTAGTAAAAGAGGTTCCTTATTGATATGAATTGTATTTTGTTGATCAGCAAAACTATGAATTTAAATAATAGTTGGTTGTCATTCTGTCATCTTCAGAATCCCATTTTCAAACATCAAAAAGTATGTGGACTAAAGAAGGAGAGCGAAAGAGATCATTCATTGTTGGCCCTCGACAAGACTTGACTTGACTCCAGACTCAAATTAGACAGAATTAGTGTCAAATTCAACCTTCAAGAACAGCAGGGCCCTCCGAAATAATTTTTGCGGAGTTGACACCTAATCACTACGTGGTTCCACGACTTCTGTTCGCCACTTCAAAGTGTGGCAGTTTGTGGTTCTCCATGTTCCACGACCTCCTGTTCAAAGAAAAGTCCCTTCCAATCGAACTGCCACACTTGTTTGTTCAGACACTTTGAATTTCGTGAAGAAAGCGAAATTGCAATTTGAAAAAAAAATGAAATTATTTCGAGAGAAAAAAAGCAGACAATGTCTTCCCAAAACTATTAGCTCATTCCGCGGTGAACACCACACACAGCAAGACAAGAGAGACGCAGACATTCAAAACACTAGCAATAACACTAATTATAACAATGACGAAATCAATGTCGAGACAATTGTTGCTACAATGTATATTCATCGCAGTAGCGTTGAACGGCAGCAGGACGAGTACAACTGAAGGATTTAGCAGTACAAGTTGTACAAGAAGTACTTGGCGAAACAGTAATAGTATCGTTAACCGAAATAAAACAGCAGGAAGAATAAATTCAAAGCGACACATGGCTCAAATTTTTGTGGATCTATTAAATGAATATCAATATTTAACGCAAACATTTCCTTTGCCTACACAAAGTGCTACATTCGGTACATTCGCAGGTGTAGGAGATGCAATAGCACAACAAAAGGAAATTTCACAGGCTGAATCCGATTGCATTGAAGGCGAAGAGGATTGTATCATTGACGAAATACCAAACGATTTATTTGCGACTGCGACTACGACGGCTACTGTCGAGGAAACAATAAACAGTGATATTACTACGACTGACGATCAATCATTTGATCCAAAACGAACACAACGATTTTTTCTAAAAGGTCTTGGTGCTGGTCTGATATGGTCTCAATGGTATCCACTTGTTGATGGATGGTCGGATATAACATCGTCGTATGTGTTAATAGATGCACTTGCCATGGAAGATATTGGGACTGCACATACAGTTGCAAAAACAATTTCATCTATATTAATGGAACAATTCATTGCATGTCCAATTGTATATTCTCTATGGGACCTACCAGTTCCTGCATTATTAGCAGGAACAGAACCATCTAAGATACCTAGCTTGGTGAAAGATAAACTTCCTGGATTATTATTAGATAATGCAAAAGTATGGACAATTGCTAACGTCGTCGTTTATAACCTACCCGTTCAATGGAGAGTATTTGCTGTATCAATAGCAGAAATATTCTGGGCATCAATTGTTTCTTCAGTCGCAACATCCGGTGAAACTTCGACTGGCTTTGTTGACTCGCAGGATGCATTGCTTGGTCAAATAGTTGATGATAAAGTGGAAAAAGTTGTTGAGGCAGCGACGTTGACGCCTAATACTACCTTGATCGAAGATAAAAAGCTGTAGGCTTTCTGCAAACACTCCATTATCTCGCTTCAGTAATCCTATCGCGCTACAGTAGCTAGCGCTGCTGGTATATATTGCTTACGTTACCGCATAAATAGATATATATGTATTCTCATTATCATCATAATAGACGACGACATCAAATATTGTATCGTATACATCTAGTTTCTCTGAATGGAAACAAAAGATTTTTTGTAAATTTTCGAAAGCATCACACATAAATAAGTAAATAGAGCTAGTTAACTTATGGAAATTATGTATACCTTATCACATCCATATTGCTAAGTTTTTTATGATGTTATCTTGTCATCGTCATCTGGAAAATTGCTATACAAGCCTGTACCAGCAGAAAGTAATCCACACAAACAATGCAATCCTTCGTGATTTTTCCTTCCCCTCCATTTCATATGCAAGTCAATTCCATCATTGTTACTAAATACAATCACATCCATACAACTCTTGAAAAGAGCAAGGAAAAGGGCGAATTGTTTTTGTTGCTGCTCTTTTGTTATTGTTGTTGTTTGTTGGATCGTGGTGTTTTGTATTTGTCCTTCTCCATTGTGTTCCTCCGAGTCACTACTATTGTTGTTATCGTCAGCTTGATGTTGTTCTCCTTGAGTTAACATCGTCGTATTCTTTTGTTGTTGAAGAAAACGATAATACGTATATGTATTGGTAACAAGTCCAATAATGGCAGCAAAAAAGTATGATTGGTTGGACCGTTTACCAACTAACGTCTGAAACCGTTTACGATGAGATAATCGATCCTTATCGGATAGGCTGTAGTTGTCTAGAGCTCCACTAGATGTTAAGAAATTAATATTATCTCCAAACAAATATCCAATCAAACCAATTGATTTCAGAGCCGAACTAGTTGCCTTCCACCATTCTACTTTATTTGATGTTTCGTTGATATCTTTTGATGATAAAGGTATGAAGGACAATACTTGATCAGGAATACTATTGATCCTTCGAGTTATGGTGGTACGCAGTGATCGTGACAAGGAACTGAACGAAGTAACATCATCTGACGACAAATTTCCATCATCTTTCAGCATCTTTTGATTAACCACCCTTTTGTTGTAGTATTGTTTCAAATGCCAACACAGTGTGTCTACCAGACCCATGTTGGTAATCTTGTGCACTTCGTTGATTGATAGTCCTAATCGGAATGCCTTACGACTTTTGGACAAACTTTTAAATAAGTTTGTGAATCGATGACTATGGGCGGAAGATGTGGGACTATTAACCTTCGATAAGTACCAAAACGCCAAAAATCGCGTACTGTATTGCAAGACTTTATTGACACATACATATACAAGTAAGATGTTCAGATGGGGTTAGTATTGTTGCGATAATAGCTGAGGAGTATTCTTTTTACGTGGAATCAGGAAAAAAGTGTTAAGATACACACAAAACTTGTTTTATCCCGTTTATTTGTAAACGTACATTTAGTGATTTTATCACGTCCGTCCAATGATAACGATAATTGAATCCAAGATTTCAACATCAGGATAGACGACGCCTTTCGTTGAAAACCAGCAACGACGAATGAGGGGATTATCAATTCTAGTGATGACAGTGACAATGTCGATGTCGATGATGATGATGAATCATTCTTGTTGGAGGAGTTACTATCTTTGATAGGAGAGACAACCAACGACTGATGCGATGATTCCTGCTGCTCCTGTGGTGATTCTTCTTCTTCTGGCTCTTCTTCTGGTGGTGGTGGTGTTGAAAAAGAATCTTCAAATAATGGTTCTTCATCGTCATCGTCATCCTTCTCCGTCTCTGCATTGTCCTTGTCGTTACGGTGAACTGTTTTGTCGCCTTTTTTACTTACGCTAACGTTACCCACATATTGGATTTTCTCACCAGTTTCCCCACAGGTCAAAACATTATCGTTGTTTGTATCTGAGTTGGATTTATTATCATTTCCGTCCGGAGGCATGTTTTCTTTTTCCATCTTTTGATATGGCGACAGTATTCGAGTTTCGAGTATAGCGAAGATCTTGAATGCTATCGAGGTGAACTATTGGCACTACGAGGCAGTATATAATGTCTTGTCGCCTTGACTTATTTTTCTCTTCTCGATCAAAAGCTTCTTCCTTGACGATAAGAAGTGGTGTTAAGCAACTTTATAATAATAGTAACTACAGAGTACCGTAACTTGTGCTGTTAATTATTTTTTATTTCATTTACCGGTATTTGATGATTTGTGATTTGAATGTCAAGCATCATGCACGAGAGCGGCCGGCGCGAAAACTTCCGTTCACGAGAACTCAACTAGTTTTTTTCTTTTTTAAAGAATCAGTACATACACAATAAAACTACTCTTACACGAGCCTAATATTACTGAAGTATGTGCTATTCCATGTTCTTCCTATTATACGGTGTATAGTGTGTATTCAATAAAAGTGATAGTACAAAGCAATATTGATATAGTAAAAATGCTATACATCAAAAAATAAGTTTGGATTTTAGAAATGATTAAAATATGGGTAGTACTCATTCATAGTTGTAATGGTTGGTAGGGTGTAATCTTAATATTTCATAGACATATCTTCTTCCGCGGGGTAGGTAGTGTACATAACAAATTTAATAAAACAAACGGAAGTAGATCGCATTCATAGTTCATGCGGTAGTAGTCGTCGACTTCGACTTGCTATCTAATCTCTCCAGTCCAACCAACTTGGTACGCCATAGATCCAAGTCCGTGATGATTAGCTCCTGCTGTATGATAATTATTATATTGTCCCCCAGCAGTAGCAGCATTAACATGATGATGTTGATGATTTGAAATGTTCGTTGTTGCTGTTGTCCCCACCCTAACTTCGTGATGATTGTGATGAACCAAAGTACTCTCGATGGGAAATAATTGGTTCATCATCAATTGGTACTGTTCTTGATCGACAGCTGCCAAAACATTAGGTACTGTTGCCGGCATAGGTGGAGCGCTATACGGAAGCTTAAAACCATGATCAACACAACGTCCAGTCGAAAAGTGTGAAAAAGAATTGGCCCGTTGTAACAGCATAGATTGATGATGCTGTTGCTGCTGCTGCGAATAAAATTTGTTTGAGTTTGGTGCTGTCGTCGATCCGTGTAATGGTTGAAACGGTGCAGAAATTATATTATTATTTGTTGTAAGTAACTGATCCATGCGTTGTGGTTGTGCTTGTACTATAACAGGTCTAATCGATGATGAATTAGGAATAAGACCCACTCCTATATTACCATTCACCGTTCCAGACATGTCCTGTGAGGATAGAGATGGCGACGGCGTCACTCGAGGTATAGAAGAATTAGTATGCGTACTGGTATTGTTCGTTAAGAAAGGGTATTGCTGTTGAATCTGTTGATGTTGATGCTGCTGTTGATGATGCTGTTCTTGAGCAGGATCGGGTATGTCCATCATATTATTATTTGTACTACCATTTGTCAACCTCGATGATTCCATCTCCGATATGTGAGGAAGTTGTTGTGAAGGAACCGACGAAGGATGAGCTGCTACTATTAGGCCAGAGTTGATCGAATGAGCCACAAGCTCTGCCTTATACTTCTGAAATACGTCTGGTGATGCATGTAGGCTGAAGTTTATTCGAAATAGAAAGTCTACCTCCAATCCATTCAATTCGCTCACCAACACACCACCAACCTTAGCATAGTATGCATTATTATAGTACGCGTCATCAAAAAATTTCGCTGCAAGTAGAATGGCTGTAATGACGACTCGATGAACGTTAAGTTCAGTAAGTAAGAAGTTATTTCGTTCGATCAATCTATCAATGTATATCAGTGCTAATATGAAGCACTCGTTGGAGCAAGAAGCGTATTTTTGCACCCTGTTCAATGAGAAAATATGATAAGAACATAGTTGGTTGTTTGTATGAGTGTGTGTGTGTGCATGTGTGAGAAACAGAGTATTGAAGTCAAATGTGATAGATTTCAAAATAATGTAAGGAAGAAGAAGAAAATAACATAACATAACATAACGTACCTTTCTAAATAGGCTTCAACACCGATCCCTGGAGCCTTAAGTGCATGAAACTTAGTTACTTGTCCAGGATCTGATCTTGCTATTGAGGTGTTTGAATTCACCAATCGTTCAAGTACTGCGGCTAATACTTTAACAAGAATGGAACCTTCTGCGGCTTCTTCCGGTGTTGGTTCCATGATGGAATGAATTGACTGATTACTAGTAGTTGTCGATGTGTTTGTTGGTTGTGGCCACAGGGGCGTGGTTTAATTCAATGTAGACATAATCGAATTATCTTCTCTTTTCGTTTTTACTTTTCTTTCCTAGAATCTTTTCTTTTTTTCCTAGAAGAAACCCTTTTCCAATAGTATTTGTTAATTATATTATATGACCCGATGCGATGCGATTATATCCCCCCTAGCTAATATAAGCTTTGTTAACTAACAGTGCACTAAGACACAAGAAGGAAAGAATATGAAAGAACATTGAGGGAAAGCAAATGAATGTGAGTAAAACAATATGGTTCGCCAAAACAGAATTATTTGATTCACCGATGGTACAAATCTGAACAAATTATGAGGACAGAGTAAAAAGAAGGAGATGCGATAATCCAACCAAATGTTGAATGGATTGTGATGGTATGTATGGTCGGCAAAGCAAAGCAAATTCAATACAATTGAGACGGCATCTATTGTCTCCCATCACGTCCCTTTCAGTAGACCAAACGGTATTGGTGAGATGAAACTTCTCAATTTAAAATTCTTTTTCACTTTTCTTTTTTCATCAGAACTCATAGAAAAGAAGAAATACTTTTTAAGAGAATTAATTCAATCACGAACACCAAGATTCCAGAATACCGTATTTTATACGCAATAAAATGGAATCGTGACTCAATCCCGGATACAGATGTAAAACGAACTCTTGAAAAAAATCGGAAAACCGACGAAAGAAAGGATCGGTATCGGATTACATTTTTCTTCTTCTTTTCGGAAGTAAAACGCTCAAGTGCAATACCGCATTTCAAAGTCTATCATCTTTACTAAAAAACCAACATATACTCACAGTGTTATTATCTATTATACATCTATATTATTTGACAGATATATGTGTGTTGTTGGCTGTTTATGTTTGCCTCTTCCTCTTCGTAACGACAAGCAAATCCCAATGAATAGGTGCTTGGTGAATAAATAAATGCCTTTTAGCCGAAGTTTACTTGTTGCCGGAGATTTGTGATGTCAACTAAATAAGATTTTTGACTCGATTCAGAAAAACGAATAGAAGCGCGCATAATATATAGCAGAATACTTCCTCCAGCGAGCGCTCTTTGTCCACGCGATTAAGCGCGATAATATTTTGCAAGCTAAAGCACGCTATCATTCAAAAAACTAAATAATGCCCAAAAAATAACTAGCAAATACTAGTAAATTTAATTTAAAACTATACATCATTCAACTGTGTGCAACTCAATCAATAAATAATATCTTTCAAAATTTGAAGGTTCCATCTAAACTATTATTCAACACAGATTTCATATATAAACATCCTAAAGTTTTACCCTTGCATATTTCCTGCTGAAATAGGCAACCTGATAAACTAAATTAGCATTGTGTGAAATGCACGTTAAAAAAAACAAGATTGACTGTTGACCGTGTTATGACGCGCGTTAAGATATTATCGCGCTTAATCGCGTGGACAAAGAGCGCTCGCTGGAGGAAGTAGTAAGCGAGCGACCACCCAGCCACCTGCTGTTTACAAATCGTGAATTCGAAAATAATTGCAATTTCCTAAAAACAATATGTAAAAGTTCTGACAGCGATGTTCTGCGTGATAGGCTTGACCGTATAAATTTGATGGGACTGCACACAAAATATCGCAGGATGACGTATTACTGCTTTTTGAGTCGCGGAAGTAGTAAGAATAAGAATTTTCATTGATCATACGTTCGTTCCTATCTCAATGTGTGACCAACATTGTTGCCAACGCAGAAATGCGTAAGAAGGTTTCGATCATCGTCAATTAACGTTTTTTCTTCGTGTCAACATACAACTGAAACGTATGTACAGTATCAAGGGAAAATCCGAAAAAAATCCTCCTAGTAACACTAATTAAGGTTAGGAGGTGCAGCAAAATGATGGAAACATCATGATATCGACGACAATGTCGACGGTGAAAATGCAGAACGGGTAAGGAAGGTATCTTCAGTTCCCTCAGTCTGTCCGTCTAAAGGCATTGGAAGATTATTCCCATTATCAAGAATACATGTTCAGTAATAGCGATTAATAGTCTAGTCTAGGCCGTATTCCGTATCGTGCAACATAGAATATATAATGACAAACATAACAACAACAACAACAACAACAACAACAACAACAACACAATGGTTGTCAAACAAAATAAAGAATGGCTTTACTACTAGTAGAAAAATTAGCACTCTATTAATAATTTTCATACAATCATTCGTGTTCATGCACGTCACCGAAGCGTTTCAGCAATTATACAAACACAAACAAATAATAATATTACCGTCAAGTACATTTATTGGCGATTGTTGCCAAAACATACCACGACGACGTACTCGTACTACTAAATACAAATGTAAATCATCATTAATGACAATGAGAGATAGATCAGCGAGTTATTGGTTTACAAAAGGTGATAGAGTAAAAGTTACTGAGGATGTTTTCATGACTAACAATCAACAAAAAACAAATTTACGCAATAAAGAAGGGATTGTTGTTGAAACATGGGAAAAATGCAATGTTGATCCAACATGTTGTTGTGCAGAACAAGTTGATACTAATTATGCTGTTCGTGTTTTATTTAATAGTAGTACAAATACAAATGATGATGATGAATATTACAAGAACAACAACAACAACACGACGATGACGATGACTAGTAATGCAACAACTACAACACAGAGTGGCGAGAAGTCAACAATATCAGCATCAGCATCAGCATCATTTTATTATTACTTTGCAGAAGACGAATTAATAAAATCATTGTGAACACACAATCAGTAAATAACTCATCGTCTTCAGAGCTAGCTAGCTGGTGGGCTGGAAGAAATTAAATGTATCAATTGTTCTCCATTCAATTCTTTGGAATTTTTTTTGGTGGTGTATTAATGAAGTCCTTCTTGCTGAGTGTGATGTTATTTGTCAGCTCGCAATGAATGCCATCGTTAGAAGAAAGAATTCCTGGAGACATTTTAGAAAATGATGCCCTGTCTATCTCTGGCTACAGTAGTGCTAATATGATATCTTTTTCTCTCAAGACTATACTAAATGCTGGGCTAAACCGAATGATGACACACATCATGTAGCTAGTACGTCTAGCATCAATTATATTGTCGAGATGTAAATAAATGTTTAAATGTGTTTTTATACTATTTTTGGTTTACGAAAGTCGTAATTATGATGTCGTGACATTGTAGGAATTATCACTGTCGCGGTTATGTTGAGGTATTTCATAACACACTTAAAAAGGGTTTGTCATTTACTGATGATCCCAACTGTACTTTGTCCAGCCCATAACAGCCAAACCTTGCTTTTCTTTATGACCAAGGTCCTCCCACCATTCGTCCAAGCCTTCTACCCAGTCCTGCCAGTTGTCTTCGGTGTAACCGGCGACTCGGGCAGCTTTCTTTTGCAACTTAGGTAGTTCATTCCATTCTGTCCATTGATAGTGGGAATCCCAAGCAGCTTCCTCCCAACCGATGACTTTTGCTGCTTTACGCTGCTCATCAGTCAAATCCTCCCAATGCTCCCACTGGCAATCAACTTCTTCGGAATTATCCCACTTGTTTTTATCGTAGCCTAATTCTTTGCAAGCTTTTCTAACTGGTTGTGGAAGATTCTTCCATATAGTCAGTTCGAATTTCATGTCTTTATTCGAGAATTTCCTCTTAGACATTGGATGCTGTTCACCTTGTCCTTGCTTCATCGCTCTCATAGCAGCAGGATCCATCATGGCAGAACGATCTAACACGATAATATAATCACATTGATCCTTCTTGGAAGCCTTGTTGAAAAATTTCTTATCCAATAGATATCCGGTTGCGCCAGCAGTAGCAGCTCCACCAGCAGCGGCAGCAGCATATTTAGCAAAACTACCATTGTCTGGTGGGATTTCATCCCAACGAGTACCATCACTCCATGTAATGGCATGTTCGTCTTCGACAGTTCCATCGATATCGTCTCCACTAGGATCTTGGAATTGGATTGTGTAACCAGTTTCCTCGTCCTTTGTGTATACACCTGGAAGCGCATCTCCACTTGGGAATCCATTGATGGTAAGGTTACCATCCTTGTGATCGACAACGTCCAAGACAGCAATTTCTTCTCCGTCGTAGGAAATTTTCCATTTGCCACTCCATCCTTCCGTACGTTTCTTGGCTTGTGTCTTATTGTATAAATACATACCACCGACTCCCATAGCAGCTCCAGCAACTATAAAGTGATAGTGACAAAAATAGAAACGAACGACAGAGTGAGATGTATTATATTTGATAAATAATTGTGGTGACAGCAGTAAAAGAAACAACAACAAAAGAAAAAGAAGAAATGCAACGTACATGCACCGATAAGAGCACCATTTTTTCCGCTAGACTTCGTTCCTTTAATTTCACTCATCGCTGCTTGGATTTCTGCATCCTTGATTGTATCAACTAGATCAAATGTTTCACCACTCGACGCAGATTCGGCTTGGATATTATCATCTAAATGACTTAAATATTCTGTAGCCTTGGGATGATCCCCAATTTGTACGAACGTAATAGATAGTGGACACGTGTCACAACTTTCAGCAAGTCTATTAACGGTCTTCTTTAATGTTGCATCAAGTTCATCGGCGTCGTTTGGTCGTCCAGCTGTAAGGACCAAAACAGAAACTGGACGTTTCGTTAGGTCTTTGTCAAATGCGTCATTAATAACTTCGTCCATGGCCGCACCCATTAAACAGGCCTAAAAGAGGAAATAGTATATGTATATATATATATATATATATTGCACAAAGGTTTCGTGAGTTGATAAATAAAGATAATGCATATATATATATATATATACATATATACATATAATGCAGAGGAAAAATTTAACATATCAGATATCAGATATCATATTTCTAAAACTTACACCTTCAGGGCCCTTGTCGGTTACTATTTCTTCTAATCCTTCTGTGTTCTTAATATTACGGTACCAATCGACTTCGTCTTCGCCACCGAAACACACAATATCAACACCATCCTGTTTTGTTTTTGTTTTATTTTATTTAAAAAATTGTGGGTATAGAAATAAGCGTTAGATCGATGAAAAGGGAAATAAAGTGGTATCAATATATATATATAGAAGAAGGAAAAAAAAACGAGATCAAAATAACATGAATTTTTTCCCATCTACTTACAGGATCAACTTTCACAACCTGCTTGACGATTCCATCCAGCATACTAACAGACTTTTCCCAATTCGTCGCATTAGATACTGGTGCTGACTGGCTAGAGCCAGAGCTGGTGCTACTAGCACCACCACCACTGGTACCACTTTGTTTCAAGGAGTTATTAATTTCCTCCTGCGCCTTGTTGAACATATTCTTCATGAAACCCATCTTGATGTGATATTTTTTTGTTTATTTCAGATTTGCTTTCGTCGTTTGATATTTACTTTTGATTTTAATCTTTCTTAATCTCTCGTTTTTGATTTTATGTGAGAAAATGACTAATGCATCGAACATTTAGTTGTGGTATCGCGATCGGATGTTGCTCGTGTTGCGTGTGTGTGCTTGCTTCTTGTTGCTTGAGAGGTACAAAAAAAAAACAAGATATTCGATCTTCTTTCGAAATTGTTCCTAAACCAGTTTGTTTTTACTCGTGCTTTGTTGATCTTGCCTCCAAGCACAACGGCTATTTCTCTATACGTGCCAAGTCGAGTTAGTCGTAGTTGGCCTTCAACGCCTTGACTATCGAGCAGAGCACATCGCCAGTCGCCGGAGAACAAAACCTTCGTTCACCATAGATCTAATGGGGGGATCCGCTGCTAGATCTCACCCCTTAAATTACATTATTAGGTCTCAAATCCGGATTAAGCAACTGAACATCTAAACAACACATCAAACATCTCACACATCATCAAGTTTACGGTGCACATTCCAGCCAGCCATCAGATTCAATCTCAATTTGATGTCTACTTTTACAAGTGGTATCGCAACCCCAATATTTTATCCATATTATACTATAAAGAACTTATATATAAATCACTTCCTGATTGTCATACCTGCCTTTTGGTATCTTGTATTCATTTTCGGCAACTAAATCGCAGCTGCTGCACACAAGCAAGTTCTGCGTTTCCCTATTTGTTTATATAATAAAAGTAGACATGAAGATTAGCAGTATTATGTTGTCATCAATCTTGTTGTCGACGACAAGAGTTGCAATGGCATTTACTCCTCCTGTTTCGAAACGAATAGCTGGAGCAGCTGTATCCACATCAATCTCATCATCCTCTTTCTCTACACGATTTTCTGCGCCAAGAAGTAGTCCCGCTACTACACGCTTCATGGCAACAGCGGCTCCCGAAAAAGAAGATACGAAAACGGCTGGTGATATTTTCGATGAGTTACCTACCAACGAAAACGATGGTGAATTACTTCGAATTCGTCACTCTTCCGGACACGTAATGGCGATGGCGGTTCAAAAGCTTTTCCCTGAAGCACAGACAACGATCGGACCGTGGATTGATAATGGTTTTTATTATGATTTCTATTTCCCAGAAACGATCGATGCTGAAACAGGTGAAACAATTGAATCTCGTAAATTAAGTACTGACGATTTGAAGAAAGTTAAAAAGCAAATGGACAAGATTATTTCCAAGAATTATCCTATTACAAGAGAGGAGATTACCCGAGAGGAAGCTGAACGCAGAATAAAAGAAATAAATGAACCATTTAAATTGGAGATTTTAGAAGGTTTGGTGGAACCTATTACAATTTATCATATCGGTGATGAATGGTGGGATTTATGTGCCGGTCCTCATGTTGAATCGACGAATCAAATTCCCAAGAAGGCTATCGCATTACAAAGTGTTGCCGGTGCGTATTGGAGAGGTGATGAAAACCGTGAAATGTTACAACGTATTTATGCCACCGGTTGGAAGGATCCTATGCAACTTAAGCGATATAAGAAAATGTTGGAGGAAGCAAAGAAACGTGATCATCGTATGTTAGGAAAAAAGTTAGACCTTTTCTCTATCCAAGAAGGTGCCGGCGGTGGTCTCGTTTTCTGGCACCCCAAGGGATCAAAGGTTCGCAAAATTATTGAAGATTATTGGAAGGATGCACATGCGAAAGATGGTTATGATGTAATTTATACACCACATATTGCTAATTTGGATTTATGGAAAACATCGGGACATTTTGATTTTTATAAAGATGATATGTTTGATCAAATGGAGGTTGAAAATGAACAATATCAAATCAAACCAATGAATTGTCCCTTCCATTGTCTCATGTACAAGAATGAGCTACGATCATACCGTGATCTTCCTATTCGTTGGGGCGAACTAGGAACTGTGTATAGGTACGTTCACTTTTTGGTCACATTTGAACGAAAGCACGAAGCATAATATTATTTTTGTCATGACACTAAAAAAATGTTATGTGTATATTGCATAAACTTTGTATAACTTACATTTCCACTTTCTTCGCATATCTATCTATTCAAACTCCCTCTCACACGCACTCACGCATATATTTGAAGATACGAACGTTCTGGTACTCTTCATGGTCTATTTCGAGTTCGTGGCTTCACTCAAGATGATGCTCATATCTTTTGTCTACCAACACAACTCGAGGATGAAATTGTTCAAGTCCTTGACTTGACTGAATCTATTCTTACAAAATTCGGTTTCGATAAATATGATGTCATGCTGTCGACACGTCCCGAGAAGGCAGTCGGTTCTGATGATATTTGGGAGGCAGCCACAAAGGCATTAGAGGGTGCACTTGTTAGGAAGGGATGGCCCTACAAAATCGATGAGGGTGGTGGTGCATTTTATGGACCAAAAATTGATCTTAAGATCCGTGATGCTATCGGTCGTCAATGGCAATGCTCAACGATCCAATGTGATTTCAATTTACCTGAACGGTTTGAATTGGAATATAAAACTGCGGATAATACAAAAGAACGACCTATTATGGTCCATCGTGCAATCTTTGGTTCACTTGAACGATTCTTTGGTATTTTGATAGAGAATTGTGAAGGGAACTTTCCACTTTGGTTAGCTCCTGAACAAATGAGATTACTTCCCGTGACGGATGCAGCCCAAGATTATTGTTATGAGGTTGCTAAAAAGGCTAAGAAGGCAGGACTACGAATTGAAGTTGATCGAGGGAATGAACGTTTGCCAAAACAAATCCGTAATGCCGAACAACAACGTGTACCGATCATGGCTGTAGTCGGTGAGAAGGAAATGGAATCAGGTACATTAGCTGTCCGTAGTCGTAAACTTGGTGACTTAGGTTCATTTACTGTCGATGACTTGTTAGCCGAACTTCATCAATGTACCGAAGATACCGTTGAAATGACGAAGATGGGTGCAGTCGAAAAGAAAGAAGAAGAATCATCTGAAAAGGAGTAAGAAATAATTTAATTGACTAGCTAGTCGTGTAACGTATATAGCAAGTATAAATAGGCTACAAGAACTCCTAAGCAAATCATTTTCAATCTACTAGTACTACTTGGTGCACAAGTTTGCATACTAGCAAATTGAATACTTTGTCGTTGTTGTATGATGGTACGGAGGGATTAAAAGTTGCAGATCAAGGAAGTACATATCGTTGACACAAAAGAAAGTGATTCCAACTCGAATCAGCAAGCATTTTTTAGTCAATTATAATATACAGTGTACAGCACCGTTGGAAGGGGCTACTACTATGCAATAGTAATATCAAAAGTCTAATGTCTCATCTAGTCTCCTGTATTACAGTAGTGGCTACTAGGCTAGTTAGAGTATATGTATTTTTCCCATCTCTTCACAACTCTGAATTTAATCACAAATTAGTATGATACGGTAGCAGTACGAGTATATATATGAAACTATATATGGTTCGTCTGTATAGTAAGAATTCAGTTTTGTTTATGGGGGTTGATACAAATTCTAATTCAGTTTTTAAATTACTCCTTGTTAACTTGCTTTTTTGCTTGTGTACCTTCTCGGAATCCATTCTTAAATTTACGAGTCATAGTCTTCATGTATCGCATACGTCCAGTACCTTCAGTACGACGACCCTTAGCTTTTTGTGCCCAATTGTATTGTCTCATCTTCTTCGATGGGTACCCACATGATGCGCAAGTCTTCTTTTGGATATGATAAGAAGATTTACCACAACGCCGACAGGCTGTATGTGACTTATTATGTCTCTTACCGAATGAAGTAGTACCCTTAGTCTGTTGTTTTGATGTTAATTAGTTATTGTTCGGTTTATTATTTTATATATGATTGTAACGAAGTTTAGTTTATCAAGAAAAGGACGAGAAGAGAAACAAAAGATGAGATATTTGAACATGACAAATACAAAATAACATTCGCGGTTTCTGGAGATGAATTAAATTGATCCGCAAGCATTTCCATCGATGGATGTAAGAACTGCTCGTGGGGAACGTATTTAAGCGGAGAGAAAGAACCGAAAGTCACAGTCAACGTCTACGGACGGATCATTATCATTATTAATTATTCATTAGTAATGCTACGATATTTCCGTCCCCATCTGAAAACTATCGGGGTATCATTATCACCGTCAACTATCGTCCCAATCGAGGCAAAGTCCATACACCTCCTCAATGCTTATGTATTCATCACATCAGTCGTTTCGTCTTTCTAAATTAATTCCAACGTACCATCTTGCTATTCTTATTCTACTTTAATTGTTAAGAAAGATTATTGGTAAAGGGTAGTGCTGTATATTTAGTTGGGTTTTTGATTAGGCCGTTTGTCGTCGTGTTGAAATTCGTCGTAAGAAAAAGTAGTAAAGAAATAAGTGGTATGTGTATTAAGGTATAAGGTTCAGGATAATTAAGAAAAGAAAAAATTTGAGATTTGAGTCGAGTGAGTCAAGGATTTTCGAAGATTCGGACTTAGAATTTAAATTTCGCGCCGGAAACGCCAGCAAAAAAAAGTCTATTGAATTCTACAAACAACACAGCTAACGTTACTACAGTATAGCAAGATAAGGTTACCCATTACAAGTACAGTATGTGTACCAAAACTCAAGTCTATTACAAATCGATCAGCAGTGCGCTCACAAGCAATTACAAGATACCCGAGTATAGAGGGAGTTGTTGATCATCCAAACAAAAAACCAAAGTCCAAACATGGCAGCACCCAGCAGCAACAACAAGAATAATCGGAAACGTTCTCATGACCATGACAATGACAATGCATCGTCTTCGCCTGTCACCAAACAAGACGACGAGATAGCCACCAGTATTTCGATTACTGATGCCGCTATCAACGGAATGAATAGTTTAATGGAACGATTCAAAATGACAATCTACGGTTCAGTTGTATTGACTATTGCTATCGTTTTAGGTCTAACTCTTAACAAGAATAATAACACACCTAATTCTAACGTTTCAACAACAAACGATATTAGAGATAGCGGCATCGATATCGGTGTCAAGTCCAACTTCATTACTGCTAATAGCCTGACCGTTGATCCGGCATTTGCTACATATTGGAATACGCTGTGTGATAATGACAAAAGTAACAGCAATAAGGTATGGTGTGGTGATGGTAGGATTGAACCGACGGGTCGAACACTTCAAACATCTACTACTACTACCAAAACCAAAATTCGTCGGGGTGATCAACTTGTTGAAATTCCAAGAATTTTACAAATTTGGGAAATCGATGCTCTTCAAAGTGACTTAGTACAAACTGAACATTTATTGAAGGCAAGACATGCATTGACAGATAATCCATTACCGGGAGGAGCATTTTTAGCTGTATATCTAGCAATAGAACAAAAACGATTAACACCAATTCCAAACCAGGACGACGAGGACGACGGTAACGAACAAGAAGATAATAGAAGTGCCAAAAGTAGTGATATCGGCAATAGCGAAGATGATGATGTTGATCTTCGTCGTGCGGCATATTTACAATCCCTACCCAGTTGGAAAGAATTGAGTGATTATCATCCTATCCTTACAAGTCGATCTAATTTGAAAAGGATGCTCGGACATCATAGTTGGAACTTTGCTGTTGTTGTTATGTATCAAGAAATGATAGATTCAGAATACAAGGCGTTGACAACTGCCTCTTCAAATAAGGTATTCGGTCAACTCATAAATATCAAAGAATATCAAACCGCTCGGATTCATGTCTTAAGTCGGAGTTTCAATCCTGGATCCGATGCTTGTTCGGCGGAGATTGTTAAAGATTTATCACAATCCGAACTGGAACGTATACAATCTGATTGGAGTACAAGTATTATCTCGCCTAGTAAAATTAATGATGATGATGTCGTCGATAATTCGTTGTTTGCCAAAGGATGTCATGCGATGGTTCCTATATTAGATATGCTTAATTCACACCCACAACCCAATGTTGCATATAAATATCAGATCGAAAAACAAGCTTTTGTTATTAGTGCCAAGAAAGGTATTCCTCCCCATGTGGAATTAATGGATTCTTACGGCAAATACAGTGATGCACATCTATATGCAAAATTTGGTTTCGTTAATGGGGATGGTAGTGGGCACACCCAAGCGTCGATTGCACTCTTCCATCGACCGCTGGATGTGGAAATAAGCCAAGAATTTACAATGATACCAAATCAAATAATTGTGAATAGCAGCAGTACCGACGATTCATCGCCTGAGTTATCACCCATGGATAAAATCCCTGATTTTCAAAAGCTTGATTTAAAACGGTACTTGCAATACGACGATGGCTACGATAATTGTATCCAAAAAGATATCAATCCATCAGAATTCCGACTCAAACAATTAAAGTGGATGCATTTAGCAAATATAGCTAATAAACCCAAGTCATGGATCGTTATACTCCAACCTCGTATGCCTGAATCACAACCAAAAGTATCAAGTAACGTACTCATTACAGAATTACCTCCCAAAATTGATCCTCGCAAACTTCGTATGGATTTAACTCATATTGTAGAAACCTGTCGATTATTAGCACTAACAGTAAACGACTATGGCGGTACAGCAACTCAAGTATTGGGAGACAATTTAGGTAATAATACATTCGTTGTCAACGACCCTGGAAATGATGCTTTGGAATATCGAAGTTTAATGTTCTTAGCGAGATTATCCGGTACAGCTCTCTTGCAATATTCTCCGGTCACTCCTGAGAAGGAATACCAGAACGTCCTACAGTTAAACAAGGAACATACATCTAGCAATAGAGACTGGGCCGCAGGGCACCTTCGTCTGGGAGAAATGCAGGTAAATTCTTTTTCGTTTTTGAAAGTTTATAATATATTATCACAAGCTGTTCGCGCATTGGATAGTTTCGTCCTGACATATCGATTTATATTTGGATGCATATATCACTTGATCTTTGTCAAGTAATCTAACCCTTACGTTTCCTTTGTTTGTGTCGTATTATTATTATTGTCTGACCAACTAAGTCACTACATGCCGTAGCAGGAACTGCCCGTGCTTATGCCAAGAAGCTGGAAGAAAAAGGAGAAGGCAACACTTCTTATAAAATGAGAGAAAAATCGTGTCCAAAAGAGTACACTGATATCCTCGAGGAAGATAAGATATAAAGATCCATAACAACTACTATTGAGTTCTCTTTGTCGGAGACAGATTGACTTCACATTATAATTATATATTGTGCAAGCACACTAGTAGGTGATGAAAACATTATTAACTAACTTCTTATAAGGTCTTAGTATCTTCGAATTTCATTTTTGTTGCCGTATATTACTACTTAAAACCCGTCACCAGTCAACGTTTATGAATGCTTTAAGATAAATACAAAAAGGTTGTACACCAGTGCCATACCATAGGGATCTATACCAAACTAGATATAGATTGTACCATCGCAGATAATATATTTTTACTGAAAAAATAAATCGCGTCTTTTCTCGTATATATTTGCGCGCGAAAATAGTACGGAAAAAGGTACAGGACGAAGTACTTCAAAAGTACAGGCGTCGAAAAAAAACAGAGAGCAATAATATGAACGATGAACAATGATACAACAAGGATAACGAACAAGAAGGCACAATCACAATAAATAATAAAGTGATAGAACACATTACGAGCTGAACGGTCATACCCAGTCAAGCACTTCTATATATTTTTTCATCATGCCTCCTGCCCCCGGTCAAGAAGAGCCATTGAAAAGGTTAGGAAAGATAGTTAATTCGCTATTAGCTAACCAAGATTGTAAGTACCGGACGGTAAACTGTTTGTATTGTTTCCTTTGAAGCTGATTCGAATCCTCACTTGCTTTTGATGCTTTATTTCTTCTTTAGGTGCACCTTTTTCTGAACCCGTCGATTGGCGCGGACTTGAACTTTTTGATTATCCACAAATTATTTCAAATATGATGGATCTTGGAACAATCAAACGTAGGATAGAACGTGGAGCATATTTGAATGCTCATCTGGTGGCAGAAGATGTACGATTAGTTTGGAAAAATTGTATGACCTATAACCTGGAAGGTTCCGATTTTTGGTTGCTTGCAAAATCATACGCACGACGATTCGAAGATCGGTATCGAAAAGTCCGACAAGAATACGACGTGGGAGAAACTGCAGCAGCTAGTGGTGGGGGTGGGGGTGGAGGGAAATCTAAATCAAATGCACCGTCCTCTCCAAAGAACTTCACTATGGTTGAAGCGGTAACTAGCCCTACTGGAATTGATCTAATGCCTCCCACATTAGATGCACGAGCTAGATTTGGTAGTAACCTATTCCTTTTGAGTGGAGTTGAAATGGGTCACGTTCTGGCAACATGTGAATTAGAATGTCCAGAGGCATTGGAAACATGTGGAGGTAAATTAAATATTGAAATCAACGTTGATGAAATACCCACCGACGTATTTGCAAATTTAAACACCTATATAAATTCGAAGGTAGGGAACAATAATAATATGGCAGGTTCGTCTCCAGGTAGTGACAACAATAACGGAGGAGGAGGAGGAGGAGGAGCAAAAAGTCGAAAGAGGCAACGAAAATAAAAAGCATATACATTATTATTGAATGACGACATCTTAGGTTTAGTAACGACAAAAGTGGACACAAAAAAAAAATAAAAAAATCGTATAGGGTTGTATTCGTGTTGGGAAAAGAATAAACGAATATCATCTATTTTATGTACATTAGAAAATCGTTTATGTTGCCAGCAATCTTTTAAATAGCATTATAGATATGACTAGGTAATATATACAGTTTAAATTTTAAAGTTTATAATCGTTAACTTTCGTTTTCTCTTTGCATTTATATTCAATACCCGTTCTTAACTATTTTAATGTTCGTGACAATCCTCCCATACCAACTTTCTCCAAATGATAATGGATTTTGATCTAGACCTTTGCAGTATGTTGAATACATACTAGTACGTACATTGTGGCATGGTTGCATGCAGATTCAGTTTATATAGTTTTCTATTTATTTTTTTACAGCTTATGTTCGTTCAAAAAGATATTGCAAAGTATAGCAAATTCATTTGACATTTGATTAATAAGATTCAATGTTGATTTATCTCCTGTTAATGTTTCTACTTGGACGACTGCGCCATTATTGTTTTCCTGTTCATCGTCGTCGTCATTCCTTAAAAGTTTACATGCATTATCGAATCGTTCCGATCCATCTAAGCCAAATTTATCAAACATTTCTGCGTATCCTTCTCCTTTAATACATAGAATCTTATTATTAATATTGTAACTACTACTTCTATCATCAACAATCTTATGGCATGCACCAATGAAATCGTATGTGCTAGGATCTTGTATAGAAATACCTAATGGATATCGTTTTCGGCGATTTATAAGATACGACAATTCAGTATGGACAACACGAAGATTCAATTCATTATCTAATACACTGCTTCTCTTTTGATGTAATTCCATTAAATGTGATCCATCATCCTTTAAAAGAAAAGGATCAGACTTTACTGCTGCGTCTTTTATGTTACCAGCTGAGATTTCAACACTACCTTCTTGTACAACAATGCCATCATCCTCTGCTTCTGCTTTCGTCGTGCTTGCTTTTGGGTTAAACCAGATATTTGTTAATATTGTTCCTTTCACTCGTTCAGGATACCGTGATGCGATTGATACAGAAAAGAAATTTCCCATCAATGAACCAATTGTAACAAATTCGTTACCAATACTTTTGGCGCTGATTTTGCTGCTTTTGTCGTTATTGTCTTGTTCTTGTTCGTAACAGTCGTCGTAGTCGCCGCATTCCAATAGTAATTTATCTGCTGCTTCTAAAAATGCATCAGATATTTCGTCAATTGTACATGACTTCAAAGGATTGTCACTTGATCCATATCCAGGAGTATCAAATGCAATAACAATACGTCCTGTATCGCCAGCACCACTACCGTCATCATTAGCTAATAATGGTAGTACCTCTAAATACTCATCGGAGGAACGTGGAGACATATGAAAACATAAAATTGGTGCCTTGTTATTGCCATCAGTCTCTATGTTCGAACTTCTACCATCATGCAATAAATAGTATATCGATCCTAATGCGGTTTGGATCATTCCGCGTTTGGTTAAAGGAACTTTCATCTTGGCGTTCGATAGTGGTTACTAACTTTCTCTGTGGAAGGTGATTACTATGAGTCTCTGTCATTGACTATTGACTGTTGACTTCGATGAGGAGGAGTTGTGAGTTGTGAATAGTATTTCTTGTGGGACTTAAAAGATACGAAGATACTAGAGCAGAATAGCATTGTTCATCGACTGAACTCACTCAAATGGACACCTTTCAAGAAAAAGTTAAACATTGGTAAAAGACATACTGTACCTGTGTAAATCCTCAGTCAAATAATGATACAGCAACCATCTCCAGAAGTATTAGAGAGAATCAACCTGGTTTGCGGAAAACACAGGAGAAATTGTTCTTTTTGGATCCATATTATGTCATTCTTTCTAAATGGCAGCAACGGCGCCGCCTGATGTCTGGGAGGAACTGACAACAAAGCAAGCAAAATTTTGAAGAAGTATTTGCATCGGAAGATGTTTCTTGTAGATGACAATCAGTGGGGTGCATTTCCAACTCTTCTCACACACAATATCAATAGTATTAAATATCATTTCTTCAATCACATTGAACATTACTATCAAGAGGACACTCTAGAAATTGGACATGCAGGACACTCTAGAAATTGAACATGCTTGATGGGAAGTGATTGTGCCAAAGGAGCTAACAAGAAAGGTTGTAATGAATGAAGCAGTGTCTTCTTGTAGGAACAGGGTGCAGTAGTTGTTGGAATATACCAAATGAACAGAGACTACGACACTGACAGTAACAATAATAGCAGGAATGGACAAATACAATATGCAAGAACATATACAAGGCTAGCTAGGAGGAGGTAACAAAGGAGACTGGGTCCAATCCTAGGTAAAAATGTTCTTGACATTTCAATCGTGAGTGCCATACCTTGCAAGAAGGGAATTATTTTATTTGCATCAGAATTTGAATCAAATAGTATTCCATCATCAACCTGACAATAAGAATTCATTCAACCATACCCTATAGATATCAATAGTCTTAAAATAGGGAGAGAAGTTTGAATGGATTTGGTCTATGGAGGATAATTCTATGGGAGGTTGTACAGGTATGGGAAGACAATTTTTGAATCACCACAAGAGGTGCATATAAGAGAGGAGAAATATGAATAAAATAATAGAGTACTGTGTTGAAAGAATAATAGAGTACTATAGTATTATAGTAGTATTGTTATATTACTAAGTAAGGCAGTTGGATTTATTATTCGAGCTTTGAAAGGAGATCCATTATCACTGGGTATGTTCAACATATTTTTTGATGGTATGAATATCATACCATGTGTCTTAGAATTGACACCCATCAGATAAATAATGGTTGCACCTAACATCATCTTATATGCCGCTGGGCAGAATGTCTCTCCGTGCCATTGTACAGACATGGATTTTACCCTCTAACCACATTTGAGAGTGTTTTGGGGAGAGGTACCACCAGCATTTCTAATTATATTTCCAGCACAAACACCTATCATCCTGTGCCACTCTTCAACATCTGTAGTGTGGTACAGGGCAGGGCAGATAGTTTGCTGGAACTTATAACTACTATTACCAACAATACAGCTCTTCCCAAAACACACTAATGCTTTGCTCTTCCCATAGCTTGTGCTTTGGGTTCTCAAAATTTTCACAATTCCAATCCCGTGAGTTACTAGTTACTCAGGAAGACTGGATCATGTCAGGATTGTATAATCTAATAGTATTACTTTATAGTTCCTTCTTGACATACACCCTAGTTTTGATATAAGGTTTGTTTAGAGTAAATGTACGATGGCAAAAGCCCCAAAAGGTCAACTCTTGCAGATGTTACTAATACTACAGTACTCAAAAGTTGCTATAATTTATTTATACCTAGATACTAATTGTTGAAATACAATAGACACCCTCTGCGATCTGAGGTACTTGTGATTGATATGGCTATGTAATGCTTGAAGAGACTGTATGTTTGCTAGTTAAATTAGTTATTTATATATTTCCCTATTGCATAGATAATTAATAAATAATGAGTAGTGACATGACAGTGGAGGTGCAGTGTGATAGAGGTGCAATGATATTCATTTGCACAATGTAAACACAACACATCGCCTCTCGTCAATTGTCAGCCACACAACTAGATAACTTCACATGTTTTATTGTTGTGAGGAAGCGACGTGCACAGATGTCATAATGTATATGATCCGCGACTACCACAAAAACCTCACGGGACTCCAAATAAATTGAATCCGCAACACACTCCTATATTTGATATATAGAACAGTATGTTAATGTATCGAATATACATACCTTTAAATGATATTCAATTAGGTGAAGACCCACCCTTCTTGGCATCCGAATATGCCTTGTGATACTTGGCAATGGATTCCTCTGTATGTCCCATAATAGAATTCCTGTGAGTTCTAAATAGGCAACCCTGTAGGGGCTTGGTCAAATAGTCGGATACCATTTCCTTAGTTGGATGATATATAACACTCATTCTTCCATCCTTGATCTTACTTGTTACATAGAAATATCGAATGTTGATGTGTCTAGTCCTTTTGGTACTAGATTGTTTACCATTTCTTGCTAATAGAATTGTACTTGTATTATCTTGTTGTATCACAATTTCAGATCCAATCTTCTTCAAAATTGAATCGTTGTTAATTGATTTGAGCTGTTCTCCTACAAACAACTGCACCCATTCAACAAAGTTCATTGCATCATTGACCCCAACTAATTCTGCTTCCGTAGAGCTCTTGGTGTTGATCTTTTGCTTAATTGACATTGCCAATAGGGCGCCTTGTCCCAGTGTTAATACAGCACCGGTATGGCTTCTCATATCCTTGTGTATTGCAAACGATGCATCCACTGACCATAGTAGTTTTCCAGTACCATCCCATCCCAACACGAGTGGAATGGATATAGTTAGCCGTAAATATTTGATCACCCTGGTTAATTTCCGGTAATCTGACTGGGTTGGAGCTTTCACTCTAGTACATAGATACGCGACAGCTACTTGTAGGTCTGGTCTCGCTCTCTTTGAAGCAAACAGCAGCCTAGCTGTTGTTCGATGGAAGAAATCCGCTTCTTTTTCATTAAGCAGTGGTGAATCTTCATCCGCATCAAACAAGTTGGCACTTGCTGGTGTAGGTGATGTTCCCCTCATATCATTAGGCATTTCGTCCAGGATATCCTCCAAGTAGCCGTACATAGTGAAGATTACCTTCCCCTTCTCACTGTAATCAATAGTGATACCGAGATAGTCATGGACCAATCCGGTGGTAGCAGCAAGTGGTTTTCTTGTTGTACCAAATTGCTTGTTGAGGTCGGTTAGTACCGAATCCACAACAGATTGCTTGACGTGTGATATCTTTAAGTCATCCACATGGAATTGGATCGTAACTTGGTTGCCATCAATCATTTTATTGAACGTGCATCCATCATAACAATTTGTTCATATCCCCATTCCACTAATTGCTTACTAAGCTTGTCGTAGAATAATTTAGCACCAAGTAGTGTACCATACACTGCTTTAGTCAGCTTGGCATAGAGATGTTTCTTTCCATTCTTGCCAGGTACAAGATTCTTCGTGTACTCAGGGTTTATTTTGCATATCATATCGACCATTACTCCATCGAATTTGAGCCAGCAGTCATGGTCTGCTGGCCAGTCAGCTTGTAGGAATGCTCCCGGGATGTTGCATGTGGCAACATATCTGCCTTCTATCGCATCCATTAAACATGATGTCATCAGTGCATATATCGACACTGTCGGGGAGCTAGACTCTTCCTTAGTGATGTATTCTCTTTGTGGCCGGCCATCGGCACAGCCTCTGGCCTTGATCTTTCCACAGCGCTTTCTTTTTAAGAACATGAGGTAGTTGAGAGCCTCATAACGTATGTGTTGATTGACTTCAGATGGATTAAGCATTTTTACTGCATTCATTCCTAAAAGATTATCATCAAGTTCTTTCACTGTTGCTTCATACCCAAGATCCTTGAATTCCTTCAGGCCTCTGTTAAAACCATACTGTGGCGTAGACTTGGATGCTTCGATGTTGTTGTAAGAGGCAATGGTGTTGAGAACATAAGCATGTGATGATTGGGCGAACGCCCAATATGAACCCAGGTCCGACACAAGCTCGGACGGAACAGATGGTTCCTCTACTGCAGTATCAATGACTTTGTCGTTGTTAGGTACTACAGTATTGTCTTGTATTAGGTCATCATCGAGATCTTCTTCTATCAAGTGTGTACCGTCATTGATGATGGGATACTTCTTTTTCTTATCGCTGCCACACTCCTGCTTTGCAGCTGGTGTAGTAGTAGTAAGAGCCACTGTTGGATTGTTGGCTGATCGGGTTCTATTGTCAAAGATGACAGGTTCTACACCCTGATTGTG
Source organism: Fragilariopsis cylindrus CCMP1102 (assembly GCA_900095095.1). Taxonomy (NCBI): domain Eukaryota; phylum Bacillariophyta; class Bacillariophyceae; order Bacillariales; family Bacillariaceae; genus Fragilariopsis; species Fragilariopsis cylindrus. The sequence continues at coordinate 58,299 of FMBT01000390.1, forward strand.
TTGCTGTATTGGGTTCTGAAAGAAGTCTATCTGCGAGTCCGGGTCATCCGAACCAAACCCTTTTGAGTCAGGGTCTGCATCATTATCTGGATTGTCTTTAAGTTCCAGTTTCCTTTCTTTGTCAGGTTCATCTTGATATTCTTCATCCATTTTAAAGTCAGCATCAGACGCATTGCTGTCATCATCATTATTATCATTGGCAGCGAAGTCATCAAGTGTGATCTTGCCATTCATGTCAGAGAATTCTAAACCTTCTGGCTGTCCTTCCTCATTGCCAATGTGATTGACAGCTGTAATGGTGGCCTCACTTGTAGGTATTATTACAACCCTGTTGACCGATACGACTTGTTTGGTGCTTAGTTTGAACACGCTGTGTCCACTGCCATTGTCAGCCCTACCGATGTACAAAGCATCGATTGACCTCTCTTGATCAGTACTGTTTGTACCACCTGTGAGACCTTGGACGTATTGCCCTATTTTGATAGTAGGACATCTGAATTTCTTACCACTAACGATTTCTCTTGGTGATAGGATGGCATGTATTCCATTGCTCTTAGGTAGAGAGTTAATCAATTGAGCAACTTGGTGTACCATTTCAATGGTGAACCTCATTGGAAGTTTCTTGTAGGGCATCATTAGCCTAACGGCTCGGATCCTCTCCTTGAGGAATCTTATTTGCCTTTCAATAGTCTCCACATGCCTGTCAGCATCACATGTTGATAATGTTATATTGTATGGATCTCCTTCAAGCTCGTGCTTGATGGATTTGAATGCTCCGTCAGCTTCAATCGTTACGACCTTAAATACACTCCTACTTTTGTAGGACTGTACTATTTTTAGAATGCACGCCAGTATGGCTTCACGATTATTCTTTCTTACACAGTACGTTTGTAGCAGTCCAATGTGCTTGGAGTGGGCTATTAGGAACTTGACTCCATTCACATGCATAAGATCGATTGATATGTGGACATCAGTGTATTCTTTCAGTATGAATGATGGGAGTTCTGAAGTATCGTTCTCCGGCATCTTGCTTGGCCGTTTGACAGTCTTTCCTTTCAGGATGGGACGTCTGGACCATAGATCTTCTTTGCAATACGAATGTCCCTTCTGGTGAACCTGTTGTAGCCTATGATGTTGTGTTCCACTGCATTGGCCAGGTCAATGTCGCTAGGACATGCCAGTACTTGTTGTAGTTCTCTAACCTTGGCAGCTCTTCTGCAGTCAATTGCTGAGAACTGTGCGCTCTCGCCTTTGACAGTTTGATGTGCCATTACAACATGATCGTTGCTATCCGTACCGATGTCAATACAGTACATGCCATTGGATGTCTTAGCGAACCGTATGTACGAGCCGTCATCGTTGAATACATATATAGCATTGTCAATCGCACTGTCCATACTACCCTTTTAGTTTCGGTAAGCATGGCCAGTGATAGAAGGTTAGCTACTCCATTTGGATAGTAGTAATACCCATCACGAGGAAGAGGCAGTGTGTTGAGGTCATCACAAAGACGTCCTATGTCATTAACTTGGAACTTCGAATCGGTGGTTCGAACAGCGATGGATTTGCTGTCATCAGAAAGTATGTCAGCTAGAGGAAGGCATCCTTAAATATGTGAATACTAGATCCACTATCAAGAGCAATGGTGGTCCGTGGGCCAACATTCTTACCCCCACTCCTTGCTTCCGGTGGTTGAACTGTCCGGACATTTCAAGTGTCGGAGGCAAATTAGAAACAAAGATAGGATCAGTAGTAACAGATACAACTTGGTGGTTGAGTACATAAGCACTATTCCAAATCATACCACCAGTCCAGTAAGGAGAGATGGCGTCATACCATGTGACGTCGAGATAAGATGGATCATCTATAGGATAGAATGATTGAGGTATAGTCGGAGCGGGCAGAGCATTACGGGTTTTATATCGTATTGGTTCCTTTGGTACCAGGTCTGGGTCCGAGGATTGGATCGGACCTGGGTTTGAGTGGGCCAGTAATCGGCCCATGGTTGCGTTATTATAGAACGCTTGGTTGCAAGTCGCTTTCTAGCATGGTACATACCAGAGTGCCTCCCTGAGGAACTCTTGTTGTTGCTGGAATTATGTCTTCTACATATGCCTGAAGGGCGTATGGCCATCGATGGATTAGTGTTTATTCGAACACTAGACATCAAACGTTCAAATCGTTGAATGCAATTGAAAATTGGATCAATATAGTTGAAATGACGGAAAACACAAGACTCAATTTGAACTATGGCAGTACCGACTGTCAAGATAGAGTTAGCGATTGCTTGGAGTAGCTTGTAGGCAATTCCAAACATTGGAATGAATATGTTGTTGAAACACATTGCTGAAACGACAGTAGGTAGGCATCCTTGGTTGTATAGAAGCCAAGTTAAGCAAATCAATCCATAGATGGGTTTGATCCATCCAGTGTCGTACGGTTCATAGGGCATTCGATCTTCCGTTGTTAAGACCGGCCGTGACGAAAATCCTGAGTGTAACCTGCAATGTAACCTTGGTTCACTTCTATACCCAGAATATGCTTAAATCCATTGATTGTCATCTTGTGGAAGGAAGGCTTGTTGTATTGTTGGAATACATCATTGATTGTGTTATTTCTAATCACATTTTCAAGTTGTTCACGAGAATTGATGTGACACTCTATCATCTTTCGAGTTACCTTGTTGATCCAACGTGTAGGCTTGCGCCTTTGTTGGTATGATGCCACTGCAACAATAGTATGATGCAGTAGAACATGAGCTGCAGGGTAATGGATTGGTGCATCATCTCTGCCGATTTCACCACACATAACCTCATACCGGGCACGGTTGTGTCCGATGTGTTCTTTGTGTCTGTATGTCTCCTCTTTGAGGAGACGCACGGTGTTGTATGGAGTGGTGCTTGACACACTGCAATCATCCTCATTCGGATATCAGTTGAGGCTTCAAGTGACATCACAATCTTCAAAGATATCTGTGAAAATCCTCGACGTCCTTGATCCCTGCAGTCTGTAGCTTTAAACGAAGTATATCTGAGTAGTCCACAATAGCTTCTGGTGTTGTACCTCCATATTCATGACTAATGAGGCCCGGATTATCTACTTCATAGTGTCGAATACGGACATGATCGCCTGAATTGTTCACTCTTTGAGCTGTTAGATATACCACTAATTCAAAATCTTGTTTGTGGTTGATCGCATAACTAGGTCGTTCATGCAATATCCTATCCCGCCGTTGATTGGACTCTTCAGATGAAGATTCTTCAGCATTGGCTGCTTGATCGACCACATGTGCAAAGCACAATAGGTCGGGTTCGTTGTCGTCATAAGCCTCATCAGCATCCTGCAGTCCTGCAAAACTAGCACCGATGAACATTTCCTCATCAGCTTCAGCTGTTGCTTCGCTAATAATGGAAGCCATAACTGTTGCATTGAAATCAGCTTGATTAGTGTCCGTACACTCCTCAGTTTCTTCAACAACGACGTCGTCGATGGTTGGTTCTTCATGGGTGGGAGCATCATTTGGAATGATATCTCCACTTCATTTTCAATAACAGGGTCGATAGTTTCGTGATAGGACACGATAGCTGTCTCAGCCTCTGTTTGATTGGTATTGTTATTATCAGCTGGTGTCATCTTGAATGTTTCAGTAAAGATAATGCTTCGCTCACAGTATTAGGATAACATGAGCTGTTGTTGACAGAATATGTTTTCACTAGTTCTGCACGGGCTTTGCTGTTAAGCGAATTCTTGATGATTAACCTGGCAACTGTTCTATCTTTGACAATATCATCGATAGGAGCTTGTTTCTCTTCAGTAAGGAGGTGGTATTCTTTGAATGTACATGGAGTATGATATCTTGATAATACTTTATCATAGATGGTTTGACCCACTATAAATTTACCACAAGTGAATACAGCCGATTCGTATCGGTCCATACTTCTTCTGCATAGTCTGCATCAGAAACACTCTTCACTTGTTTATAACCGAATGTTGAATGTAGAGAGTGCAGGTTCTTGAATTCTTGATCAACCTTCACATTGCTTTGGTTCTGCGCACAAACAGATCTAAGGATGAGCAGGAATGCTATTAAATCCTTTTTCTTTTCTGCATCAGCCATACGTTTGTCCATACGACAGTATGTTAGCACGTTGCTGTCAATGTTTCCAATGGCAATGCGATAATAACCTTCCACAATTCTACTGTATTGATTCCAGTTCGACGACTGGATTTTAACAGCGTGTGGTATTCAGCGTCCATTTGCTCCTTAAGAGCAGGATTGAAACATACTAGTGTGTTACCACCAGTTTCTGCACCATCTTCATCCAGGATTGGAGTCAGATTGGAATGCACTTCCGGACTTTCCTTCGGTGTAATGAAATCGGTCCTCAATTTAGGTTCTAGATCCAGAATAGCTGAATCAAGCCCATAGGCTGCTGCCTCGGCAGCAGTACCAGCTAGGCTCTTCTGAAACACACGAAACTGACCAGCCTTGTTACCATTACCATCAGCAATTACAATGCCTTTCATGGAGCTGTTGCCGGATGCCAAACCTTTGAAGGAAGATTTCGGTGTAGCCGTTTGTTTCTTCTTAGCAGAAGCGTTGTTGTTGTTACCCTTCTTCTGTTGTTGTTTCTTCTTTGATCCAGCTGCCTTCCCTGATGTGGTATCAGTCGTTGCGGCTGTTGCCTTGTTGTCGGCAGTACCACTTGGAGGAGTACTGGATTCGTTATTTTGAGTCATCGTTAGAGTTGATATCTGGTATATTTGACTGTATCGATGGTTGTTATTGATTCGATTCGATCGGATCAATGGCTTTGATTATTTATCAATTATGTTGAAATACAATAGACACCCTCTGCGATCTGAGGTACTTGTGATTGCTATGGCTATGTAATGCTTGAAGAGACTGTATGTTTGCTAGTTAACTTAGTTATTTATATATTTCCCTATTGCATAGATAATTAATAAATAATGAGTAGTGACATGACAGTGGAGGTGCAGTGTACAGAGGTGCAATGATATTCATTTGCACAATGTAAACACAACACATCGCCTCTCGTCAATTGTCAGCCACACAACTAGATAACTTCACATGTTTTATTATTGTGAGGAAGCGACGTGCACAGATGTCATAATGCATATGATCCGCGACTACCACAAAAACCTCACGGGACTCCAAATAAATTGAATCCGCAACAGTTTATAACACGCGTAAAATATCGTGAAATCCCTTATATAACTGGAATCCTGTTAACATTTCCAATAGAAGATCTAGAAAACCGTCTTTCTCCACAACTATTCAACCACAAATAAAGTATGGCCAAAAATATCAGCAACAATAAGTAAATCAAAAATATCCAGTCAAAAATATATATATAACTAGTAAGACAACGGTCGACCAGCCTATTATTGATCTATATTAGTACACTATTAAGTAGGAACATCATCAAATCTATCGTCAATGCACTGATTCAACACTTCTAATACCGGTTGTACTCTTGTTGATTGTTCTCATGTCAAAAATATAGTACCTAGGTGGTCAAAGGATGTAGCTATATGATAACATTGATGAGGTTAATATAGGTGTTCAAGCGCCGCCAAATACATATATATATATTTATATAATACTTCTATCTCAGTCAATATTCGGTCAAAAATAAAGTTATAGGTAGTCAAAATGTAGCCGCCAATGTTCTCAGTTAACAGCAAACAAATTAAAATGCCATCACCATACGTGTTCTTCCAAACTTGTGGAAGAACAACATTTGGATAGTAGTAACTGTAGTAACTGTATATCTTCTACTATCTCATAGTTATAGAATCTAAAATTTCCTACAGAGACAGAAACCCCTGCTATATTCAACAATATTCTACCAAAATATAAGTATAGGTACCTTAGTGAAAATGTATCCAATGTTACCCGTTATTCCAAGCCTGAAATAAACTTGGAATATAGTTTTGAAGGTTGCGAAACCTTCTGTTATCATTAAAACTATTTAATCAAAGATTAGCTTTATAAAGTTAAAATCTCGACAACACTGCCAGTAAATAACAAACATAAAAGCAGAGGTGGTCTAGTTGGTTATGACGCGGCTTTAACACAGCTGAGGTCGGGGGTTCGATTCCCCTCCACTGTACATTTTGTTTTTGATATTGGTATAATTTGGATTAAAGTTTTGCTGTTGCCAATGTTGATTATTCTGTTTTTGTTGAGCATCTGATTGAAAATGATATGTCTCTTAGATATATACGCAGTACATGTTCTGACATCGCTTGTTTAGCCTGAGTTTCGTAAATAAAGTGATTGAAAGTTGATGGCAGGCTTCTATTAAACAAACAGGCAACAAGATATAGTTATATATATAGTAAATAATGTATTAACAAATATTAGAGAAATAAATAAATAATCTAATATTATATTCTTTTATTTCGTCGTATAGTATTATAAATAGTATACTATATATATCAAATACATCGGTCCTGTTGTTATTCCCTCACGCATGAATTACCATGATCAGGTTCTAGCGGTTTTCGGTAAAATATTGAATCTCAGCTCAGAAATATCCTTTGCTCCCGCAAACAAACAAGGTAACCGTTGTATTTAATTTCAAGACACAACAAACTAATTCATTCTTTTTAAGGGGTCAAGTCAGCAAGTGGATTGACAACATTTTCCATATCTTCCAAATACAAATTACTACCCATCTCCTTATACTTTTCACTCATTTCTTCCATACCCTTAGCGAGGACTTCTTCGGTAACTCCGTAACCGTTCTCGGCGGCGTATTGACGAACATCATCGGTAATCTTCATGGAACAAAACTTGGGTCCGCACATAGAGCAGAAATGAGATGACTTGGCTGCATCACTATCCAAGGTTTCATCATGGAAGGATCTGGCAGTTACGGGGTCAAGAGACAAATTAAATTGATCATTCCAACGGAACTCAAAACGAGCCTTGGAAAGAGCATTGTCACGATCTTGTGCATAAGGCAAACCCTTGGCAAGATCAGCAGCATGAGCAGCAATCTTGTAAGCAATGATACCAGCCTTGACATCATCACGGTTAGGAAGTCCAAGATGTTCCTTTGGTGTGACGTAACAAAGCATGGCAGTTCCGAGAGCTCCGATATTAGCGGCACCGATTGCAGAAGTGATGTGATCGTATCCAGGTGCGATATCAGTGGTAAGTGGTCCTAAGGTGTAGAATGGAGCTTCGTGGCACCATTCTAATTGATTACGCATATTTTCTGGAATCTTGTGAAGGGGAACATGTCCTGGTCCTTCGTTCATAACTTGAACATCCTTTTCCCATGCACGAAGAGTGAGATCACCCTGAAGCTTGAGTTCAGCAAATTGAGCTTGATCGTTGGCATCGTAAATGGAACCAGGACGGAGACCATCACCGATCGAAAGTGCAACGTCATATTGGTTGCAAATGTCAAGAATATCATCCCAGTGCTCGTAAGCAAAGTTTTCCTTGTGGTGGAAGATGTTCCATTTGGCATGAATGGATCCACCTCGGCTGACAATACCTGTCATACGGTGGATGGTCATTGGAACAAACGGAAGTAATACAGCAGCATGGATGGTAAAGTAATCAACACCCTGTTCTGCCTGTTCAATTAAAGTTTGACGGAAAACTTCCCAATTCAAATCTTCCGCAATACCATCAACCTTCTCCAAAGCTTGGTAGATTGGAACTGTTCCAACGGGAATGGCACTGTTTCTCATGATCCATTCTCTGGTTTCTTGGATATGTTTTCCAGTGGACAAATCCATTAGAGTGTCACCACCCCAAAGAGTAGACCATTGTAGTTTTTCTACCTCCTCTTCGATGGAAGAGGTGATAGCAGAATTACCGATATTGGCATTGATCTTAACCTTGAACATGCGACCGATGATTTGAGGTTCCAACTCGAGATGGTGGATGTTGGAGCAAATAATGGCTCTTCCACGTGCGATTTCGGACCGGACCAATTCAGGTTCGCAAAGTTCACGTTCAGCAACGTACATCATTTCCTCGGTAATGATACCCTGTTTAGCAAAGTACATTTGAGTCATTCGTGGATGGTTTTCCTTTTTACGAGCTTCAATCCATTCCTTACGAATCTTGGGAATACCCAATTTGGGATCATGTCCTTGAGGTCCCGATGTGTCATACAGGTCAAGATGGCGTTCGTTTTCCTCCAAGTCTTCATCTTCCAAATGAACCCGACGGAATGGAACTTTGAGGACATGTCCGGTTGGCTCATGAGTGACAGTTTTGTACTCCTTGGTCGATTGGGGGAAAGCATCACTGTACATAACCGGTTTAATGTTTTCAAATTCAGGGTTCAAAGGGTCCTTCGTTGGGTTGGTTCGGCGAGTCGTTTTGATGTTGGCCTCCTTCGTGACCAACTCTGAGATATCAGTTTTCGTGGGTTCAGTGGCAACTCCCAAAGCCTGTGATGCACGAGGAGAAGAATTGGCTGGAGCAAATGCAGCAGCAGGCGAGGCCGACAAGGCCAAGATTAGAGTGAAGCTACGAAACATCATGATGAGATATAATCGAAACAAATACAAAATTTGAACAAGATTTATTTTGTGTGCAGAGAATCTTATACGTTTTGAACGGTTCTGATCGCCTTTATGATTGTATATATTCTGAGGTGCCTAGGACCGAAGATTGAAATTGAACTTCTCCCACGCCTTCTCCCACGCTGATTGGCTGAACGTACTGCAACTGTAGTAAGCGAAAAAAGATTTCATGGTTCTCTGCGTAAAAAACAAAAAGACAGATTTTTCTTTAAATTTAGATTTTTGGTTCCGCGAAACAGGTGGGTGTCTTAAATCATCATCCTCCACCACGTAATACCTGTTGCAGTACTTCTTGAAGTACTGTACCCTAAACCAGGAGTCATAAAATTTTTTTATTACATGATGTCTGTCCATCGTCCGCACGCCGTAAAAATCAAGTCAAAATTTAAAATATTATTTTCTATTTTTTCGAAAACCGTAGTCTTCGAAGTCCTTCGAAAAATAATATGGTTAACTACTGTACTAGAGTACTATACTCTAATAAAAATGACACAAATGTCACACTACAAGTACAAGTACAAAGATCAACTAGCTACAGTTGTGTTAGCTGAATTCCTGCTTTCCTTCCTCTAGCTAGCACTGCATCCTTTATCAATTTGTAGATAAACTTTACAAAGAATACATAGAAAATGGTATTTGATACTAAAGCAATACAGCTTAACTCCAAATGAAGTAGAGAGAATTGCCTTGACATTTCGTTACTATAGAAAAGAACATAGTCACTTTTCAAAAATTCAATTGATTATTAGACTATCGGTGGACTAGTAAAGTGAAGCCATGTTGATAGCATGATCATGATAGTCCCAAGAACTTGATATGGTTGTAACTTTTCGTCTTTCGTTTTTGTTAATTGAATCATATTTGCTAGAACTAGACCAAACATTAAAGCAAAACCTTTCGAAACCGAACCGGCGTATTTGTGAACTAAAGCTGTAACTACCCCACCAGAGGCCTTTAACAATATAGGTATCAAAGTTTTCCAATTCCAATATGTCTTTTGTTTTTGCCATTCAAGCTCTGAAAAGTCATTTGATCGGAGTATATTGAATAGTAATGCAACAGCAGAGAAGAAAGAAATTTCAATAGTGTACAAAAAGGGATCACGCCCTCCAATACCTGTCAGTTGTAGTCCTTTTTGTGATAACGCACCAGCTAAGCCACTCAAAAACGCAGCACCCAAACAAGGAACGACACCGCGCCATACCCAGTCGTCATTCTTTTGTGTCGAGATTATTGTTGTCGGAGATGTTTTTGTTGCTGTTGTTGCGGTGCCAGGAGCAGCAGCGACATCGCCAGTTTTTATTTCACTATTTTTCTGCCATAACATTCCCGGTCGAATGTATCCTTGAAAGACGAGCGCTGACCCAAACAATATTCCGAGTGCAACCATTTGGATGGGTGATTGTGATTTTTTCATTATTATCCAGCAGCAAAATGCTGCACTCAACGTCTTTGTCTGTGTAAGTCCATTGAATGTCACTGAGTCAAGGTTTTGATACGATACATATTGTAATACCCCTTGTATTGCGTACAACATGGCAGGCAAACCAGCAATTGCCAAGGAAGACGAAAGGGACCAATCTAATCGGCAGAACAAGAGAGAAATAATATTTATATACGTAAACGAGAAGTAAAAGATATATTAGACTATCGACCTGTCAGACAAGATATCGGTCACATACCGCATACGGCAGTGACGAAGTCGAATCTCTGTTGCCTTTTTCTCATTGAACATACCTTTTAGAGCGCTTTGAACGTCGTTGGATGACTTAGAAAAAAAGATTGCCGCCGCAAAACTGGTCTTCACAACCTCTTCCACTAAAGCGACTGACTGTTTTTTAATCTTTGGTGATATATATTTTTTAGACAATTGAGGCTGCACGGCGTATTGTACAGCCAACAACATCATAAGTACGAACGATAGTTGAGTTAAAGTTGAACTTGGATGTTGCAGTAATGACGTATAGATGGTTCTGTTCCACCAACGAGAGATGCTGGACCGACTGTGCTTTCAATGTTGTTGTTATTGTTGACGGGCAGCGAAATAAAAGATGAGAAAGATACTAACAAACATACACATACACACACGCACAAAACACTCGCAGATGGCAGTTAAGACAACAACAACAAGATGAAATCAGTAAAGTTTACTTACTTGAAGAAACAACCGAGTTTGGTAAAAAGGGTACAAATGTAGAGCCGGGATGTTTTGAGTCAGTCAAGTTTCCATCATCGTCACTTGACTTTTTATTGTTGCATTGGAAGACGGATTTGTTTTTATTCTCACTGCCTCTCGATAACGTCACGGGAGACGTTCTTCTCGTTGTTTGCTTCGTCATTGACGACGTAATCATCTGATTTGAATTATCGGTAATATTTTTGATTATTTGATTTGTTCTGAAGACAATTTTTGGTTAGCTAATCGAAAAAATACTATCTCTATCTATCTCTATCTCTTGGCTTCTCCTAAAACGATACACTTCCGTCCTACTACTAAGGGATATTCATTGAGCTGATGGACATAAAGATATGTGCTGTTGACGTCGAATCGTTAGATCCAAATAAAACGGAAGATTGCTTTTTTAAATCGGAGGGATCTGAATTCTAAATCTCGCAGTACTGGCGGCCAGGCACACGTTCAACAACGTGCGCTGTCATGATTTACGATACAGTACTTGAAGTACAGTACTAGATTTTTCTTCTTTTCTTACTCTAGCTACTTGAAGTAGTATGAAGACAACTGTACTAATAAACAATACACAAATTGGAACTCTAGCAGTTCTCCATATCGTGTGTTTAGTTAATACTAAAGATTGCTGGTAAGACTAGAGTAGGAGTCTGGTGATGAGTGTAGCTTTCAGGAACCATAATAGAGAGAGAAAAATAGAACGATGATGTATAACAGACAAAACAAGCTGGCATGTTAGAGGTATGGACAGGGTCGCACTTTGATACGGGACAGCTAGTCAAATGGTCAAAACAGCACTGATATAATGAAATTATAGTGATCTATATAGAAAGAAAGACCATTGGTTTCTTCTCCTTTTTAACAGCTATTATTCAACACTCAGTAGTAAAGTGTGTTGAAAACAGGGTCCTTCGTCTTTATAAACTACCTAACAACAATGAGGATAACGAGATCCTATATGGTAGGCAATATCAAAACTATCTCTACTGTTCAAGTGCTGTATACATACTATAATACTAAGAGAAAATACTGATCATTATTATGTTACTTGCTTTTTTAGCATCTCTTTTTAAGGAAATGAGGCGTCTGTCATTCGTACAACTTCGTTGTTGGCCATTCATGATTCACAGAAGTTGAAAAATTTCCAATTCATTTGTTTTTAAAATAAATTCACAAGAATTGCGTTAACATAAAACATACTTGGTGCCGACCACTTTACATTTAAAAAACCCAAGACAAGATAACAACAGACAAATAGCACTATGACGAAAAAGAGATCAAAGAGCAGAAGTCCTAGGAAGCAAGAGGAGGAACCTTCATCTTCTGACCCTGTTGAGGATGTGGTCGTATCCGAAGAACACGAGGAGAAAGATACAGAATCGGAAACGGATTCACAAAAGAAGAGGAAAGTAGATGACCACGACGAGGAAGAAGATGGTGCGAAGAAAAAGAAGAAGAAGAAAAAGAAGAGAGATGAAGAAGAGGAGGAAGAAACAACTGGAGAAATTCCTGCTAGTAATGTAAAGAAAGGATTCTTCTCTGAACAATCATTTGCATCATTGCCTCTTACCGAGGCGACACAAAAATCAATCAGCTTCATGGGACATGATACAATGACAAAGATTCAGTTCAAAGCCATTCCCGCATTACTAGCTGGAAAGGATTTGATCGGAGCAGCACAGACGGGCTCAGGAAAGACTCTAGCTTTTCTTATACCTATTGTTGAGGTGTTACGCAAGGCCAAATTTTCTACTCGTAACGGAACGGGGGCCATGGTTCTGTCTCCCACCCGAGAGTTAGCGATGCAAACCTATGGGGTATGTAAGGAATTGTTGGGGGATACATCCACTTTGACTTATGGACTAATCATGGGAGGTGCCAATCGCAAGACTGAAGCCGAACGCCTCAAGAAGGGAGTCAATATTGTAATCGCAACACCTGGTAGACTACTTGACCACCTTCAGAACTCTCCAGGTTTCATAGTTCGAAATCTATTGTGTTTCTGTATGGATGAAGCAGACCGAATGCTTGAGATTGGTTTTGAGGACGACCTACGTGCTATTGTTAAAATGCTTCCCAAGGAACGTCAGACTATGTTATTTTCTGCCACACAGACTAAAAAAGTCGAAGACTTGGCCAGACTTTCCATCAATCCCAAGACAGCTATTTATGTCGAAGTCAAAAACATTGGTAAGGAAGCTACGACAGAAAATTTAGAACAGGGTTACGTCACATGTCCTTCAGACAAGCGATTCTTGCTTCTCTTTACCTTCCTAAAGAAGAAAAGAATAAAAAATTATGGTCTTCTTATCATCATGTAATTCTGTGAAGTTCCACTCAGAACTACTGAATTACATAGATATTCCAGTTTTGGAGATCCACGGCCGACAAAAACAGGTCAACGTACCACAACTTTCTTTCAATTTCAAAAGGCTAAAACTGCTACTTTACTATGTACAGATGTCGCAGCTCGTGGTCTTGATATTCCTGAAGTTGATTGGATCATCCAATTCGATCCTCCAGACGATCCCCGGGAATACATCCATCGCGTAGGAAGAACAGCACGTGGTGCGTCCGGTTCAGGTAGAGCTTTGATGTTTCTAACACCACAAGAAACGGGATTCCTTCGTTACTTGCAAGCTGCCGCAAAGGTGACATTAAACGAATACGAATTTCCTACATCAAAAATTGCGAATGTCCAATCCCAACTCCAGTCGCTGATAGAGAAGAATTATTATCTGAACCGTTCTGCTCGAGATGCGTATCGAAGTTATCTACTTGCGTACGCAAGTCACTCCCACCGTGAGATCTACAATGTTCACGAGCTTGATTTACAGGCTGTTGGCTTAGCGTTTGGTTTTACAACTCCTCCCCGAGTTGATCTGGCGTTCTCGTCTCGTGGGGACAAGACAAAGCGAAATGTCAAAAGAGGGGGAAATTCAAAGCATCAGCAATCGTCCGGACACAAATTTAGTGCTGATAATCCTTACGGAAAACGTGACTCCTCCGACCGAAGACAATTTCGCATTAATTGTTTCTCTCTCTTAGAGGAATAGACGTTGGTTACTGTAATTGTAATTATTTAGGAATAAATCTACTAGTAAGATGGCAATTATTTACTATTCTATCCTATGGTCTCACCACTAACTATTTGAATTGTTTAGATACTTTACACAGTAAGAACTCTGAACGATTGTTTCGTCAAATAGTCGAGTCAATTATTCCTTATATGATTGTATTTACATAACCGCGAGCACATAATCATCATTACAAACAACAGAAATACTATGGAAAGTACCAAAAAATAAAAAAATGTCTATGGTGACCTACAGACAGAACGGACAGATGTGATTTAAGCATCCCAGAAGCTGTGGTCAATCATCCATGGTGGAACAATGGCAACACTTGCCATGGTCAGGTTTGTGGATGGGCTAATGGTGACTCTCAGGTCATAACGGAGTGGCCTGAGAAGTCATTCCTCGTTTTTCCGAATTGGATCGAGTGCATTTTGCTCCTTGTTTTGTATTATTGTTTGTGGTTGCGGGACCCATCAGCTATTCCTCCCCTGCTCGAAGTATGCGGTTCTATTGCCACGATCGATCACCTCGTGAATTTTTTTGCATACTACCATCCTTCGAAAAAGTTGACCGATGGCAGCAACTCTATCGCCAACTTTATGGTCACAATTTTCCTGTCGTTTGGAGCAAGCCCCGTGATCTCGGCGCAAGAGATTACAAGAGCCTTTTGCCTTTTGAAGCGTTTCACGTTCTTTTCGTTCGCTCGCAGGATGGACTGGTTTGACGGTCAGGCAGCGATGGAAGTTCTTGACCTAAAGCTCCGAAGCGGACTTCAGTTCATTCTTTATTGTTTTGTTGCTTACTATTTCTTACAGCCAGGCACTATGCCTACCCAATGCCCATTATTGTAGAGTGGGAGTGTACACTGTTGATTATGTAGTAAGTATTTTCGCTCACAATATTGTTTATATCTACATCAAAACACAACTTTTTTTCATAAATTTCAAATGTATGTATCATTCCTTTTTGATTCTACAGTACACAAAAAGAAGAAAAACATATGAAATTCTAGTGTTCTTTGAAAAAAGTGGTAGAATATTAAATAATAATCCTAAATGTCCTAAAACTGTAGAACTAATTGAAATAGGACGGCCACAAGCAATAATACTACATCAATTCGACATTTACTAGTACAGTAATGTTACTACTACTGTAGCTAGTATATTTTATTATACACATAGGAATAATAATAGTACTGTATAAACTACAGTATCCTATACACAAATACATCTCGCGCAGTATTCAGTATATAACTCAACACCAAGATTGAAAGATACGCGCGACGCTAACCACTCATAACAAAACAGCATAAAATTCATAAAATTTTGATTTGAATTATGAAGTTTTGAAGTTCCAATAAAATAAAGCAGCGAACGATTGTAAGTGAAGAGTTTCAAAGAAGAGTACAGAAGTGCTACTAGCTAATAGTGACGAATAAAGCCGCTACGATATATATGACATCAAAAACGATGAGCGAGAAAAACGACAATACCGAAAGCGAAAATAATAAATCATCGAGCGTTCGACTACGTTGCATGGAATGTAAGGAGAAAATTTCCTTATACCAGTGTCCAGGATGTCAGATCCGTACCTGTTCTTTGCAGTGTTGTCAAGCACACAAGAAAAGAACTGGCTGTACAGGAAAACGAAATCGCTCAGAATACCTTCCACTTTGTCGGATGAACGATAACACACTCCAAAGTGACTATTTTTTCATCGAAGAAGTTTTAGAAATTATGCCTCGGGCAAGTAAAATTTCTAAGTTGGCCGAAGAAAACTCCATAAGTACAAGCACAAGCACGAGTTCTATTAACAATAATAGATCGACCGCATCATTGAATAAGAAGGCAAGACGATTAGTCAATCAGGCCAAGAATCGCGGAATTACTCTACAAGTTATGCCTAGTTTTCTGGAACGACATAAAAACAACACATCGTGGTACTGTGGTCCAAAAGATAACATAACGTGGAAAGTTGAGATTATAATCATGCCGACAAAGAACTTTTTTTCGTTTCAATTATCAGAAAAAGAGGAAAATATACTGGACTGCATTTTGAAGCATATAAGAGAATTTTATAGAGATGATTCGGGCATGCCAACTACTTTATTGGGTAGTTATCAGCTATTCACAAAGCGACTTCCGAGTTCTGTCAAAGATCCAAAATACGTTCAAATCGAAAATAATGTATGTTTACAAAAAGCCTTAAACGGCTTAACTATTATCGAGCATCCGACAATATACTGCGTCCCCAATGATAATTTGAAAGATTTTCCTATCGGGACAGAAAAAATCACAGAGAAAACTGATAATATTATCACCACTTGTACCGATCAGGGTTCAATTGAAATACCAACAACCACGGAGCCTCCAGCTGAATCAAATCATAATATATGTTTAGATTAGTTGTTCTAAGCATCGCCGTTGAACTCATTTGGAAGCTTCATATGTTCCACTGTCAATTTGCTCACCGCTTTATAATTAAAAGTCAAGTCCATCATTGTCATCAAGAACAAATAAATAAGAGGATATCAGATCATGCACAAATTCAACTAAACACAATCGAAGATTTTTCATATAGAAGGGCTTTCAACACAACAGCAATTGATCGCATAAACACTGTACTTTCTCGAGAACTACTGTAGAAATCTTCGTTATAAATCTTACCTTTGAAATTAGCATGCTCTGCAGATTGCATTAACATAAATGCAGCTGACTGAGCTGTCGTAAGAAATGCACCTGCTTGTGACATACGGTTTAACGCAAGTTCTCTGTCATATGGTTGCTGCGATGAGACCGAATCAGCAATGATGTGTACCTCTTTCCCGTCTTCTAACAAATCCAAGCACGTCTGTTGCACACATACATGTGCCTCGATGCCGAATATCTAAAAAGGAAAAAGTAGAAAGTAACGTAAGAAATAGCATTTGATTTTTTTTGTTAGTACTATTATACATGTAGTACGCATCAATGATGTATGATAACCGTATTAAATACAAAATATATTACTACTTACAACAACTGAATCTCTATTCAAAGTCTGCATATGACTCTTCACTTCGTCGGTACACATTGAAAACCTTTTCTTTTCGAATATTTTACAACTTGCAAAGTGTTCTTGATCTGCAAAAGTATCTTTCACAGTTTCACCAAAAACCTTTGTGTATTGTTGGGTAATAACGATGGGTATATCCAATTCCTTTGCAACTGATGTCATATATTTTGCCGTATTGATAATCGTTTCACCACGCCACGTAAGAGGACGGAATCGATCTTGAATATCACATAATAAAAATACAGTATTTTCAGGTTTTAGTTTACCGACCGACGTCGATGATGATAATCGACGAACTGCGTTGGTAATGCCACCAGTATTCATCATCGTGATGCTAATAATACGGTAAGAGGAAGACAAAACAATCAAAATGCAAAGTTCAGGGATTTAGAAGGAAAAGGAAGAAGAAAACAAGATCGTTCAGTGGATAATTTTCTCATACATATCAGGATTTGCCTGTATTATTTAATTATTTGTTTTTTGAATGACGCGTCAAACGAAATTATCGTCGCTTTCTAATACCAAATCAATTCATTGGTAATAGAAAACTACGATCCCGGTAATATCAGGTACAACTACCTCAAACCGTATTATATTACGATTGATTCCATCAGGCTTCATTAAAGCAAGGACAGTAATATAAAACTGATATAAAAAAAAACGCTCACCTTCTTGAATAGTTATGGATCTGTATTCCTTTTGTAATCGGAATAAAGTTTGATAGTAGTAACGATAATAATAACAACAACGATAACTTGCACAAAGATGAAACAATTTGAACTTTCTTCGCTGCACTCATCACGCTACTTCATGTTTGGATGTTTGATTTTTGTTTGTTGCGATTGATAATCACTACGTAACGCGACGCCTTTAAAAAAAGATATCTCGCGATAGTCGTTCTTTGTGCCTCAGTCACTAGTTAAACAGGACTGGACCATCAGCGAATATTTCTGATAAGCTTCTCCTACAGTACTGTACCGAACCGGTCAAGGGCCTTTCTTTGATTCTTTTGATGGCTGGCTGCTGGCTGTGCACAGTTTTAGCTGAACGAGTTACTACGGTACGGTAGCACATCATTATGGAATACCCATTAAGACCTCAGCATTGATCTTACTACATTGTAAAGCATTTCAATCAATCAACATACTACAGTAGTCTCGTTCAATACTAGCTATGTGAAGTCTTTATACAACTAGAAGTACAGTATTAGTGTAGATAGTAGTAGATAAATTGTAACTGTAAACCTATAATGTTATATTTTATAGTAAAATTAGTCTAGTAGTATGTTTGCTATGCTGAAACGGAAGTTTTAGGAAAAGAAAATTCCTACAAAAGGTGTGTTATATGTGCACGGGGGGGTTGGGAGGGTTGTTGTTCGTTTGTTATATGTACAGTGTGTTCAACAACCGTCATTTTGACGGTAAGCACTGGCGATGCTGTTTCTATATATGCAGTATGTGATGCCAGGTTAAAGGTCAGGTTTCGGGTGGGATATGTGGGAGTCGGATGTCAATCTTTTTCGTTGCGTTGGATGATGTCTTGGGGGGTCGCAAGAAAGGAAAGAATCAAAATCACCGTAGGAGATTTCTTGTATGGTTTACCTTGTAGTAGTAGTATATTATGAGCAGAGTTTTAGTTCGTATTTGCCTTCCAGGCTTGAGAGTCAGTCTTATCTTCAGAGCACAGCAATAGTAGTTTTGATATTTTATTTATGCAGATCTAGCTGTTGGACTCATTGCAAGTGATGCAAGACCAGACTTGATTTTCTTGGAACGAACGAGGCGGCGATGTGATGAGGATGATGTCGAGGATGTTGTCTTTGACATGTTCCGTCTTCTTTTGCCCAATTTGTCGGAGGGAGGTGCGTAGTCAGTCGATGATAAGAATGAATCCCAAGAATCTATACTTGTTACTGATTCAGAATCAGATCCACTCTCACTGTTATCCCATTCAATAACTGGAAAGGCACTGACATTATTACTACTAAAAGTAGTAGTTGTGTCGTTAAAATTTAGACCGAAGAATTCACAAGAAAGAGCTGCCTCTCTCGTCTTGTCTTGTTCAAGCTCCAATGCTTGTGTTGCGGGGTATGAAATCGTAAGTACCATCTTTGCTTATTTGATTTGTTTGGATTTGATACTTTAGCTTGTAATTGCTAGGGGTGTTGTTTTCTTTTAGAGTTTGTGTTCGTTCTAATGTTACTTTGTGTCGATCGTGTGTGGATAAAGAAAAAAGCAAAAGAAAGAAAAACCTACCCACTCTACGACGCGTACGCAAGCTGATTGCATTTGCTGTTTATTCCTAAAGTTTCACTGCGCTACAATTGTAGTGATGTTTACGTGCGCATTCTTCTTTTTGTATAAAAGAAGAATATAGAACAAGTGTCGAACTTAAAGAATACATATGAAAAAATGCGTCGTTTTTTGTTTCCTATAATGACTCTGACAATTTGAATGCTATTTTTTTCGATGTGACAACACACGTATTTTTATTTGTGTATTTGAATCGCGCCGAAATTTCATAAGTAATATTATTGTTCTGTCAACGTAAACATCATTTTTCGTGTATTTTATTTTTTAATTGGCGAGGGGTAGAGTAAAATAACTAATTATTGAAGAATAAAAAATAGTCTTCATAACTATGGAAAATATCGTATAAATATATAAAAAAGAAAATATGATTAAAACAATAATTTCTTGGAACCTCGATTGGACGCATGTCGTCGCATGGTGACAAAGAACAAATAAATGACGAACTTTTGTGCAAATTTATGATGCCTCTTCTTTTTGACTTCTAATGTGAATTCTTTAACCCCTAAGTTTCATCTCGATGCTTTTAATTATTCTGATGCGCAGAAAGCAATAAAGCACTAGTTATTATCTAGTCGTAAGTTTGAATTATAATCTCTCACTTAGCTTGGGGGTGGTGTTAGTAATAAAATTACATCCCCATTCCCGCATGCAGTATTCAAAATTCTTGATAAAAATATAATAAAATTAGAGTTTCTTGGAACCTTGTTGAAGCTGAGAGCTGTAACGAGTAGTGGGGGTCGTAGTGTTGGTCGTCGAATGTTGGTGTCATGTCGTCATTCTATGTTTTTTGAATTTGTTGTCTTGAAACGACATGACTCACTCGACTTCTGTTGTACAGAACAAGGAAGTTAGAACAAAGAGCAGTAAAGAAGGAATTGAATATTCTTCTTGAGTAACTCCAATGTTGTGCAACAGTTGTAGCCTTGTATGATACATGACACCTCAATCTATTTGTCCTCCAGTAAAATCTTAGGTAAAGCTGGGTCTGTATTTTGTATACTGTAGGCTCCGGACCATCTTCCGCTGGCGAATTAAAAACTTATTAAACATTACGAATATTCCCCTGGCACCATAATGATGACCAATCATTAAGCAATCATTAAGGACCCTTAATGATCACTAAATGATCAACAGCTGTTAAGGGATAACCAGAATCCTGTTAGTTAATATATCTTTATAGCATTCTTTTTCTCCAACACAACCAACAACAACACATACATACATACATCTATCCATCCATCCATCCATTCATCAACAACAATGCAGCAGATATCATATCATGTTTATATATCTTCATAGCATTCTTTTTCTTCAACACAAATCTCATGTTCATATAAAGAAGTCTTCCATTTCTTTCTTCAACACAAACGACAACTTATCCATCCATCCATCCATCCATCCATCCGCAATGTAGCAGATATCTCATTGTTAGACAAAGAATAATAGAATGTATGGGGTGGTTACTATTATATTGTATGTAAATTGTAAGAGAGAGGAGGAGGAATAAGGTGAGAATTGATGAACTAAATAAGTGCTTTCCCAAAATGAGAAATATAACCATAAAATAAATTAAGACAAAATGGTTAGTGAGAACATCACTGGGGATTCCAATATGGTCCCCCACTGCAGTACTAACCAGGCCTGAACATGCTTAAATTCGCTGAGCTGAGCAGACGGGAAGCGGTGCTGTCATGTCGGTATGATCCAAGCACCGGTTGGAGGTGCATGAATTTGCATATATAGTACTAGTAGCCTAAGAAACACTAACGACGCATAATTTGTATGGCATCCAGTGGGGGATTCGGGACTTCTCTGATTTTTCGTTGCTTAACTTTTATGCGCGCTAGGTTAGCTACAGCTACTGTAGTACAAAGTTGTACTGTAGTGGAGTGCGTTTGATATTTGATATTTTCGAATTTCCCTAGGCAAATCCCGACAAACATGATGAATGATCATCTTCGAATCGTTAGCATTTTTTACAATTCGACTATCATTACAAGTGCAGACTGTATTAACGATGAAGAAATTTACACGTGCGATTATTGTTAGCGTGGGATACTTGAATTTCTCGCCAGTAGTGTTTTCCTTTGTACCGATAGTGAGTACAGACTTCGAGAAAAATGTGATATTTACAAGAAATAACAAATTGTTTCGATCATCGCTCTCTTCAACATCAGAATATATTTCATCCGATGATACTAGTATCGTACGACCAGAGCTACCTCCAATAGGAGATTCTATAAGGAGACTCTTCCTCGTAAGACATGGAGAAGTAATTAATCCAGGAGGCGATCGACCAGTATATTACGGCGCGATGGACGTCTCCCTGTCATCTCTCGGAGAAGCTGAGGCTATAGCGGCGGCGCGGTATCTTCAATACTATGATCTTGATTTTGTTGTGAGCAGCCCACTATTACGGGCAATCTTTGGTGCAGAGCAAATTGTCGCCTTACAGAAGAACTTGTCAAATAATGAGGACGAAGAGGGAGTTGTGCAAATGGATGGATTCAAAGAACTTGACCGAGGGGCGTGGTGCGGGATGACAAAGGTATGTTTTGTGGTACTTCTATTTGAAAGCATTGGCTCATAAAAATGAATTTACCTATTGTACTGACATGTAACGGGTCACTCGTTTGTAATACATTCGTAAACAATACAAGGATGAAATCGGTTCAGCAATGCAAAGGTTTGATGCATGCGATGAAAGTGCAACTCCAGAAAATGGCGAATCATACTCTTACCTGAAGGAACGCGTATTGGAAGAAAGGGATAATGTCTTAGAAAGATTGCCGATGGGTCATGCTGCTGCAATAGTGTCACATTTACAAGTAACTCGTAGCTTACTTAGTGATGCCATGGGCATTCCAACGGCAGAAATGGCCGGCCTTGAAATTGCAACTGCGAGTGTGACTTGTATTGATTACGATTTAACGGGAACTCAAACTGTGCATTTCCAAAGCTTCAAACCCGACGTAGGTCTTACGACGTCAATAGATGGCGCAAACTAGGTCTCCAGCTTGATATGGGTCATGAGACGAGACCTTTTGCTGAATATATTGAATCATTCATAAAGGATATTTTTGTATTTATTTATTTACTCTCCTATTATCTATCTGCGGCACATTTTGACCTGTTTGAAATACACTTCTTTATTTCCCTAGCATCCGTTGAACGTATCAACATATACGCAATCTCCAATATCAAATAAAAGGTCGGTATATAGTCATGTGTTTTTATTATCATTAAAAAATTCACCTTTAACTGCGTTGCACTACTAATAAACCAAGAAGTGTAGAGCAAGTGTAGAGGATTCATAAATGGCTAAAATTTGTACCCTTTGCTTAGAAATGAGTGATATTTGATTGTAACTATTACTATACACATGTCATGTTGTGTGCCATTCCTTCTAATAATTTATTTTACCTTGTAATATATCTCAATACTGGAGAAGTTGATGAAGTTATTATAGGCTATGGCTTGTCCCTTTTGATCTATATAATCTACCAGCGAAACAAGTGTTTTCTGCTTCCAAGTGGTTTGAGCCAATTGATATCACTGCATTATACTAAAAAATGGCCAACAATCTAAGAGGGTTTGTTAAGTACCACATGATACCTTTTTAATTTTCTATTTCTTCTTAATATGCAGGTGCACATTGAGAGAAAAGACAACAGAGTACATATGTGTCGCAACCATAATATGCAGCAGTTATCAAATGAGAAGGAGACTTTGAGTTTGCTGTCTGCACAATGTATCATCTAGAACTCTTCACTGTGGTATTTGAAAGGAAGAGTAAAATCTATAAAATCATATTGTTAACAAATAGTCAAACATATTATTAGTGTCCATTGAAGTCATGGTAAGTTAGAGCAAAGATGAAGGGCAGGAGAGCTTCGTTTGATACAAAAAACTAGATGTATGTATGTATCGGTATGTATGTATGTAAAGTTCAAAAGAGATGCTGTATTTCTGTATTTCGGCTCACAAGAAAGAGAATACAAAATATTATATTATTATTATTATCGAATATGTTGTTTGAAAATAGTGTTATGAAAGAAAAAAGTACCTTGTTTACTTAAGAAGGTATTGATAATTTGAATTGATTTTTTCGTTAAGTACTGGGTCACGGAACAAGGTAGTTAACCCTAGCTATGTCCCACGTGCTTTTTTCGGCGAAGCTGATCCTATGCTACTGTACCACCTTAAGAATCTTCCATACAAGGAAGTACACTACGTAGTTGCGCCTCTGCGGTACTTGTACCAGCGCTACAGTACTTTAGCCTACCTTCGGTTAGGATACGCAGGTACGAGGAGTTTCAATCACACTGTAGGATGTTTATAATTTATTTACTTACTTGTAGTGACATCTGTCGAACGTACTTCTTGAAGTAGCAATAGCACAACAATACTCCAATACAAACATTCATCCCGTCCCAGATCAACAGCAGAAAACTAATCTCAAACGGGAACCTTTCCACCACAGTACGGTAGGGAGTGAACACACCTTTATCGATTTTTCATTTCATCTGATCGGCGAACGATAGCCTTGAAGAAGAAAAAATGGCGACTACGGATTCTACTGACGACGGCAGTAATGTTGATGACTCGAAGAACCCCATTATTGATCCAAGAGAATCAGATGTCTTGTGTGGGAGAGGAGGTGCTGCACTGAGACATCCAGGAAACCTAACGTATCGGAGACTAGTTAATTTAAACAAGGGACTTTACATAACATGCCTGAAAACAGAAAAACTTAAAATTAGTCGATCAATTGTAGCTGCCATTCGAGAACAAAGAGGTCGATTTTTGGAACGAGATGCCACGGCGGGGCTATGGATTGATATTGGAGACAAAAAAGCAATTGAAAAGACGTCACAGGCTCTTCGTGAGGGTCAGCCCAAACTCAGAAAGAAAATGGTCGAATTGGGACAAATACCAGCAGAACAACTTGTTGCTGCAGATCATGTTGTGGATCCTGTGCAACAACAGCAAGATTATGGAAATGGGATATACAATCCACGCCAACAACAAAATAATATGAATAATAATATGAATATGAATAATAACTTTGGTGGTGGATCGCAAGAGTTTCCAAATTCAAATCCTATAGGATATTTACAGCAGCAGCAGCTGGAGCTGGAGCAGCAGCAACGAAATCAGATAGCGATGATGAAGAGGAGAAGCCAGCAAGCGCAACATCAATTAAATAGCAGCTTTAATAACAGCAGCAGCAGCTTCAACAATAACAGCTTTTCAGAAATTCCCGCTCCTTTAAGAGCAACGAGTAATAGTACTATGAACGATTTCAATGAGGTATCAATGCTACAACGTCTAAGTCTAGCTCCTGCTACCAATAGTGCTAGGTCGATTCCTAGCTGGGCTCCTACTATCAATAGTGTTAGGACGATTCCTAGCTGGACGCCAAGTATATCTTCCGTGGACTTCATGGATGGTCTAGGTTTAGACGAACAACTTCTTTCTACTGCTCGAAACCATTCACATACTTCATTTAACCGAGGAAATACTTCCTACGGCGGGCCTAGTCCGTCCAACAACAGTGAAATTAATGTCCCTCAACAGATTGGTACCACCGGGGGACGGAATGATAACTTTTTTGCTCCTGACAGGATGGGATCATTAGATCCAGATGAACCAGAACCTCAACAGCAGAAGCAGCAGCAGCAGCAACGACAGACTTCAACTTCTGCTGGCGATCGTGGTCGTAGCGGTAGTAATGCAAATGGTCGACAACGGTCACCAGTTCCTCCAACTATTGACCAACGACGGCGATTTTTCGCAAAAATGAAGTCTGAACGAACAGCTAATGGACTCTCGTCTCGGAGTATCACTGATGGTATGCCAGATATACATATGGTTGATAGTCAATTTTCGTTACTATCAAATCTCTCTGGACATGGTTCTAAACATCAGGGCGCATATACTATGGATATTAGCCTTCACCGTTCTAAGCATAATGGTGCCGCAAATACTATGGATATTAGCACTCACAAGGACAAGAATAAGGAGTCTATTGGCAGTGAATACATTGGAGTTGGAAGCCGACGATCGTTAATGTCCGGTTTATCCACCGGTGTATCCAAGTTCAGTAGTGGGCACTCAGACATCAATAATGTGTTTTCTAATCACAATATGTCGAAGAAAATTGTCGGGGGGACCAACCATCAGAACGTATCGAGTCGATCACTTGCTATGAGTGAATTCAGTGGTATTGATGAAGAATTTGCAGAAGATGACTTTAATTATGAATTACCACCATCACGAACTGCGTCACGAACTGGATAAGGCAGAGAGCGATAGTTTTGTATAAAATCCGAATGTGAATGGCGAGATTTGTACTATATATGTCACTCATAGGGAACGAATGTGTGGTGGTGGGAACTGAAGATTTGATGTATGAAAAAAATGTATGATTGAATATTTTCACAAGAATTACTACTTCAAGTACAATGATCTCACAACAAATAATATTATGTACCTTTAGCTTGTTTTAAAATATTGAATCTGGGGCTGTAACTAACGATTGAAAACGGTGTTATCTGAATTTGCGTGCGTAACTTTCTATCTAGTCGTAATAGATGCACAACTGTAGCTTTTATTTTGAAAGAGCGCAAAATAAACAATCGATGAGGATTATTTTAAACTCTTCGTATGCAAGTCGTCAGTAATGTCATCTGTTAATGCTGTGGAATTTAACGTAAGTTGAGTAGTCTTTAATTTTTGAGTTTAATTAATAGAATGAATCATAAGATTTTGGTGGACTAGTTTGTTTTCAATCACTAAGAAAAATGAGACGACCTAATACTCCCACAATGCAGAACGCAGAAGGGGTAGGTAAATCCAATCTGCCTTTTGAGGATAGATGCAGTACTAGTAGTCATAATAACTGTTATACAGTACTGTACGCATCTCTGTCTATGACTTAAATTGTAGAAACATAAATACAGCAGCTACATGTACAGATTATCAATTAGTAGCTTTATAAAAATACCGGGAGCGCTACGGCCAGACGTCTATTAAATCGAATCGAGTCGAAAGAGTCGAATAAATACATCGTTAGGCTGTTTTATTAAGAAGCTGAAAAGAAGCTCCTGCGTACGACCACAAACCTACCGCCGTAGCCAACATAAACAACGATTAATGAAGAGGCTTTGAAAAGAAATTAGGCCATTTCTTTCATTTATTTTGGTATTACGCACATCAGGCATGAGAAAGGCGTGTCGCATATTCAAATTAATAGTAAATCTTGCATCCTTCGAAAATTGTAGAAGTAATACTTGCGGCCGATCAAATTTCAGACTTCATCTTGATACGAGGAAAGTGAAACGAATCTGATCACGTTAGAAAGCAAAGGTTAGCCAAATTGCAAAAATTGCGTATCAATTTTGTACATCCTTCGCCATCAGGAATACATTAGTGAAAAAATACTATAATCTCAACACGATTCCCTGAATTCTTTGGAGGTTTCATTCTTACTGAGTTGGGGTTGTTATCAATAAGTAATACGTATTCGATAATAGAAACAATACCAGGATAAAATATAACGCTTTGATACAATGTCATCTAAACTGGGTAGAAAAGGTATGTAAGCTTTAACCAATATTGAATACTGAAAGGATAGATTGCACAAACCAAACCCTTTTCATCTCAACAACTGACTTTCTGATTTGATTCTTTCTCTCCTTTAGGCGATCCAAGAATGCATAAGGCGGTAGCTGCGAGATTGGCAAATCCAAATATATCGCTATACGAGGCCCTTCGTATGGGAGGATTCGACTACTCGACTAACGATGATAAGTCCATTCTCGACTCCAAAAAGGTTACACTCGGTCAACGAAAAAATCAGTTATCGCGACGTCTAAGACTGGCACGAAAGCAAATTGCTGGAGGAGATACCAGCGGTACTGAGAAAGCATTGAGCAGCGCTATTGATACTGCTAATAACAACATAAATTGCAAGGAAGAACAAGCCGGAGACAACAACCTGAACGATAAACCATACATAGCCCATTCGATATCAGCGAGTAACGAAACGACGCTTAAGCTTGCAGATGATTTAGTTTTAGCAGGATTGTACAACAATGGTAACAACGATGTAACAGGAAACCGACAATGCAAAAAGCCGCGTCTGAACAATTATCTTCGAGGTACTTCCATTGACAGAACCTGTACGATGGCTACTGCGACTAATCAAAAATTGAATCACAACAACAACAGCAACCAGCAGTTGCATCAAGCCTGGCAGCAAGGTGGTAATATACTAAATATAGGAGGGGATGGTACAACGACTGCACCCACCCTGGCGGTAGCAACAGGGTCACTTGCTCAAGCAACTTTTCCTTCTGCTGGCCCATTCTTCAATCCACAAATTTCAGATATAATTTCTGATCGACAACCAGTCCAACAACCGTACCAATCTGGAACTTCTGCGATGGCCTTATCGTCCCTATCATCATCGGCACATAGGGTAGGGCTGACGCTCGACCAGTTGGCTTTGACATTGAGCTCAAACGCCGCAAACCTTACCAAATTGGTATCAGATTCACGAAGTGGTGAGTCCATGGCGAAGCAGGAACAGCTAGCGCTGGATATATATAAGGGAGAAGTGAAATCACTCTACACGAAATGTTTGTTGATCGCTGGAGTCGATGCAAATTTGGCGGAACAAGACACCCCTACGTACACTCGTTTTGCTTGTAAGGCCTGGGAATTTGAAGGGAAACGACTAAAAAGTTTAAATGATGGGATATTTGGTGGTACAGAAGGAGTTTTGCGTCCGTCGACCAAGTCCAACAAAGATCGCAGTACTAGGGATAATGTCGTTACATTTCAAGAGCACAACAATATTCGCCACAACCACAACCACGATCATAATGTTGCTGGAAGTGAATTTGGCAACAATAATGTAGCATCTGCAAATCCGAACGACCATGATCATAACCACGACCATGCAACTACAAATAATGGATCAGAACACGACAGTGCAAAGTGCGATGCTCGTCATATGCACCGAATTGGAGAATGCGGTCATAGAGCGATTATCCATCAGCCCAAGGATGGTACTGCACCGCACATCGATTTTATTGTGAACGACCGGGTAGAGTGTTATTCAGGACAAGACTCAATGTCATTGGCGGGGAAAAGTCTCGACTCTGCCTGGCCAAGTAAGTACAAATGTAAGGAGGTTGAAGAATCTTCCTGTGCGAAAGCTTGTGGGAAAAATGTCCCTAGTAGTAAATTTGAGAGCGGCTGGGCGCATTTAGAACCTCTCGTACCGGAACCAAAAGTATTCAAGCTATCCGATATTATCGATACAGAAGATCCGGAATGGACATTCGATGCTAACGAGGACGTAGATGGTGGTGTCCTGGGACTTTTTAAATTGGGCAGGGATAGCTTTACCTAAAACTTATCTTAGTTCGCCCCATATTAAGAAGAAAATAGTGTTTCTCTGAGATAGATAGTAGATAATTATATGTCGTACTAGCACTAATTGCACACTATGTTTATTTTAATTTGTCAATACATGATTTCTAAAATGCTTCACCTTCCTGTAGACCGCTGACATCCGTTTCTTCGACTATGTCTGTGCTGATATCCCCGGTTTGACAATTGTCTTTCTTTAGTAATTCTTGGGCTTGGACATACCATTCATTTGTCTCCAGCCCTTTCACCTCAGCAGATTCCACATACGTAGTCAGATCCGATAGGGCTTGCTCCAATCGATTTTTACTATCAGGTATCATCATATAACTTTCTCCCAAAACCTCTTGAAATTTCTTTATGTCGTATGGATTCCTATTCTGGTCTTTCATTTCCTTAATTTTTTCTTCGTTCTCATCTACCTCATCCTGATAATAGGATACTTCTTTTGATAGACTGTCACAATTTAGAAAAATAACGAGAACAATTCATGAACATAACGGAGCGATAAGAAAGTATCATCTATTTGTTCCCGTAACAAACCACCTCCGGATAGGTACGAGCGAACGCGGTATCAAATTTCCAAAATTACAATTACAAGGAATGGAATCAAATCGCAGTCAAGTCGAACGATCGTGAAGACAACATTTGCTTACCGTTGGCATGCTTTAGTCTTGATCATCAGCTGTCGCTGAGGATCTGGAAGTGACCTTTTCTTCATTGTATTCTTTTTGCTTGTTCTATGAAGTACGATATGAACATTGTCATACAGTAGACTCTCATTATTGTCGATTGAAGGGTTTTTTACAGATCGATGATCCGATGATTAGGGGGAGGGTGCTAGAAGGAACGGTATAGCAATAGATTGAGTCAAACGAGTCATATCATGGAATTCCAGACATGGATAAGATGACACGTCGCACCTCTTTAGAATGAGTGGTCAAGAGCTTCTATACAAGATATAGATGACACCACTTGGATTAGAGGCGTATCCTAGCCATTGAATGGTTTGGGACGAAAGATGTGCAGTTAGTCTAGCTATCATAACTTTAAGATTTACGATTTACCAACTACCCTTTTGTATTTTGTATATTATTAGCAGGTTAATTTACCCAAATCGGGCATTGAACGTCCGTCCTGTCTTGATTGACACCCAGTTGTCAATCGAAACATGGCGTCCGCGCCACCTGACCCTGGAGGAGGACTAGGTACACCAGCATCACAGGCTTTGTCCGCTGCAAATAGATTCTTAAGACGGATCACCGCAGTGTCGACACCACCCATGAGCTCCCCTGGTGCATATCAACACGTCTCTCCATCGTTAGAAAGCTCCTCTCTGCGACCTGCTCACACCTCTGAGCCCCAACAACAACCACAACCTTTATTAGCGAACAGCCTTGTGTCGCCGACTGCCACTTCACGACGATCTACAGATCCAGATGGAAGCACCGGTGATGAAGTCATTGCTAGTCTTCGAGCCCATGCAACGAACGCACATACCGCGATTGAAGCAGAAATGGATGAGATCAACGAAATTCGAGACACTTCAAGAGGGGATGATGACGTATCAGCAATGACTACGTCTCTTCCTTCTACAACCAAGAAACTTGAACCCGTGGAATCCGCATCTGTATCTCTACATGGAAGAAAGAAGACTGAACCAACCGTAAAAACGATTCCTGGAATTGTTTCAACACCACCACTTGTATACGATTTTCCCTCCACAGATATTCCATGGATCACCGTTGTCAACCACGCCACTCGGGCATTGATACTCGATCTCCCAAGCAAGATAGTTGATAATATTCAAAGAGATATGAACCGCTATGCCGATGGCGACGACTCTCCGAAGAACATTGCCATGGCTGAATATCTATTCACAAAAGCATCCAACGAATTCCACCCACCTCCATCCATGGATCACGCGTCCAGTAGCAGTGGAGGCAGCATCTCCACAAACAATTCTATCATGGAATCTCTTTCCAAGGTAAATGACAACATGGAGATAATTTCATTGCGTCTTACAAGTCCTTCGTCGGATGGAGTAATGACACACGATGACAAACAGGTGATGAACTCGAAGTATGGTGATTTCGAAATGCTTCCTAAAGCGTTTACGTATGAATCAATGTGCAAATGGAAGCTTCGTATCGCGAATCGACTAAACTCTCCTCCATGGAAGTTAGATGGTGTCTCCATCCTTGATATGAAGGATATGGCAGACGCGTCCGACCGATACAAGTTGAGAACCAACAAGCTGTGCAATCATCTCCATGACATCATGCTGGAATCCGGATTGGATTCTATGTCGATGCAACTTCAGCCAACAATCTCTAAAGGTTTTGGTGTCAGTTTATTTGTGGAAATCTTTGACACACTCCTTCCTCTTACTACCATGAAGATCATCTCCTGCATTAGGGAATTGGGAACTGTTACACAAAGAAATGAAGAAAGCGCACATGACCTTGCGTCTCGAGTTAGCAATCTATGGGATCGTTTCGATCTTATGGGTTATACCACTCTTGACCAAGTCAAAACTGCCTTCGTTCAACGGGCATTCCTTGATGGAGTCTACAAAGATGAGAAGTGTTTAGATTATATTGGTAGTCAACTCATTCAAGGTGACATCAAGCTCTCTGATTACTCAACTGATAAATTTGTTAATCATATGAACCAGATCTTCACCAATTCTGATGTCTACAGTGCCGGTCGCATGAAGAAGCTCAATGCTCGACATGCCGCTCGAGCCGCTAGTCAAGGGGGATTATCCGATCAATCGAACAGTGAAGCAAAGAATGCTAACATGCATATCGATATGAATGGTGACTTTGGACTAGTAAGCTCTAGTGGAGGGAACTCTAAAGTGACAGTGTTTGATGTAGCTAATATGCTTAAGATGACAAATTGCTTAGCCTGCAGGTATCCCAAGAACGATGTATGTAATCACCACATGCACAACTGTAACATGCTGGAGGAATTCGGTTTGACAGTAACATATGACCCGGAGAAAGATCAACATCGTGAGAAGGTAAGCAAGAGAATCAAGCAACGCGCTAGAGACAGTGACAAGAAGAAGCAAGCAGCAGCCATAATCGCAGGAGCCACAGCTCCAGCATCTAAGGCTGCACCTGCATCTGATGCTGGGACGGAAGGCTACCAAACCGTTGGTAAAAACGGAAAGGACGTCAAGACGAACCAAGACAAGGTTGCAGCTGAAAAGAAGAACGTGGCAAGCCAAGGCACCAGCGCTTGCGCTGGGTCAGGTCGTGCTGCGAATTTGGGATCCTTCTCTCCACAAGGAGATTTTGTAGACGCTCATACAGCTATTAATGATATTAAAGAAGATTCAACCGGTTACTTTGCTCCTATCTACAGTGAACTTAGTCGTTTGTCTCGTATTGATCCCGTTACCAACCGTATGACACACTGTATAGGATCATGCAAGAAAGCTGTTGCTTTCGCAGAGGCGATGTTGACTGTTCAAAGCAATTGCAATAGAAAAGTTTGCAGCGCGAATACATCTAATCCGAAACGACAGATTGTCCCTGATAGTGGCGCCACAACCCACATGTTAAATGATCGCGACGACTTTGGTGAAGACTATAAGCAATGTCGGGACGTCTTCGTTTATATGGGAGACGGCACGCCAGTCGCAGTACATGGATATGGAACAGGAAGGATCAAATTGGATGGAAAAGTGCAAGCACTCAAGAAGTCTCTACATGTGCCCTCCCTTGACTGCAGTCTTATGTCAATAACACGTCATGGTAGAAGCGGAAAGGGTTGCGCGTTTTTAATCGCGGACTCGGAGATGCACTTAACGTTTCCGAACTTTTCGATCACGGCCCCTATCCCCGAAAATGGTGACTTAAGGCTGAATCTTGAGCCTCTCAGTCCGAATGACTGGGGAGAACCCGATTTTACTTATGAAGACGAGGGAGATGACTTCCTCGATATTTTCTCTAATCGATTGGACTTCCTGAATAGAGTACATAGAGGTCGCGTGATGACACGCGGACAAAGAACCAAGAACCAAGCGCAACTGTTGTCGTGTTTGGAGAACACCACTGCAGATTTTGATGCCGCGCGTCCGTCGCTGCCAGACGACGACGCGCATCCGTCAAGTCGCGGGGATTCCCTGGATGAAAATTACTTATGTGAAGGTGATCCTGGGGAAATGCTTAAGCAAGCACTGACAGAACTCGATGTCAATGATATTCGAGACTTCTTAAATGATGAATCCAACAGTGATATGCCCTTTGAGAAGCAACTGCGTGCGCCACCACCACAGTATCATTTGGAAAGTAGCAGAGGAGATGTGAAAGAACGTCTTACTAACAACACTCTGCAGTCCTACTTTGGAGGTAGGCAACTCCAGGACTATGGTGTTCTATCCCAACTGGGGACGGGCATCTCGGTGATCGACAACAAGAATGAAATCCCAACAGTTGGATCCCTTGTGAATCGAAAGCGAGGGAAGCGTCGGCAGAAAGGATCCAAGGCAATTGCACCACTTCAATTGGTTGGAATGGATATTGGTTATGGAGACGGAAACTCACCTGGCGGATACAAATACGCTCTTGTCCTCGTTGATAAATGTACTACAAATTCCTTTGTTTATGGAATGAATGGCGCATCAGGAGCAGATGTGGCTGAAGCACTATGGAAATTCTTTATTGATGCTGGTGGTTTCCCTGAAACCATCCAGTGTGATTTTGATCCAAAATTGATTGGGGGCAAAGCTATTGCACTTCTTCGATCACATGGCTGCCGAGTCCGTGCCGCTCCACCAGGACAACAGGACAAGAACGGATTAGTCGAACGACGATGGTCCCTACTTACATCCATGGCACGATCATTTCTTGCAGAGGCAAAGCTACCAAAGAAGTTTTGGTACTGGGCTATACGAGAAGCTTGTGTTCGTTTGAACGTACTACCAATTAGCTCAAATCCAGACAGTCAAGCTACAGAATTCTTAACCACACCACATGAAGCGTTTTACGGAGAGAAACCGGACTATCGAGTCTTATTTCCTTTCGGATGCATAGGTGCATTCCGACGGGTGAGAGACAATAATAGAGATAGGACCAAATTTGAATCACAAGGATTACTTGGCATTGCGCTTGGTCGAAGTGAATTCACCAACGGTATGGTGTTTTATAATCCCACAATGGACAGCTTCTGTACATCTGCGGACTACATCCTGGATAAACGACGTCTAGTTGGAGAGGTATTTCCCAATCTACAGTATGATGGGGGATTGACGACATCTGTGATATCAAGCAGTAGTGGTCCTACTAAATTTGATATAAATGAAAAAGTTTACATTCAATGTCAAGAGTCATACGATATATTGGAAGCAACGGTGGTTACACCACCTACATCAAAGAGCAATTACTACACAGTCAAACTTGACGACAGCAGTAACTTGGATGTGAAACAAGAACACATGTTTACTGAGCATAATATTCCAGCATCAGGAAAACCATCACTCGCATTAGATTTCCTTCGACCGAAATGGTTGAAACAAGATCAGAAGGTGACGATGCTCCTAGATGACATATACAGACAAGGATACTTGTCTATTGGATCCGGTAACACATGGGAATTTGTGACAAGAGATAGGGAAGGAAGGACTACCATGTCTGCTGATATTGCAGATATTGCCTATTCCTGGAAGCATCGACTGCAGGAAAATAGTTTTGATATTGGATGGCAAGAGGATGTAGCAAGAAGAGTAGTGGGTTGGGGACGACACGTCTCTGCGGCTCACTTGAACAACCCCCTTGCGCCAGCGAACCTTAAGAAAGCACTACACGAATCCAACAAAGACAATAAGATATGGAAGGATGCCTATAACGAAGAATACAGTGGTTTAAAACGGCTAGACACGTTCACAGAAATCGATGAGAAAGATTATCAAAAGCTACTGAAAGAGCATGGCAAAGAAATTGAAGCCATTCCAACCATGAATCTCTTCACAGTGAAGAAGGACAAGGAAGGAAATCCAGTCAGAGCGAAGTCAAGGATTGTGGTGTTAGGAAATCATGAAAACCGAGTGTGGACCAGAGAGGATCGATATGCTCCTGTACTGAGTTCATCTGCAGCAAGACTACTTGTCTCCATGGCTGTAGACGATGGATGTTTCCTCAAACAAGGAGATTGCAAGAATGCTTTCTGTCAACCGGAATTGCCTGAAGATGAATTATGTATTGTGCGTCCGCCAATAGGATGCCCTAATACAAAGAAGGGGACGTACTGGAAACTAAATAAAACACTATACGGACTGTCGCGTTCAGCACATCACTGGTACACCTTAATGGATAATCTATTGAAGGACATCGGATTTGAGTCAATGGGACAGGACAGATGCGTCTACAAATGCACGCCAATTGCCGGGAAACCTCCAATTTGTCTGGGTTTATATGTGGATGATTTTGTATTCTATTCCAAATCTGAAGAAGTGGAAGAGTGGTTCGAGCAGCAATTGAAATCAAAGGTCAAAGTGGATTTCATGGGAACAGTATCGTGGTTTCTAGGACAAGCTTATGAATGGCATCGATTCGATGATGGAAGAGTTACCTGTCATATATCACAACAAGCCTTCATCGATCAAATGCTGGAAAAGCACAAGCTGACTGAATGCAAGCCAAGTAGAACACCATATAGATCAGGATTAGTGATCGACCGAGTCAATCGGGATGGAATAGATCCGTCCGATAAAGAAGAATTGGTCAATGCTTACCAATCTATCATGGGAGGGTTGACATGGTTGTCAATTAACACTCGACCAGACATTTGCACAGCAACAAAACTCCTTGGACAATTCTGCAGTAATCCATCCTATGGTCATTTCCAATCCGCGAAACACGTACTTCGATATTTGAGCCACACTTCCTCGCATGGAATCTGGTTCACTCAAGGAGATAATGTACTGGAAGGTAATGTAGGATTGCCGGATATATTTGAAGACGAGAAGACGATAACATTCACTGATTCGAACTGGGGTTCACAAGATGCCTCACAGCCAAGAGAAAATGAGAAACGAGTCGTCACAGCAGAGGAAATGAAGTCCATTCAAGGTTACTATATAACTAGAATGGGGGGTCCTATATGTTGGGGTGTATATCGTGAGAAACGACTGAGTGGGAGCTCATGTATTGCAGAGATCAAAGCTATGCATGAAGGTGTGAAAGAGATTCAATATCTTAGACACCTCATGAGACAGCTTGGGCTAAGTGACGTGAATAATCCTACTCCAGTACTAAATGACAATAAAGGAAGTGTTGATTGGGTTGAAAGTGGATGTAAAGCTACAAAGAAACTAAGACATGAAAACATAAGTGAGTTAAGCATCGCAGAAGGAAGATTGAATGGAGAAGTCAACATAGCCTGGATTCCAGGAAAGACCAACCCAGCTGATATCTTCACCAAAGAAGACAAAGATGTAGGACACTTTGAAGGACTACGAGACCTCATGGTTAAACCCCGTGAGAATGTTCGGAACCTTCGACAATAATAAGAGATATATATATATATAGATTGGTATAAACCTATTAGTACACCTATGGGGGGTGCTAGAAGGAACGGTATAGCAATAGATTGAGTCAAACGAGTCATATCATGGAATTCCAGACATGGATAAGATGACACGTCGCACCTCTTTAGAATGAGTGGTCAAGAGCTTCTATACAAGATATAGATGACACCACTTGGATTAGAGGCGTATCCTAGCCATTGAATGGTTTGGGACGAAAGATGTGCAGTTAGTCTAGCTATCATAACTTTAAGATTTACGATTTACCAACTACCCTTTTGTATTTTGTATATTATTAGCAGAGGGCTTGATCGTTTGAGGGGATATCAACCCCCACGTTTATGTTTAATCCCCTTCCCAGAAATCGCAATGTGAGAAGCACGCAATTAGAAAGCCGGAAAAACTCAAAAATCATGATTTTTCAAAAACAAGAAAGAAATAAGAATAACGACGAAACGTCGCCAACGTCGAAGACACACTTTTGACACATAACATTTATTTCCATTGATAGAAGAGCCACAACGCTTCCTCTACCCTGATACATTTCCTGTAATCATCTTATGATCTATCGATTGAGTGAGTAATACTAAGATCAACCGTGTGCTACTAACTTGTTCCGACGCAGAAGCCTGTCATCATGACGAAACAACGCAAGGCTTTGAAAGTCATCGACAAAAACTTGCCTCCAAAGGGTTCCACGAAGGAATTATCTACCAAACAATTTAAGCTCGCCGATGAATCATTGTTTGAATCATCGATTGAATCATGGGAGAGACAGGATATGGCATCTGCTAGTACGCCCAAGACCAGCAATCGGGGACGTAGTAATACAAACGTAACGACGAGAGGAGGAGGTGTTACTCATAGAAGACCGCCCAAACAGCCAACTAATCAAAGGAAGAGAAGAAGCTTAGGCAGTACTATCCTAAACAAACCATTCGCACGGAATTCAAAAAAGCACCAACGGATAGTCGAAAAGTCATCAACAAATCCAAGAACTCCCAAACGAGATTTCGATCGACTCAAGCCTCTCGTACGTCGCTTGGATAATGTCCAACAGCAACAACAGACAGGTCGTCGTTCCGAATCCCCTCTTCGGAGTATGAATCCTGCAAAGGGACGACAAGAGGCGAATACTACTAGAACGAGAGAGACAAACCTACAACATAACGACAACGACGTGGACAAAAATAGCGATGATGACACGAATTGTGATTCAAGTGATGGTTCTGGCTTGATTTCTACAGAAGAGCAAGAAGTAGATACTACTAGTAGAACGAAAGTGACAAACGTACAACGCAACGACAACGACATTTACGTTGACAATAGCGACGATGACATGAACTGTGATTCCAGTGATAGTTCTGGCTTGAGCTTGTCGTCGCCGCCGACTTCGCCTTCACCATCATCACCATTATCGCTGTCACCATTATCTGCATCATCTGCGCAAGCACAATCGACGACGAACTCGCCCCCAAAACAAAGTGTAGCTACAAAATTGAGTAGCGAAAGGAAGAATGGAACCTTACTACCACACGTGGAACGTGACAATGATAGTGATACCGAAAACTTATTCTCTCAACCATTTGCTTCGGTATTCGAGACTCAGAAAATGACTGTAAATGCAAATAAAAGTAACACCGTGATGGATGAGAACGAAAAGAAGGAGATCGAGATATTTAGTTCTCCTATGGGTGACGGAATATTCATTCGGAAAGATACTGATAGGGATGTGACGGCTACGAATACTACCCAATTATCTAACGACAATCGAAAAACAAGCATGTCATTAAATAATGAGGAAATCAACACGCCACTTGGTCTTGTTTTGACTAAATTATCGTCAGCTTCGTCGTATAATTGTCGTCAGAAAGAAGAAGAAGACGAGGATGAGAACGAGGACGATGAAGAAAGCATCGAAGCATGGTCGATTGATGGTCATAGTAGCTCTCCAATTCTATTTGAAATCAAGGGCCAGAAATTCGCACATCCAGCGTAAGTAATTGTCGATCGATTTATCATTTTTCAATTTGTTTTATATGATTAGATACTGTATCGTAAACGAAAGATCCATTATAATATTATCATAACCCCACAAAATTACTA
This sequence comes from Fragilariopsis cylindrus CCMP1102, assembly GCA_900095095.1. Taxonomy (NCBI): domain Eukaryota; phylum Bacillariophyta; class Bacillariophyceae; order Bacillariales; family Bacillariaceae; genus Fragilariopsis; species Fragilariopsis cylindrus. Next base: position 96,594 of record FMBT01000390.1, read on the forward strand.
ACAATTGTTTCTTCCTTGCATTCCATGTTACTTTTTCTTCCTTTTCGTGTCTTTTTAGGTTGCCACCTGGATGGAAAATGAGAATATCCGAAAGTGGACAACAACCTGTTTATATGCATCCAGATCATGGAAGTACTTGGCACTGCCCAATCAAACTAACACCGAATGTGGTGTACGTCAAAACAGCTCATGGAAAGCTAAAGAAACAGAGCAGAATGTCCCAGCATGTCATGTCGAAGCCAGAATTGTTCACTGAAGATATACAGAGAAGAACTACTCGTCAAACTCCACCATCGACGCGAAACCCATTCAACCGGCAGAAAGAAATGAAGCACTCAGTGTTTCCTCTCAATTCCGCCAAACGCCTTCCAGAAATATGTGATGAGAATGACAAGCACCTTGAGGCAATAACGTGTTCTCTTTCACCACAAGATTCAACTACTAAACTACTGGAAGAAACTTCAAAGCTATCTGCACAATTAATCAAAAACTCATCATCGAATCTCAAGAATGTGAAAAAAGTCCGTCGAAGTACACAAAAACTGGCAGGAAAAGGACGGCCCTCCGACTTCCAAGTATACTTAAACGATCAACGACGACTGGCATCTTGTGACGGATCCGAATCCGAAGCGCCATCTACGGCCGAATCCGAAGCGCCATCGACAATGTCTGGTCTAATCCGTCAATACGACAAGGCTCAAGGCCGCGATTGTGCTAGTACACGAAATCGTCCAAATAAGAATCTTTACAATAGGGCACTTAAAAATACAAAGGAAAGGATCGGAATGAGTGATAGTAAGAAACTGTCTCCAATTATAGAAACGCCGAAACATAACAACGAGGACGGTGTGGAAGGTGGAGCAACGATGATGGAAACCGACAGAGTGGGAGACGACAAGAACGAATGTGAAAATATTGCTAAGAGAAATGATGAATCGAAGACAGGTAATCGCCGATCATTGTTTGGATCTACAACACCATTCACCAATCGTAATTTAAACACACTTGCGATGGCTCAACGTAAAGAAGATAAGCCACCGAGCTTCGACCATTTTGCGAAGCCGTTGAGAAGCGATGAAAAATTAGCGTCGAACACTACGAAAACAAAACAATTGATTCAAGGTGAACGTATTGAAGCTTGGCTCACGCCCAAAACACGCGTAAGTGAAGTCGACACGACCGTGAACAATGACCTTCAAATTTACGAAGATGTTGCTATCCTCCGATTTGACGTCAAACGGAATAAAAGCAGTCGGTTGCTTTTGCATTCAACTGATAAGAGTATTCATAAGGAAGCAAAGAGGAACCACGATACTAGTGGAAGAAGATTCCATCCAAATTATTCTAACTGCTACAAAAATAAATCCGTTGGTGATTGTGGTGCTGCGGAAGATATGGAAAGAAAAAACAATATATTCTCTATAAGTACCCCTATAGAAGGAGATACGGGCATCGAATTGTCGAAGTCGGTCACTCGATCAAAAGGTATCCCAAAAGAGATCCATTTGAAGACTCCATCTTGTTCTAGTGCCAAAAAAGCTAACGGTAGCTTGGGTATCAATAGTTTCGAACGACCAACTGTCCAATTACAGAAGGCTGTCCCCGTTAAGCTTGCATCTCGAGAGCCAAAAGATGCCCAGCAATCCGTGGAAGATTTTCGCAGTGCGATTCGTAGATCTGAGAATAGAAGCAAACTTCAGAAGGGAATTCGATCGCACCTTACATCTTTGGAAAGTCCCAAGAATACGTTCTCTCCTGAACTATCCCGCGAACTCAATAGAGGAGCACCCAGTAGCGTTGACAAAAACGAGCCACCTTCGGAAGGCAATGCGAACTTAACCGCCTGGTCCAAAATTGATGACACCGTTGCCATTCATTCTCATGGCCCAAAAAGATCTGTTCGTAATATCACCATCTTGGACCCAGAAATAGAATCTTTAGACAAGCCAAATCGATTCAAAAAGGAAGAGTTGCCAGCGTCTAGTCATACAGAGGAAGCAGATGACCGCGAAGAGGAAAATATGTCATGTGAAACGAGTACCAGAGACCTTAATATTCGCCGAGTTGTGCCCACAATGGATGGAACTGATTCCCGAATGGAGTTTGATGTTTTGGATGATAACGCCTCAGAAGCATACGATGAACTGTTTCAGTCTAGCGATGTTCGCGATGAAAAGATTGTTGGAAATGTCGTGACTGTTCAAGAGAAACAAATTCCACTCGATCATTCAGAGGGCGATTCTGTTCATAAAGAGCTTACCTCCAGGCCAAAAGAGGCAGAGTCTCCAATTGAATTTTGTACGCTTCCTGACGATATTTCAGAGGAACAGATTTCACGCAATCATTCAGAGGACGATTCTGTTAGTAACGGACTAACCTCCAGGCCAAAAGAGGCAGAGTCTCCAGCTGAATTTCGTACGCTTCCTAACGATATTTCAGAGGCACAGATTTCACGCAATCATTCAGAGGACGATTCTGCTCATAACGGGCTAAGCTCCACGTCAAAAGAAACAGAGTCTCCCATTGAATTCTGTTCGCTTCCTGACGAAATTTCAGTTGGTTCTCAGAGTAGTTCCAATTCAACCAAAAAGTATTCCGCCGACCGCCAAAAAAATGGGACACCGATGTCGATAGGAACCGAACCTTCAATATCTATAACCTCACCTGCCGAAGACTGCTCATTTTCATCAAAAGGAGATTCAGTTCGTAGTGATAATGACGGCGCCGAGTCGCCATCGGTTGAATCTGACACATTTGATGATCGTGCTTCACACAATTCATCAAGAATTGAAGACAATGACGATGCTACAAGCAGGCTGAGTACACGCAGTTTCGGATCCACGTCCTTAGCCTCACAAAAGCTAAACCAACGAAGAATGAGCTGGCGAACATTAAATCCTCCTCATCCAATTTGCTCTCTTCAACAGCTAGATGAATTGATGTTGGATCGGAAGCGTAAAGAACTGAAAGCGAAACGGTCCAAAGCAGGAACGCAAACAAAGACAAGGGTTGTTTCTGCGAAGAAGAAGAAGGCAAAAACCAAGAGTCGCGGCCGCCGTCGACTATTCAAATAGGAGGAACTTCAATCTAGTGTATCCTTTCCTTTTTCATATGCCATGTATACCATTTGCAGGCGACAATCCTTTCTACAAATTTTTACCTAAGAACCTATTATCTCTTCTACCTGTTTCGGGGTCAGGTCAAGTCGAAGTGGAACAGCAACGAGTGGGGAAGTCCCTGCACGAGGTTTCTTATTTGTTTCAATAATCTGACTTGAGACGTAATCAAGCTGGTCATATTTCTCAAGAATTTCAATAACAGCCTGAAGGTGGCATAAATAGTCTAACTCTGTTTCGTGACGAAATTCGTTCCTTGCTCCTAAATGAAATGGGAGAACATTTAGGTATAGTTTTGTCCCAAAACTATCAACTCGGTTGAAGTCGACATCATAACAAAATCCCCATTTAGCATAGATTACGTCACGTAAAAAATAGCCGTCATATTCTTGTAATTTATCTTGCTCCTTTTGAAGTTGTTCGTCCAGTCTCTTTCGTGCTTTTTGAAATCCGTCAAGACTTACATCAGCAGTCTCATCATCACCATTATTAGAGTCTACCTTATCTTCAATGATGCTTTCATCATTATCACTATCAGGGATATCTACTTCTTTGTTTGTTTTTATTGCGTAGTGTTTGGTAGCAACGGTACAAGTAGCGCTACTACTTGTATATTGTATGTGCGACGACGACAATCCGACACTACCGGCAAGAAGGACCATGTAATGTACGAAGTAACAGTAACCACATCTGAATAGGCTAGTAGTAGCCACAAATAAAGGATATTATAAGATGAGACCACCCACATCTTCCCGATTCGATTCGATTCGATTCGATTCGATTCGATGAGCAGAAAGAACTACAACTAGAAAAGTCAAGAAAGAAAGTCAGGAAGGAAACTGAGTTAATGATTAGTTCTTCGTAGCTTCTACCTACTACTAGCTAGTAGTGCTGTGCTATGTTTGTTTGGTGTCGATGTTGTTGCGCTTAGCTACAGTCTACAGTAATAACGTTAGTACGTTATAGTTTTTTGTTTTTATCAGGATGATACAGTGTATCAAAGATACCAAGATACGTACGGTAAAAATGAGGGAAAATCGGTTTCAAAAAGTGAAGATTACCGTAGACCCTTTTTGAGGAGAATGAATGAATCAATGATCAGTAGATCTACTTGTCAATCAATACACAAGACTGTCTAACATTTAAATATATACATATATACGTCTATATTCAAATATAGACAAGAAATACTTATTCTAGCTTCTAAGCTACATATAAATGTTGGGGTTGAGAAGAAGGTGCTTTTTCTTTCTTCGAAAATCAGTAGAAGTGTAATGACAATATAATTAAATTTAAAATTTGCGAGGACGACGTCTGGCTGTATATTTGGTATCGGGACGAACCTCCTTTCCTTTTTTGCGTTGAGTTTCTTTTTTATGTACAATCCATTCTTTTGTTTTAACTCCCTTCTTTTTACGGATTGGTCTTGCTTTTCTACCATCTTTTTCTTGTCTTTGCTTTCCTACTTGTACCTGAGATTGTTTTTGATCTGCGACTGCACCAGCGGCGGTCATACCAGGAACTTGACCCCTACCACCTACACGATCACAACTCAACACTAGGTAATGCTTTTTAGCTTTGGCAGAATTAGGATAATCGACAACGATACCACCACCAAACCCAACAGCTGTCGCACATTCACTTATCAAAACAGCCTGTTCTGCAGTTTCAGGATAAAATTGTAGTACAGCACGGGCTGATTTTTTAAGAATCGAATATAAACTAGAAAAAAATCGAATTAATCGTCTTTTAGGAATTTGTGCAGAACTATTACTGTAACACAACCATTGTAAAGCAGAAATAGAAACACAAGCATCGAATGTAGCTGGCCGGAAAGGCAAACCAGTACCCATATCGTGATGCATAAGATCTCCCGTTGAGCATACATTGTTGTCATCATCGTCACTATCATCATCGTCATCGTATTTCATTCTTGCAATTTCTGCCTCTGTTTTGTCATCATCGCCTTTCATTTTATATGATTTTTCCATACGTTCATGCGCAACTTGTAACATATCTCGTGATACATCACATCCCACCCATACGTGCCCATGTTCTTCTAATACTTCACCACTCAATCCACTTCCACATCCAATATCAAGGACGAGAGATGCTTCATCGGGTGGTAATAGTAGCAATTCAATTGCTCTCAATGTAATTTCACGTTGGACATTGATCATACGTGAACTAGAATTGTACTTTCTAGCTTCTCTTTCATTGTAAAAGTTGGAGGCATGGCCGGTTAATTCTGGACGTGACATGATCGTAGATTAGATGCTTGTTTTTTAGTAGTAGATAAGAGATGTGGATGAATAACTACTTGGTACGATGGGATTATTTTTAGTACTGTAGAGTAGAGGTCAATGATGACAGACGAGTTTCTATTTTTTTCTGTCGTGAGATTCTTATTCTTTGCCTGATGATTGATGCGAGATGCTTCATGTGCTTTATATTGATGATCACATCATAATAAATTAATTTATTTGTCGTCGACTCAAAATGATGAATGGACGTCCGTCCGTCCTGACGTAGCGCGGCGTCCGCGCTATATTACCACGACACGAGTAAGATCAACCGAAAATAAAATGAAATTTAAAAATGATAGGTACTTGAAGTATATATATTTCATTCTTGTTATTACCGCGTACTTTCACCGCAATGAAAAAGTAAGCATCATCATCATCAGAAGAGTTTTATTGTTTTATTTCATTACTTCTACTCGTCGTCATTGCTTCCGTTTCCTGAATTGTTTTAACGATTTAAGACAACCGAATCATAGTCACAAATAAGGAAGAAGAAGAAGAAGAAAAAGGAGTATTGTTGATATCATGTGGTACTATTATTTAGCGGTTGTTTTGTTTTCTATTTGGTGGGTCGCACTACGACCACGTAGGGGAGGAAAAAATTCTCCACCATTGGTTACCGCGTCGACTGTTGTCCGTGTTCCTATCATTGGTGTGCTTGCTGAATTCCTAAAGAATCCTAATGAAATGATGAAACGATGTTACAACGAGTATGGTCAAGTCTTTACAATTCCGGTGAGTTCAAGTTCGACTGAGTTTTCCGGTTTTATCACCTAGTTTTTTTTCTCTTTTTCGATATCATTAATATTATATAACTCACGCCGGATTGTTTGTTTGTTTTTAGATCTTTCACAGACGTATTACGTTTTTAATCGGCCCAGAGGCACAAGCTTTATTTTTCAAATCGAATGATGATGCTCTTAGTCAGGACGAATGTTATCATTTTATGACAGCAGTTTTTGGTCCAGGCGTTGTTTATGATGCACCACGGAAGAAACGTCAAATGCAGTTTCAAACCATGGCCAATGGTTTACGTACATCCCGTATGAAAACGTACATTGCTAAGATTCAGGAAGAAACAGTACAATACCTAAACGATAATTGGAATGCTGATTCTGGTACAATCGATTTGTACAAGTCATTAAGTGAACTTACCATTCTAACGGCATCTAGATGTTTACACGGTGATGATGTTAGAGAACACATGTTCAAGGATCTACAGTCATTGTACCATGATTTGGACGAAGGTTTGACCCCATTGACAACGATTTGGAGTAATGCTCCCACAGCGAGACATGCGAAGCGTGATAAGGCCCGTAAGGAGCTAGTAAAATTATTTGGAAAGGTTATCAAAGAACGTCGTGCACATCCTGAACGATCCGATGGAACTGATATCTTGAGTTTGTTTATGGATATCGAGTACAAGGATGGTACGCCCGTAACAGAAGAAGAAGTTACGGGATTACTGATTGCCTTATTGTTTGCTGGACAACACACATCTTGTGTCACCGGTACATGGACCATGCTACTTTTACTTCATAGTCCGAAGGTTTTGACCCGTGTCATGGAAGAACAAAAAGAATCCGCTGACAAGGATACTTTGGAATTGGAAGATGTTCAACAGATGAGTCTTCTGCATAACTGTATGCGTGAATCACTTCGTTTGTGTCCCACATTTATCATGCTGTTACGTCAAGTGATGAAAGACACAACCGTTACAGTGAACGGAGTAACTCATCATATTCCTAAGGATGATATTGTAGCTGTTTCGCCTACTGTTTCGATGAGACTACCAACTACCTTTGAAAACCCTGACGAATTCGATCCTGATCGGTACACTGCACCCCGTGAGGAGCACAAAAAACCATACGCATATCTAGGATTTGGTGGTGGTATGCATTCGTGTATGGGACAGGCCTTTGCTTACGTACAAGTTAAGACTGTTCTTTCTGTCATTTTGAAACGTTACGAATTAACGCCTGAATCTAGTAAATTGCCTGATATTGGATACAATGACATGGTTGTTGGTCCAAAGGGTAATTGCAATGTACACTATAAAAAATTGAAATTGTAATGTAAAGATTGTAGGAAAAAAAAGAGCCAAGATATCCTAATGGGAGTAATATTGAATATACATAATATTATATCCGGAGTTTGATACAAAATCAACTAATTCGAGAGACAAGTTAAGTCATTGAAAATAATATGTCTTACTCTAAACGACCATAGACGAATAGACCTATTTGTTTGTACAGTATTCAATAGTTTAGAGAGTATTTTACTACTCCTTTGATTCTTGATTGACTTAGTTTGTTCTAATGTGAAAATTTGGTACTACTGTAATAATACCCCAGACATTTTAGTAGGTGTAGATTTGGGGGCGATTTTTTCGATTTTGGGTCAATTGTTTCTTCGTCGATTTGTTGATGTGCACAGTGAAATTATTGAGAAAGATCATTTTTAAATTTGCATTCCTCATAACACCCTCCCATATTTTACATCACAATACTTCGTAGTAAGGAGCATAATTGATGATATCTATCTTCTACTCAGCTGAAGATCAACAGATTAGAATTGACCAAAGAGCAACATTAATAGTACTGTTACTGTCTTAACAAGTATGACAGAACTGGATACTCATGTTCCCACCGCCGCCGCCGCCGGAGCCGGAACCGTCACCGGCGCAAGTAATAATAATAAAGACACAAGAAAGCTACGCCAACGAGCACGAGCTAGGATTATACATGATAAAAATGAAGATCGAAGGATTGAAAATATAATACAACAAACTATTATGAAAAATAGTAGCCAACGTTCTAGTCACTTCTGGAAGACGTTCTATATTATATTCATTGCTCTTTGTTGTACGGTTGCTGCATTAATTCGGTCTAAACCAAATCTAATTCGTCGTTTATTACGAAGAAATAAAGATATACCAACATTTCATTTTGCAACAAGGTATCCAAATAATGTTTTACTGGGACGTGATCTACCATTATTTTTTCGTTTTTATTCTATTGCAACACCTGAAAATGAATTTGCACAAGATGCGGTACGGAAGGTATGTAATAGTCGAACACAACTCAGAAAACGTGCTGGAAGGATTAAAACAATATTAAAAGCATGGGATGGATCGAATATAGAAAATTTATTAAATCAGGACATATGTGGAAATGAATTTGTGGATGCGTATCGTAGTAAAGGAACAACCCAACAAAGGATGGATGATTTGTTAATGTGGTGTTTAATGGCAACACGTGTTACAGAAGGATTCTTTATGGAAGACGTAGAAATTATTGATTCACCATTATTTTTAACTCGTAATCGGGGTATTGTAGTATTGAAGAAGTCATCAGGAGATGGATACGGTGGGGAACTTTCTACAGCATTCTACCTACATCCTCGTACCGATAAGAATGAGATCAATTGGATACCATCTAAAATTCTAGCTATGCTTATTTCTAATTCACAAAAGGAACAAGATGATAATAATAATATCGAGGAAGAGGAGAACGACGATATACAAGAGATGCTACAAAAACTATTATATGATTTGGTAATTACACAAGGGAATGAGAAGGATTTTTTGATAGTAGAAGAAATATGCGGTCAAGATCACAAACCAGAACGATCCATCGCCATCGATAGAAGTAGTATTAACGATGGTGATGGCGATTGTTACTTTGTTATTCCTGAGAAATACGGGGGTAATTTCAGGGCGAATAGTAATGATGATGATGATGATGATGAATAAGCATGATGGAAGTAACAGCAACAACAACAACACCAACATTGATTGATAATGATTACGTGCAGTTTTTTCTTGTCTCTGCCTTAGCTTTTCATACAGCAACAACAAAGCATACACACTGGAAGATGCCAATCTCGTACTGTCACCATAAAGATAGAGGGAGTTTGATCATTCATTCATCCAAGAATAGAAGTAGAATACAATAAGTACCGATCGAATATCATTTCAGAATGCATGCGGACATAAATAATATGCATGTTATCGCCTAACTCATAACATTGTAGTTGTTCAGTTAGCCATTCTTATATAGCTAGTAATACTTCTATACAATAATATGTAGTGTGGTATAGTGAATATCAATAAAACTACAGTAATGATCTACAGCAGCCTGCAGCAGAGTAGTTGTACAAGTACTGTATCAATTGATGTATGTTGCAAGTCATGTTATGTTTGTTTTGTTTTTTTAGGTACATTAAATAATAGTTAATAATACACCAAATTTAAATAATAATCGTTATTTCCTTCTTCTATTTCTTTTCTCTTTTCAATTAATCCCACTACTGGTATGCGATGATTTTCTTTTCCTTGAAATATAGTTCTTTCCTTCCTGCTGTATCTATATTATGCTCTTCTCCACTTAATGTAATAATTTTACTTAACTTGAGAAAGCCTCCTGTAACGATCGATCATCATTTATTTTCGATTGCACAAGATAAAATACATATAAAGGATAAACGAAAACGAGAAATAAATATTAGAAATCATGTATTGATTTGATTGGATTGAAAAGCAAAAAAAGAAACACGATCAATTGAAATATCATCATCGAAGGAAACCACAATATATCAATATCATATCCCACATACAGCACAATTCTTTCTATTATTTTAATATTTTTATTTTTATATTACACGTACCACCTTACGTCTCCAATTATCAGCATCAGGATCAAAGATGAAACTATGTTCATTTGTAAATCCCATATCAAATATAAATAAGAAGGCCATAATTGTCAATATAGACAAATATTGTAACCAAAGTGTACCGCCTGTTCCTGGATGATAAGATGCGAATGTAAATAGAATTAGAATCAACATAATAATAATTTGCATCTTCTGACGTAGATTGACCATGATTGACTTGACTTTTGCTATATATTTCTATACTTTTACAGGTAGAATTATTTCTATTAATTTTGGTTGGATATACTGTAGATATCGGAAGGGACACAAAGGGAACAAGTATTGCTCTATTGTTAATGCTATTGTTAATGCTTTTATGATTCTTCAGGTACACGCTGTTTGTATTTTGCAGTTAGTATGGGCGAAGCGTCGTTAGCGAGCAACGCCGGACCTGACTTTTTTTTTTGCCTGCCTGCCTTTTTCCACGTCCAATGGCGTTAGTCGAAAGAGTCGAATAGAATTAGTATCATGAGATAAATACTACATTAAATTTACCGTATAATTAATTTACTTCAAGTATTGCCTACTTTTTGATTGACTGCTGTTACATATATGTATGTTGTTGAGCATTTTATTGTGTGATCTTTGAAGGTTAGTTAGTTGGCGGTGTGTTTGTTTGATTGATGATGGGTGTTTAGTTTCTCGCCACATTATTTTTACATGATGGTGTTATTCTTTGGGATGTGTGCATTTGTTGGTCCCTTCTGTGCTTTTTACATTGGATGAGATTGCTTAAGATTATAAATAAATATGGCAAATATGCCTATTGGACATTAAAAGGAGATGTAGGCAGGGTGAGAAAGGATTCCTAACACCAGCATAGCACCAGGCAATAAGAGCTCTAGCTCTGGCTTTGTGTGTTCATTTCAGTATATCACAAACCATGATATGCATTACAAATAGAGTACAACTCCTCTGTCCTTTAGGTACAATTCTATTCTGAGTTTGCTGTTATTGTTATTGTTATTGTTATTGTTATTGTTATTGTTATTGTTATTGTTATTGTTATAGTGTTATAGTATAATATAATATACTACATTGTTATGAATAAGAGGTGCTGTGCCATCGTCGCAGACATAATTTAATTCTTTGACAACAACAAATCGTGGGTTAATTTATTAATACTACCGAAGAATAAGACGTAAAAGTACCTGTCTGGTCTTTGTTAGCCCTTAAACTACTTGTACTATTTTGCGCAGGGCATATATTTTTTTCATTACTATTTATCTCGCTATTTCGAAGAAGACTAAGTAATAATAGTACCGCACAACATGTGTAACGACTAACTAAAAAATTAATTTACTCTTCACAATAAGTTGTTAATACAATATACACAATACATTCTCTTACTACAAGTAGAAAGTTCTTCTCATCATACAGTAGGTTACCAAATATAAAATCACAGTATGTCGAATTTTGACGTAGTTTTTTTCAAGGATTTGCTAAAAGAAGAACGAAGAGAATGTCTGGAAGGTCCGGGGATTGACTTGGAATTACATGAAGCATTTGTGGCAGCATGTCAAGCTTTTCAAGATGCAAAGGAAGCGAAAGAAGCCGCCGTGACGGAGGTGGAAGAAGCGAAAACGAAAGGAGATGGTTCGACGACAGAATCTGCTGAAGAAGTACTTGGAACTATGACAACGACGATGGAAGAAAATCTAAATAGATGTGTAGAAACCGCAAAACCAATATTGGAAATGATTGATCTTATGGAGTTTGATTTAGAAATGTCATTACTTCGTACTGCGGTTTTAGTTCGTGGTGGTTCGAAGGGCTTCGCTAAGTTTGCAAATGGAAGTGATATGAATGGTCAATTGGTTGAAACACTTCTTAACAATAAAAAAATTATGAAAGAAATGTTATTGCAAGGTGGTCCAACTGGCAGAAAATTTGGTAACGCAATGAAATTATATACTCAAATAATGGCTGGACTGGAAAAGGATCGATTCCATAAGGTGAATAAAAAATTAGCTATGGCAGCTGCACTTGAATTTGCTAGACCTCAAACAGAATTCGATAGCTCTATAGAAATTGACGCCCAACAGCGTTTTAGTCACTACGTCGACGCACATAAAAAAGGTGAACTTGATCCAGCCTTTACCTACTTTTCTACTTGGGAATATCGCATGGCTATAAATAGCGATGCTTCGAATGAACAGTTGGCGTGGGGTAGGAATATGCAAATGATATATGTTCCACACATTACAACGATATACGACGAACGATGGAGGTACAATCGTCAAGTTGTTACTGATGTTGGATACCGTCCACCAAATTGGACAGCATCGACTCGTACATATCAACAACTATTGAGTGGAGGTGGATTTGATGGTCCTCGGGCCTGGTATGGACGATTTATATGTCGAGCTTTTGGAATACCAGTTTGGGGTCTCAAACAACATCTTAAAAAAAATGTTGCCATGTCACGATGGACGCCGAAGGGTTGGGCTTTGAACTTCCATATACCTGAATCCAGTTGGGATTCCTGTCACTGGGACGATCGATCGGGTACAGATTTTAAAGAAGAAATTGATGCGCGATCTGCTGTAAGTGAACAAGTATACTACGAAAAAGTGATACTGTTGGAATGTTTGGCTGATGCATGTAAAGAGAAAAGCAAAAAAGACGGAGAAACTGGTGTCATTGATCCAAGTAAAGTGTGGAGTTCTTTAGCATTAATTCAACGTAAATTGTTTGCCGATCAGGTTCAGAATGATTCCTTCCAAAGAACTGGTCCTAGTGTGGTCATATCAAAGATTGACAGATATATACAGAACATCAATGATGAAGCCCCTCCTCTTCCTATCGAAGTCGATTCAACAACTGGTAATATCGTTATTCCCGCAGCCTCATTTAGAGAATCTAATGGGAATAAACTTGTTCGGAGCAATAAATCCTTCGGGGGTGGAACTCAATTGCATTTGAATAATGGAGAAGGTTATGTCACGTATGAAATACCGGAGGAAATAAAATTTGATAAGGATAAGGAGTACATACTGATAGCAAAAGTATCCACAGTTCACTTGGTACAACATAATCTGAAGTTAGAAAGTAAAGATGGGAAAATATACGAGATCAAGATCCCTTACACAACTGGCGAATGGCAAGACACAGTACCAATCCAAATCCTTAGATCCGATGATTTATCAACGATGAAATTTTTTCGAAGGAAAGCAAAAGACTGCTTTGGGCTTGCCATCAAAAGCTTTACGTTAACCCCCTGTACCTCTTAATCTTTGATATACAAGCATCGTTTATGCTGTACATTTTTGCGATGAGAACAGATATTTTACTACTAGTAGGCTTTAGAATGACGATTATGGACTATATTTTAGAAATTTGTTGTTATTGCTACACTTACTTTGTTCAACGGCGCTATTCTAGTAGCTAGTGAAATCGAAACTTCTTTCGGTATTCATATTACATTGCATACTAGTATCTCACAAATAATCGATTCGTCCTTCTTCCGGGCAAAAATAACATAGAATACATCTTTCCGGCGCATTTCTATTGGTTCGAGTTACGTCTGTCTACACATTCGATTTCTTGTCGCTAGATTATTAGGAAAATAAATTTTGATTGTTACCGTACTGATGCAGCACAAGCTGCTACGGTATGATCTCCTTCTCAAAAACTGAACATTTATTTAAAGTAAAGGCACCGAACGGAAAGGAAAATCTAGACCAGGTATAAAAGAAAAATTCTAGCATTAATAATATGACAATAAATAAATTATATGGATTTGATGATTATAAAATAAAATAATTTGAATTGAATTAAATTGAGTTGATATTATATATAAAGCTATGTTACTAACAGTCCCAGTTCAACTGTACTGTATGAGTAACAAAGTAAGCAAGCAAGCAAGAAGTGTCCTCAATTCACTACTACGCACGAAAGCAATCGCTAAATACGTAGAACCCGATTTTTAAAGCATTTACTGTTGGTTTTGTTTGCCTCGACCAGTAGTCCGTTGTATTTTACAAACAACAAGTTGTTATTATTATGATTCAGTTTGCTTCTTTTCTAGAAAAAAGTCACCGATCATTCGTCTTTAGTAGAGATTAGAGTTGACTCGAAGTGACACAACCTTTTTTGTGGAAGGACGACGATTATTATCTTGTAGAGAAGAGGTACCATTGCGTGTTGCTGCTACTGATGCTGATGTTACTGAAGCTGTTGTTGCCGGTGGAATCGTATGGTTACCGTGGCGATGTTGATGTTGATGATGATTCTGCTGCTGCTGATGGTGATTTGGAGTAGACGACATTCCTGAATAATCTCGTGGTTGTGATTGTTGCTGTTGTACTTCACCGAATTGTGCTCGTCTACGTTTCATCATATGTAAATTTCCAAGCATCGAATTCATAGGCTGATAATCGGTACTTGTAGCATTCATCATCATTGAGTTCGAATTCGAATTTGGAGCATGACTATTTTTCGATGATGATGATGATGATGCTTGATTAATATTGTGATTATTATTATTATTCTGCTGGTATGATGGAAGAAGAAAACTAGAATGATGAGGAAATGTTTTATTTGTTTGCTGCACTACTACCGGGAATTCCTCGGCAAGGGAAACTTCTTCATCTGACTTGCTGCTGCTGCTGTATACATCAGTATTATAATTTTTCATCCCTTTAAAACGTTTGTTCGAATTATTATTATGAGGAGGATGATGATGAAGACTTGGGGATGATGAGGTCTCTTCCTCATCATCAGCGAACATCGTCGAATCTTGTTGTTGTTGCTGTTGCTGTTGCTGTTGTTCATATGAATAATCTCTTGGTCGTTTCAAGCTGTTGTTGCTTTTACTAATCTGCTGCTGATACTGCTGTTCTTCAGGAACATCATTATTATGATTGACGATCATTTGACCATTCGAAGACGAATAATTACAAACCGGCCAGGAGTTGTGACGCTGATGCTGCTTATCATAATCCTGCTGCTGCTGCTGCTGATGTTGGAAATTCATCTTGCCGTGCCTTCTTCCTACTATAGTTTGCGAGAGTTTGTTCTTTGTTCTGTGAATCCGTTCGAAAGCAAATAGGAATGAAATCTACAAGTAATAAGTAATGTGAATGCTGCGTAATAGTAGTTGACTTCAAATTCTTGCTGATGTTTTTATCTGGCGTGAATACTGTAACAAACAACCCAGTAAACTTTTAACGACATCTTATTGTAGAGAGCCTATTACGCTTAACGTACAAGTAGCGTGGAAATTCCGTCTCTCTCTTTTGCCTTCTTCTTCGGAGCGAACACTGTTTTGAATCTCGGGAGTCAGTCAGTCCAGTCACGGGGGGGGGCGGGAAAATCTACATTTTCGATTTTTCAAACAAAATATAGTGATCGATGAATTAATTAATGAATGAAGCATCTCAGCATCACAATTCACCATATATAATATGCATTCACCATCAATTAATTATCACATATTCGTCTCATAACTTCGATACTGATAGTGTTCTTGTAGCTAAGTTGAAAGTAGTAGTCTATGATCTTCACGGTCGGAGGAGCATCGTAATAAAATAAATAAAGTTCAACAACAATCAGTCATCAAGTCAGCCATTCAGTCAACTTTCCAGCTTTTCTAACATTAAAATTCATCCATCATGGCGGTCGTCGATCTAAATGAAAATAAGATGGAAAGACAAATGGGTCAAGGTTGGGAAGGAAAGGGTTGTCCAATTATTGTAAAAGGTACAACAGCTGAATATCGAAGAACGATACAAAAAGTTGCACTTTCCACTGATATAGCTGTGGAAATTGGTAGTGCTGCTGGTATCACAACTATAATCCTTGCAAGATTATGTAAACGTGTTATTGGTGTTGACTTTAATCATAAATGTATTAAAGAATCAATTGAATATGCAACAAAAAATGGTTTCCGTACATCATATAGTAATGAAATTAATGGTAGCAACAATGGTACCAATGATAACGATAAAAATAAAAATAATGATAAACCAGTCGTTGAATTTGTTGTTGCTATGGTCAAAACTGGGAATAAAGAAAAATGTTTAGAATCATTATATGAATTAGAACATGCATTGAAGGTAAATGGTGGCCTCTCTTTAAGAGATGTATCTTTACTTGCTATAGACATTGCAGGTACGGCACCAATAGAAATGATAACACCTATCATTAATTCATTACGTGAAGTTATGAGACCAAGAGTAACAGTTGTGAAATCTTTATCATTAAAGAAATTATCAATGGCATTAGAGGCAGGACAAAATGATTATAATGATATTATAATACAACAACCAAAAAAACAGCAACAGCAACAACAAGCTAGAAAAGTTAGAGATGATGATGTCGGAAAGAAAGTTCATGGTGACCATGGTATTTCAATCGTTCTTGTTCCAGCATCTTCTTCCCTACCATTAAAGGAAATAACCATTGATGGTGGCGGCGACAAAGAAACTTATTTTAACGATTTTTTGGAGAAGAATTTCAAACTCAAACCAGGTGAGATTGTTAATATGGATCTTGTTCAAAATCAAGCAAATGAATCCTATCAATGTACGTCGTATGTTTGTCCACACGTTTCTTCAGCAACATTACGGATAGCTGCTGAGGCTGGAACAATACAAAGACTTCCTATCAACATAAGCAGTAGTAACAGCAACAGCAGTAGTAGTAGCTGCAGTAAAACCGATGCATCTACTAGTATTAGATGTGATATTTATGCGTATTTTGATGAAAGTGCAAACCTGAAAGGTCGACCTATTAATCAACGGGCAATCGCTAATATCAACAACAACGAAAGCGACAATGATAATGATAATGATAATGATAATGGAAAGGGTAGCGATGTTGCTTCTTCTACTCTTGACGATGACAACAGCTCTAATGATTCTAGTAGAGATATAATTCACGGAGATGTCTTTTTAGTAAGATTAAAGCGGGAAAATAACAGCAGCATGATACCTGTTTCATTACGTTTAAGTGAATTGTGTCTGGCATCTCCCGTGGCAGACAATTAAATGATAACATAACATAAAATGAATCCGACAATGTTGTTATGAGCATTGTCTCTTAGTAGTTGTAAGATTCGATTCTCTCAACTTAACACCAATTCAACAACTGAACCTACAATTGCTTCTAGCTTCCAAATATAATTGGAGCTCATGGTAGACCGTCCCTTTTTAGGAAGGCAGCAGGAACGTGTAGTAGAAAGTCAGTCAAGCAGTATATTTGTACAAATAAGAAGGAACGATATATTGGGTTTGTGCTTAATCTATCTGAAAAGGGATAGGTGTGTCTTGTTAATAATGTGAGGTTTATGTCTATTGCACTATTTTCTCTTTAAAAGGCACTGCAATTCAGGACAATTTATTTATATTTATTGCACTCTTTCCATGAAGGCTCCCTTGTCTGTATCAACCTTAATTGTTTCTCCCTGATTAAGATATCCTGGTACGGTAATGGTAGCTCCACTGTTTAATGTTGCTGGCTTTGTATGACCCGATGCCGTATTACCCTTCGCATTGGGTTCTGTTTCAGTAATTTCATAGACTCCTGTGGATGGAACAACAAGCTCGATGGGCTTATCCTTAAAAAAGACCAATTTAACAACCATACCTTCTAAAAGCCATTGAACTTTATCATCAACGACCTTTGAACTGACTGGTACCTCATCGAACGTTTCTGAATTCATGAAAAAGAAAGTCTCCTATATATATACATAATATATTTCATTTTTTGGAGGAGAACAGGCAAACATTCGACAACGAACAACGTTGTATTCTTTCGTGTGAGAATTCACAATCATTCATATGACAGTATAGAGAATAAATAACTACGACGAACACAATAATAACAAAAGCAGAGCAACAAAAAAACTTACACCATCTGCGTACGTATATTGATGATCTGATTTTTCAATCATAGCAGTTTGAAATTTTTCTCCACTACGGTACGTATTTTCTATGGTAGTACCTCTCACTAAATTCTTGAATTTGATTGTTGTCTTTGCTGCACCACGAGCCTGTTTCATAATACTAAAATTCAATACCTTGAATGGTTCACCGTCCAATTCAATTGTCATACCATTTTTAATATCTGATGTATCGATTGCGACATTTAAAGACGTCGAAAATCGAGATGCCAAAGCGTTATTGGTACTGGAAATTCTTGGAGAGAATGCTGTCGTCGACGAGGCCGTCAGGCACAACAGACCGAGGAATGCGGATAGATTTAAGCGAGACATCATCATTGTGGAAATAAAGTAGGATTTGTGTGATTCTGTTAAGATAATACTACTAATATACTGTAAGTATATTATAATTTGATGGCAGATTTTATTCCATTCGATGGTCGTCAAATCTCTTTTTCATCCAATCATCAAAATGAAAATCGAATCAGCAATCACGCGCACAAAATTCGAAAAATGAGATCCACGTGTAACAGATGGTAGTCAGTCAATATCGCACTCAATATAATAAAGTGATGTGTGCAACTCCTCTTTTCCCATATCGAAATCTCACAGAACAATAAAAAAACGACAAGATAAAAGACGAACAATCAAATTAGAATAACATACATACAAGTTCAAACTACGAGTAGTCTAGATTTAAGAACTAAAAGCTCAAGCTCAATTCCATCATCAAATTAGCATAACATATCGAAACTGCCTACCTACTACGTATCTCTATATCTTTCAAAACGCAATGAGACTATTTCTTTCGGCGACTTTGTTTTGTGCTCTTTCTGCTGATGCGTTTGTCCCACGCGGAAACAACAACAACAACAATAATCCAAGAGCAGCGACAATAACAACGACTTCCACTCCAATTACAACATTTATAGCACCCCAATCACCCGCTATTCGAACAACAAATAATGCAGTGAATAATGATCAGCCTTCCCTTGTAACACTTTTTGCAAAGAAACAGAAGGGAAATAATGCCAAGGCTGCAGCGTTAGATGCTCTCGATACATTGGATGTTATGGATGAACCATTATCGAAGAAGGATCAAAAGGAATTATTAAAGAAACAAAAGAAAGAAGAGGCGAAGGCAGAAGCTGAAGCAGCGGAGGAAGTGGACGGTGGAGTTGCCAATAAGCAATTGACTAAAAAAGAAAAAATGCTTGCCAAAATGTTAGCACTTGATGCATTGGATGCTGAACAAGCTGCTAGCTCAGATGGTGATGGAGGTGGAAATGATGTCGATGGTATTGACAGGTCACAGCTTTCAAAGAAGGAACTTAAAGCACTAAAAAGAAGGAAGAAAAGATGGCTCTCAAGGCAGAAAAGAAATCCCAAAAGATGGCGGATAAGCAAGAACAACTTGAGGGTAATGATAATATTAATGGAGACGACGACGACGAATCATCATCATCTAGCGAGACTAGTGCTGAAACTGTTGTGGCTGAAATAGTCCCCCCGAAAGTTACACTGGAGGATAAGATCCGTAAGGAACGTCCTCCTCCTAGAATTCGAATTATGGAAAGTGCTCAACCAGGATTTGTATCACTTCGGATGGAAAATATTGGAATTACATTTCGAAATCAAGAAGTATTAAAAGACGTTACATGGGGTGTCTCATCCGGTGATAGAATTGGTCTAGTGGGAAAAAATGGGGCCGGAAAGACGACACAACTACGAATCATGGCAGGAGAATTGGAACCAACAACCGGTGACGTTGTCAAATCTTCGATGGATCTTCGAACAGCGATGCTTCGTCAGGAGTTTGTTGATGAACTAATCAAGGAACGAACATTGAAGGAAGAATTTATGAGCGTCTTTGAAGAAGAAAATAAGATCGTTCAGGATCTAAAAGATGCTGAAAGCAAACTAGAATCTATGTCCGACGCAGATCCTGAAGAGATGCAAGAAATTTTAGATCGGATGCAAGAGTTACAACAAAAAGCCGAAGATAAAGAAGTGTATGCCTTAGAAAGTAGAGTCAAGAAAACTATGGATCTGATGGGTTTCAACGAAGAGGAAGGTGAAGATCTTGTTGCTAGTTTTTCCGGAGGTTGGAAAATGAGAATCGGACTTGGCAAAGTATTGCTCAAGGATCCAAACGTTTTGCTACTTGGTGAGTACTTACTACACCCAGCTCCTCCCATTTACGTAGTTAACCCCCCCCCCCCCCCTCAATACATCAAAAAACTCACTAAATTGCTTTCATATCGTTTCGTATCGTTGTAACGTCGATCGTAGATGAACCTACGAATCATTTAGACTTGGAGAGTGTTGAATGGCTTGAAGCATTCTTGCGGGAACAAAATATCCCAATGATCATTGTTAGCCACGATCGTGAATTTTTAGATCAAGTTTGTACCAAAATTGTAGATGCTGAAGGTGGTTTTTGTACTGAATATGATGGAAACTACTCTCGATTTTTAGGGCTGAAAAAGGCACGTATGGATTCCTGGCAGGCTTCCTTTGATGCCCAGGAGAAAAAGCTGAAGACGGAGCGTCAATGGATGCAAAAATTCAAAGCGAAGCAACCTACGGTAGTTAAACAGCGCAAAGAAAGGATGGATAAATTTATAAAGAGTGAAGAATACGTTCAGAAACCTCCTTTCAATGGCAAACCATTCAAGTTTCGATTCCCTGATGCTTCTCGTTTGAGTCCCGAAGTCGCATCAATCGAAGCCTTGAGTCACGCTTACAACAATGAAATTTCAAAGAATCGTCTTTTTGATAATGTCGATTTATTTATCGAGAAAGGGGACCGAATTGCTGTGGTGGGGTGAGTAGATACAACGTTCAATCGTTGTTTTTCGTGTACATATTTCAATACCAGAAGATAATTTTCAATTACCTTTGCTATTGAATAGCCTTTCTGATAATAATTTTTCCATTTCGTCCTTCCGTTGTTGTGACTGTATTATATATATGTATATATAAATATAAACTTACTATTACTCATTATGCAGTCCGAATGGAAGTGGAAAGAGCACCCTTTTGCGTCTACTTATTGGGAGGGAAGACCCTGACGAAGGTGAAGCGAAGATTGTCGGACAGAATGTGGATTTGGCTTATTTTGAACAAAACCAGGCCGATGCTCTAGACTTAGGCAAGACTGTGATTGAAACGATCCAAGGATCAAGCGAAGGACAATCGTACAACGAGTTACGCGCCCTTCTCGGTCAATTTTTGTTCAAAGGTGACGATGTAGAGAAGAAAGTTGAATTTTTGAGTGGAGGTGAGAAGGCAAGGCTTTCTCTTTGCTGCATGATGCTCCGCTCCGCTAATTTACTGATATTAGACGAACCAACAAATCATTTAGGTAAGTACTTGCGTATGTGTATGTGTATGTTCACTTGGTTTTAGACTATGTCAAAATGAATACCAATGAATTCAACTTTGTCCATTCTTTGTTGATCTATTCTCTCTGTAGATATACCTGCAAAAGAAATGCTCGAAGAAGCCCTTCAACATTTTGCTGGATCAATAATGGTTGTTTCGCACGATCGTTACTTCATTTCCAAAGTAGCAACTTCTATTGTTGCTATCGAAGATAGGCAACTCACCAAATATCAAGGTGATTATAAATACTATATGGAAAATAGTAAGGCGATTAGAGAGAAAATAGAAGCAAGGTATGTATCTGGACTTGATCGTATTGGGGCTGCACCAATAATCGAGTTGGAAGAGCTCACAAAGCCAAAACGAAGTTTTGGAGGAGCTAAGACTGCTGGTTTGGTCACTCGCAAAGACAAGGGTGTAAAAAATGCCAAACGGCAGCAAAAATAGAGCTACATCGGATATAAAAAGCTAAATATGGAAGTTCACCTTTCTCCGCGAGCTGCCGTGTTAATATTAATTAATTAATTAATGATGAAACCCTTTTTTAAACTTAACAGTAATAGTGCATTCATTGGTGACTAAATTCCGCCAGTCATACATTTGTATATACATTTGTATATATATATATATATCAGGCTGTGTATGTTTGTTGGATAGTCTGAAATGTTTTGCTAAAAACTCCAATCTTTGTATTGAAGGGGGGTTGGGGGGGGTTAGAGAATTTTATTTTCCCACTCAATTTGTTTATTGTGCCCGCGAACTACCGGATAGATTATTTTACATTTTGTTGCCGTTAAATAACTTGAAACTAGTCGATAGCATTTGTCGTCGCTCATTCCGACATTACGACTTCAAACTGATAGTAGTCCTAATAGTAGTTGTTTATCATCAAATCTCTTTTGCCAACAATAACATTACTCATTACATAAGATTCAAGATAAAGGAAATATAAGCATTGTGGCTTATTCATTACTGTAGTGGATTAAATAAAATCGTGTGACTCATCATCGTCGTTGTCGGATTCCAGTATTTAAAAGTAGAGAGAATCCTCTACCTGCTATGAATACCTAATTCTTCTCGAAAGAAACGTCAAATACGAAGAAAGCATTGGTTTCGTACCACGAAATCTTTTTGCAAGAAGTGCGCCATGTCATCGTTTTTCTTTTCACCTACACCTACAATAGCTGCTATACCACCACTAGATGGTGATGATACAAATACGTTACCTAAGAAAAAAATTACTGTCTACTTGATTCGACATGCCGAAACAGAAGAAAATGTTAAGATGGATGGTCTTCGAGAAGTAGGCAATTCTATTTATGGTTGTCGTGTCCCATCTTCGAAAGACTTATCAAGCAGCTTATCATTTCTTGGTGGTGTAGTAAAAGGAGATACAGATTCTGATCTGTCACAAAATGGGAAAGAACAAATCAATGAACTTTTTCAAATAATGGATAGCGATAAGAAAAACAGTAATAATGTGAATTCTGTGATAGAGATAATTGATGTAATTGGACATAGTCCACTGGCCCGTACAAAAGAAACTTGCTATGGTGTTTTTGGTCTTAACAATATTGACGACGATAGCAACGAAGACAAAAATAATGTGGTAGAATTAAGTTGTTTAGAAGAGGTTACTCCATGGGAAACAGCTGTATCCGGACGGAGAAATACTGTACACAAACGTATCGGGGAACTAAAAGATTGGATCGAGAGTCAGCAAGATGCAACATCTATTGCATTAGTAGGTCACAGTGAGTATTTCATGATCATGCTTGGAGTAAGTCGATCAGAAAAGTTCCAGAACTGCGATGTTTGGAAAGTCGACTATGAATATGGTGGTACTTGGAGCAATCTAGAACTCAAACATAGGTTGAATTCTAGTAAACCAATGGGATTCTAGTAAGCAAATAATGGCAATGTAACTTTAAGTAGGAAACTTGTTGTAAAAATTCCATATACTATTAGCAAAATGCTGCAACAATGTATTCCATTCCATTCATATTTGTCTATATAATATGGTATGATATGATATAATATATAGCTACGCGCATGTGGTTACATAGTAAAACAACATCTAATATAATGTTTCATTACAGCTTACTAGTAGTAGACACCATGCATCATACTTGAAGTCTCTCTAAATAAACAGGAAAAATCATATACATAATTTCTTTTCGCGTCCCTCTTCGTATGATTCAAACCCATCTTCATAGTACGAATCAACTTGCTCTTTCAGTTGCTTGTACAATTCTTGAGCATTCGTTCGTTCCCTTGGATTGCGTTTCCAACAATTTTGAAGTATATGCTGAATGGCTGGTCTCCAATCTCTCTTGAGTGGAGGCCGATCGTCCTTTTTAATGACAGTCTCACGATGTTCTTCCTGACTTAACTTACCAAAGGCTTTTTCCAATGCAACTAATTCCCAAAACAATATAGAAAATGAATATATATCGGCACTTAAATTATATGGCTGTCCCAAGGCGACCTCGGGGGCCATGAACCGACGAGAACCCGTACCTCCCGACATTTCATAGAAGCCTGGTTCATTGCGTTTTGTTTGTTTGCGATGTACGATTGTTTGAATGAATCAACAGAAAAATACCATCTCAGTGAGTGTTTACTGATCTAGAATATTATAGAAAAAAAGCTGCAGAACAACTCTAACACGTACCGTCTGCTGTTTTCTGTAAGGGATCTAACTCTTTTGCTAGTCCAAAATCAAAGAGCTTGACACGTCCCTCGAAGTTAAATCCAACATTATCTGGTTTCAAGTCGCTGTTGGGGGATAGATTTCGATTAGATTGATACGACGTTGTAGGAAAGAAAGTAGAAAAAAAAGCATCCGAACGAACAAATAAGGTGCATATTGCTTCCAACGTTAAAAAGAAATAGAATATGTACTCACCGAAAGACAATCTTAAGATTATGCAGATGACGAATAGCGCCACAAATATCAGTTGCTACATGCAGTCTTTGTAAAAACATAGCCTGAAGAAGCTTAATGTTGGCGGGAGATGAGTGTCGAAGCTTGCGTCGCTTTAGTTCTTTCCATATGTCGATACGTTTATCTAAAGTATCGTATAGTCTATCAACGACTAAAAAATAACCTCCCATTTGTCCCGTGGCAAAGCCAGCAGCTCCAGCTGCTGCCACCCCGTGCAAAGAAATTATTGATGGATGGGGTGATTGCTTATAGCGCTTAAATACTTTGCTTCTAAGAGTAGATCTGCTGCACCATTGCAGAATTCATTCGAGTTAGCCATCGCGGATTCGTTAAGAAACTTCACGGCTAGTAATTTTCGATCAATATTTTTTAATATGGTTAATCGCTGTTGACGTTGATCGTCACTGACAGGTGATGATTCATCCAGTTCAATCTTTTCAAGTTCATATACACTATTGAATCCTCCCTTACCCAGTTTGTCCCCCAAGAATGGGATAATTTCATCGCGTTCGAAGTAGGGAACGCAATCTTTTTTCAGATCCTTGATCAATGAAGATCGTTTGGTCTTTTGGTAACACAAAAAATATCACAGCAACAATAATAGTAACAACGACATACGTTAGTTGGACTTTAAACGATATATGATAAGAATGTTAGAGAAAAAAGAATACCGAGAAAGCGACGCCTAACTAACAACTGACCATTTCTTGGCATACTCTTGTTGCATATCGACTGGCTTTCTGACAGACATCTAAATCTAAGGGAATCATTGTATTATGAAGGATCTTTCCACAGGCAATCAATCAACAAGGAATGATTGTACTGCTTCCTGGTCCTGCTATTCATGTAAATAAATGCTTTTGTTACAGAATTTATATTTTATGTCAAAGCATACGTTCACACTACAGTATTGAATAATAAACGTTATTATGCGTTATATAAATCATTCAAATACTTTTGTATTGCTGGGGGATCGGATGTTTCACACAATTGAAATTCCCCCGAATATACCCTCGATTGAAAACATCAACTTTTATATCGTAATTTAGTACCAGGTACTGTACTTCACTTTACAACTTGACACATACATGCAGTAAGTTAGTAAACTACTTCAATGTTATTATTGTGAGGTTTGCCATTTTGATACTTGCAGGCATATATTTTCTAGACCTGAACATAACAGTCATCAAGGATGCAATGTAGTGATTAGAGAGAAACATACCCCTCTTTTTCTTGCATTATTTGGTCACGTCAAGATGATCATGGGATATCTAGGGTAGCCACATTGTTTCTAGACTTGGATTTATTCCTGGTGATTTTTTTGTGGTGACTTCTGTAAAAAGCTTCAATCCTTAAAATAGCAATCACCAGTCCAAGTAGTGTCCTACTACTATGATTAACAACTACCACCTACTGCTACTTCATACTCCTACTGCCAATACCATGCTCCAGAACTACTAGTACAACTAAAGGAAGGTGTATACATAGTTCGTTCAATGAGATCATCCCATATCTTTCATCTGATTGATATGTATATATTGACAGGGATTATTCCACTCCTCTGTCTTTTATCTTGTTTCATTTTGTATTGATTTTGTCATCATTGTACATGTACAATTGGAAACTCATTTATTATTGCCTGAAGCCTAATCCGTAAAGAATTATGAGCTTTAGGTAAGTCTATCAATACACAGAAAGTATTCTATTGATGCTGTAAGCATTCTATAAGCAATTCAGTGGATCTTAGTGAAGTGAAGAGTTGAAGTCATGATACGTTGGAGTATGATTGATACAGCAAGATAGGAATAATAGCTCAAGAAGAGTCCTGTAGTATAGTATGTTTGCATGGGACACTACTACTTCATACTCCTACTGCTAGCAGGTATTTTACTGCTCAAGATGTAGGAGTAAGACACAAGTAACTAGTGAAGTAGATATATACACCGCTAATGAGCAACTAAGAGCACACTTCAGGTAAACACTATTTACATATGTGTAGAACATAGTTAGAAAGTCTTCAGTCTAGTGAACTTAAGTAGCTAGATGCATTTACAGATTATGAGAACAATATCTTTCATCACTCTTGGAAAAAAATATAATAAAATTGTACACAGGGTTGTCTTATAGTATAAATAATGATCAGTAACGGTATAATACACTAACTAACTAATAATGCAATATACAAAATATGTGCGCTCAAGGGTAGGCAAGGGAAAAAATCTAGAAGCGAGAGAAGCCAACAACATGTTCCACAAGTTGACTGCGGGTTAAAAAATTAAGAAAAGATTAAAGATATAGTAAAATGGTGATAACTAGCAGTTTAAACTGATGTAATATGTAATGACGTCTACATCATTACCAGTGCCACCACAAGAGACAATCATCTGAGAAGATATTCGGAGTCAGTCTATCAAAATTTGTTAACTAGTTGACTTGTCTTGACGATTGAAGTCAGCACCGGTACTGCCACAAAATGTATTAGTATCTTCAGTAAAAGCGTAACAGTCTTCCCACTTTCACTAGCTACGTGTAGCTATCGGAATCATATTATATTGTTGACGATGATGTCATTTGTACAGTCTAGTTTTTCTATGGGCCTCCATATTTCTCACTATCGCCTGGCATCCCAAACTTACTTCCGTCCATTACCTCCATTGTACCTATCAAGTCACCGAAAGGAGGTAGTCCCGTCGCACGACGAAGGATTTTCCCCTGAAATCATCAAAAGAAATCAAGAGATTAAAATTATAAGATAACGATTAGATGACGCCAGGAAGACAAGACAACTTCTTAAGTCAAAATTCCCACACAGACGAAAGAAATCATGAAATAATAATAATCCCCGTAGGACGAAATACTTACATTTTTCTTGACAGTCAAAGTGATCCCCTTTTCCAAAACATCATACCCTTGTGTTGCAGCAGTTTCGATCTCTGATTTTAAATATTCGCTCCATTGATTTGATCCCGTCGGAAAAGAAATAACAGAATCGGCCTTGCTAATGTCAAAATTGCGATCAGTTTCTGGATCAGCTTCTATTCCGTTTGTCCAGAAGCCACGAGTATCACCAACGACGACTTTTGATTTTTCTTCCCATTATTGAAGATAAATTCTCCAGTAGGACGGGAACAATAACCATATCGACTTCGAGTAATTTCTCCGGGAATGTATTAGTATCTGTCAATTGATCTGAAGTCATCGATCTCGCTAACGAAGAAATATACTCTTTTCCTCCTGCTGCTATTAGAACTCGACTTTGACGTCTGTAGCTCTTCATCTCCAAACGCTTACTACCCCCCTCTGTGGTGCCGCTGGCTCGACGATCAAACTTGCTAGTCTACCACCCCGAGCTAGCTTATCAAGATTCGCTTGGCCAAGTTTGTAGTCGCGATATACGAGTACACCACAGGCAATAACAGCACCCAAGTTAATAGCATCAGATGTAAGTACCTCATCAAGCGGTTGAGCATCTGCGAAGCCGCCTGCCATTGTCTTGGCCGTATTCAAGGCTGAAAAATATAATGCGATCATTGCCGATCCGAATGATGCTGTAAAGAATGCTAGCCGAACTTTACGAAAGGGCGAGTCAATCTCCTCTCGAAGCCGTTGCTTGAGCGTATATCCTCCTTGTGCTTGACTGAGATCGAGTTCTGTAGATTGTCTTTGCTCTTGTTCCTGATCGGATGTAGGCTCGGCACAAAGACTAACAACCCGCCCATCATTATAATTGTGGGTCGTTGTCGCACAACTCTGTGGTGAAACGAATGCAGACGCCGTCGAACATATTGAGAAGAAGAAGAGGAAAATACTAAGAATCTGCATCCTTTAGGTTCAACAATTGTAATTTATATAGCTTTTATAACGAGATGAGAAAGTATGATAAGAATGCTTTTATGTGCGCTATCATTCTCTCTTCATTTTTAAATTTCATATTTTTATTCTGAATTTATCGTTTGTCGCGATTTCTCTTCTGTGACTCCGTGCTTGTTTACGTGTTATTTATTCTTGTTGTAAGACCACTGACTCACATTACACTCGTGATTAATGAGGCGCGGTAAAGTATCTATTTTGAATCTTAACATACATGCCAGCTACTCTACTATATTCTACTCTACCGGTACTCTACTCTACCAGATTTCCAGCTAGATTGGTTGTACTTCTCAATAGATAGTTGTTGGGAGGAGTTACAAATGAATAATATTGCAATTAAGATTATAGTTTGTTAACTTCTTGACATTCGAATACAATATGAAATACTGTAGTAGACGATCCGAAAAAATTGTTAGGCAGGGAAATAAAACTAATTTTCTTATTCGACTAGAATTTATTTTGGTCACTACAAGAGACAAACTTTAAAAATGAGAGAAAATATAAAAAGCACTAATATTGCATTAACTAAAGATTAAATTCGGTTTTGTCTTCTCTGCCCTTTTAAACTACAGCTGCTCGATGGGTGTTAATAGCAATACCATATTCAAGTTCGTCGTCGACGTCTTCATCGCTCGCCTTTATTGTACTATCATCTTCGACGACGACAGCTTTGACTTCTTCTTTTACTGAATCATTCTTTACAAAATTTTCTGTCTCTCAGCTAGTTCAGCTAAGTCAGATTTTAAGTAATCAACCATTTCTAACAGTGTGGCACTAATGGCCGATGATTCTGCAGCATCCTCGTCAATTTCACCCTTTTTACATAGGCCCTCAAATTGTTTAACAAGTTTCTTTGCCAGAGTTCTTGTGTAGAAGTTTGGAATGATGTTTGTATAATCACCTTGATCAATATACCTGAATTCACCTGCTTCTTTACGTCGGTCAACATATCTGACGCAAGCTGGCTTGCACGGGTGGTTCCCTCAACAGTACCATCTAGACACGCAGCAAATGCAGTGTTGTAGGTAATAACATTGGGTTGGACCAATCTGATTTCATCCGATTGATCCATTCGACAGCGACACCTGACTGCTTCGGATCAGCTACGCAAGCTGCAATTGCTGTTGTGTATGTAACTACAGAAGGTTCGACTCCAGCTTTAAGCATACCAATAACAATTCCCTCACACCCGATAGTATTTCCTTGTTTTGCAAGTCGTTTTAAAGCAATATTGAATGTGATCAAGTTACCTTCCGTTTCATGAGTCTCTTTCATGAGATCTAATACCTGAATGGTCAACTCTTCTTCGCCACAAACTTCGCACGCATTCACAACCGTATTGAACACTCTCAGTGGTGGCTTATCAGCCCGGCCCTGTTTATACAAAGACACCTGAATAGAACAAGAAAAGAAACAGTGAGTTTACGCGTTTCTTTTGTAACTATGATTAAATATTTAAAACCACAAAATCATGCACGGATGGATTGAAGCGACGAACTTACCCAGTCCAAGAGAATAGATGTAGCTTTACGACTTTTTTCTAACTTAGCACACAAGACAACGATATTCCTCCACACGCTCGGTGATGGTGTTAATCCTCTTTCTAACATCAATTCCAATAGTTTTACTGCTAACTTCCAGTTATCGCTTTCAACAGCTTTCATAACAGCCCGACGATGGATGATTGTACACGCACGCTGGGATGCTGGGGATAGATTTGCAACAAGAGTATCACCTCTATCTGGTTCACAACCTTCAGCTTTGCTGGCTGCAGTTAAAAATCGAAGACCCAAACCGATATTGCCAATTTTCTCGGCAGCGATCACTCCAGCTGCAAGAATACCTCTACCGTCCACGGTCGATGCAATATTATCAAGTTCATATCCAGTTGCCTTCACGTAGGCTAATCCTGTCATAAGTTTTTCTGGTTCATTCGCACCTTCAACACAAGCTGATGCTACATCTGCAAATACTCTCAGAGATGGTGTATCCGACTTCTCAACTACAATTTCACGAAGTATTCGTAATGCGTGATCAATCGACCCTTCATTTGCTAGTGTAGTAATAAGTTTTTCGTAGGTATCAACAAAGATAGTGGTAGGAGATTCTGCCGAAAGTTCGACCGCCGTTAACATAGCCAGTGCCGTATCGATTCCACCGAATCCTTCGTGGGCGCTACCATCCTGTTCGAAACCAAGTGATTCCTTAATACAAGTATTTGCTATTTCTGCAGGAACGGTATATCCAGCATTAACCATCTCTTCCATCGCTCTTCGTGCTGGTTCAGCTGCCCGAGCTCCGTGAAGTCTACATTGCATGTATGCATTTAATACCTCTGTAAAAACTTCTTCTGGGATTGTCCGTGGATTTTCAGAATCATTACCGAATTTCTTGATGAGCTGTTTAAATTTTCTTGCAGCACGCTTCCAGTGCACCTTTTCCGTAAGTGATAAGATTTCCTTCACCGCGATGTTGAAATCAAAATCCGGATCGGAGTCATCCTGAAAAGAAATTCCACTTTTTTTAAACGCCTACATAATATGTCACGAGGAAAAAAAATTATGTAAGAAGAAAAAGCCACATACGGTACATTATTCATCTTTACGGTATCAATCTTATTGCGAATAAATCTCTTTTGATGTGACATCGTTCGACGGTTCTGTAGAAGAAGAAAAAAAATAGATTTGGCACAACAACAAAAAAGTTGGTTCCACTTACATTATTCAACGCATCTGCACCAATTACACGTATTTCTTTTCTTTTATCATAGTCATGTTCTTCTCCGTCGGTAGCAAGTTGACGAAGTCGTGTTCGCATACTTGTGAATGTACCACTCGTATCAAGATCTCTCAGTTCCAATTCTTTTTGAACTTCTCGAAAACGAAGTTTCGAAACAAGATCTTTCGTCAGACCTTTCATTTGAGACTTTTTATTATCATTTTTTGTATCTATATCCTCATCAATTTCTGTGCTCATTCTGGTTACAACAACTGCCGACGACGATGACCTACTAGTTACAGCTAGCTGCTGCTTCCCTTGAAAAGATACCCCATTAGGATTGAATGCCAAACCTGGATCGACCGCCAACAATGTCAAGACGACAGCAATAGCTTTAGTATCAAACCTCATATCTATATTATTTTCGTTCCTTTTTTGATTATTCTTTTTCTATCTATACCTCTCTCTCTCTCTTTGTGCAGGTGCTACGTCGTTGTTGCTTTGTAATGTGTGGGAGGATATATCTTTATTTTGGTCCAGTATTGTGTTTATGATGATACTATTCTGAAGTCAGCGATTACAATAACGCACGTTGACTTGCATCTACAATGTACCGGTAACAAGAAAATATGTTTGTAGCGAATCAATCGAGCTGAGTGACGGAAAATAATAGCATCAGCAACCTTGAAACGCGTTCGTTACAGTAGTAAAGTACAATTCGATCAATCAACAGACGCTGCAGGCTGTGGAAACAGAATCCCCTAGTATGGAGATTTTTGTGGCGTTGTTGTTTTTCTGTTCTCGAGGAGCAGAAAAGTACTCATTCACATCTTTACACGTCATTTAAAACACTCAGTGTGACGTACGACATAAGCAAATATTTTCAGTCGTGCTTAAATATATTCTACGCACTACTGTAGTACAGTAGACTACATAGAGGACAAACGCATATTTCGTTAATTTTCCTTGTCCGCGCAGTTTTTCTCGAAATTTCACGTCCTTTTTTCAGGTACTACTTTTTTTTACTTCTTGTTCTAACGTAGTTTAGTCCCCAAGAACACACTAGTAATAATAGCCACAAATATAAAATTAAAGCCCTTATAAGCTTTCCGTCCTACGACTTGTGTAACTCATAATTTTATTCAGTGACGTGACGCGATACATCGCCTACAAATGGCGCGCGCATTTGTAGTATTATACATACACCCAGGTTGTTAAGTGCAGACATGAGTACTATGTGTATGTTGATTGTCCCACAGCATACAGTATTCAAGATTCATGAGTGAAACTCGCAGCATTGCATTTCTAGCTTATTGCAAACTATAGTTATAAGTAGTAATGAGTTAGTACTAGTGCATATTAATTAATTTCCATAGAATGATAATGCTCTCCTCAGGAAAAAAACAGCAGATTGATTCAAGGACGCTCACGATCGACGAAGCAGCCCACCTACAAATCAAGATCAATTTCGGAAGGCTTGAGCATACCCGGAACAGCACTTCGTTCAGTCATCCTAGCCTGTTCCTGTTGAACTCTGTCTCTTTCGTGTTCTTCTGAAAAGAGCGCGGTATTGTCTTCAGTGTTGAATTCCTTTAATTCAATAAGAAAGTCTCTTAGGTGTATTTTGAATGGGGACAACTCCATCTTGATATTGAACATACCATCGACGAATTTTGACACTTGCGTCTTAGATAGATTGGGAAAACTAGTGACTAATAAGTTGCTGATGTATTCACGCAAGTAGGCAGGATTAGTCTGTCCCGGTGGTTGCGTCGATGGATCAAATAGCGGTACAGTGACCTGGTTTTGTTGCACCAAATGGAACATCAATCGGAGCAAGGTAGCGTGCATTTTAAACCCTGATTTGTGAAATCTGTCCGTCATCACAGCAAAGACATCTTGGATAAGTGAAAGAAGATATTGCTGGTAGAATGCCTGTGCAACATTTGGAGTTTTGCCAACGTTTCGTAAAAGTTCGTGCAAAATATCCAATCCCTGTTATTTTATTTCAAGAAAAGGAGAAGAGAGGAGGATAATATAATAATTAGCGAAACGAATCATAAGTCATACAAGTACAGTCCAATTCAATCAACGAATAAGCCAGCCAGTCGAATATATTCCTAAGTGTAAAAATAAATAAACGAGGAACTTACCGTATCAGCTATGTTTCTTTCTTTGTGCTTCATGGCCCATACAACGGCATGTACAACAAGCTTTTGGTGCTCCGGAGGAATATTGAATAGTGCTGGAAAACAATGCTCGTTGATCGCTTTGAGGAATTCAAAGAAGCGGATTCGATGCTCGGGATAGTCTTCAAAGTTCTTCGTTATCATTTCCAATGTGCATTCAAACACAGCTTCCATGATTCTTGGTACTTCATCAACAACGTTGGATTTCAGTTTTTCGATAACAACGGTGAAAAGAACGAGGACTTCCGGATCTCGTGCTCCTGCAATGTTCCGTTTATAGTCCCCTAGGATTGGATCTAAGACAGGTGGAATGAAACCCTGTGCTACGGTCAAAGCATCAGCTTCCGGTGGTCCACTCTTGTCAATAAATGTAGTAAGCAAGCGTAGTACTTCTTTCTTCGCACTTCGCATAGTTCGTACTAGACTCATTTGGGTTGCAATTGCACCCTGCTGGGCTACTGCACCAGATATTCGTTCGGAATAAACTCGATACACATTGAGCATATCCATAAAGAATGTTTGCAGCTGAAAAGTGAATAATCCCCCAACACTCCTGCAAAGTCGATTGTTAGTCTTCAAAATCTTGATGATTTCCTTTATGGTAGCAGGATCTACAAGATTTTCGACACTGACTTTAGCTTGATCCATGATGACCTCCCATGTCCGATTGGGCATTTCCATAAGCCTCCCTTGAAGTAGTTGTCTATCGATTGCAACATTAGGACCCCTGTCATTTAGCATACAACCAGCTGCTTCGTAAAAAGCTTGAACTTGATGAGGTTCTAAGTCGCTGATAATAGATGGCAAGGACTCGACCAATTCGCCTATAAATGGAATCTGTTCATCCTGCTGAAGAGTAACAAATTTACGTTTGCATTTAGTTGCAATTTTAAGAAAGGTATCACAGGCCATATCCTGAACACCGGGGTGCGATTCGTGCATAAATTCAAACAGTTTATTGACGACAGTTTTTAAGAATTTCCAGTGCGCTCTCAAAAATCGAGGATACTGTCCCACCACATACATGATGTTACTTGCGACCACTGCTTTGTTATCCTTTCCTCTTTTTTGTTCACATAGCCCTAACAAATCCTTTATGACAGTGACTAGAAATCTTTTCTCTTCGTCTTCTGACATAGCCCCCGAAATGCTACCGATTGCCCAACAGAGTGTATTCAGAATATTCCAATCGAAGTTATTTTCTACTCTTACTTGATCTGAAAGTTTCGAAAGCATTATAGACTCAGTATCCTCACAGTTAAGATGGGTCAAGTACACAAGAGTATCACGCATAGTTTTGTACTGTGCAATCACATCCGTGTCTTTGGTGGTTTCCCGTACAATATCTCCATTCTCATCTTCTACAATCAACACTTCCTCCGGTTTCGCCATGTTTGCAATCATGACCTGTCGTACCCCAGTCAAAACAGGACTATACACAAATTTGCGCGATGATCTACTCATCGAACTGGTTGAGTTACCATTCAAATTCAAAACGCGACTGGTAGCAGATCCATCATTGTAAAAAGAAGCTTGGGAGTTGTCAGCCTTGTAAAGGTCCTCTGCTAACATGTGCCACGCTTCAAGGCAGATTCGGAAAATTTCCGTGTCCTGCACCTCGGAGACACGTACTAAGTAAAACATTCCAGATAAGAGTGCTTGTTCGGACTCAGGTGTTTCTAGCACCTTAAGATGTGCCTTGAAGAAACCACTCAAAAACAAGGCAAGTTTTTGAATAAAAAAACAATCTTCCTCACTTCCATCTCTATATGGTTGCCGAAGGTCCATTTCCGGAGCAAATACATCTCGTAATTTTAATAAGAAGGTAGTAAAAAGCTGTCGAAATAGAGGATCGTATTGAGGCTCTAGGTCCTGTAGGGTGCCAATTTCCGTTAGACAATCGAGAGCATTATTTCGAAAAACTGGCTCCGGGAAAAATTTATCCAATAAGACTTGAATAAGGTTAGTTTGGAAGATAAATCCGAGGGGAATCCAAGTTAGGAATCGTTGTAATGTCTTCAATGTTACCCGTAATAAGCTCGGTCTTTGACTGTGCTCTAAAACAAATTGACACAGCTGAAAGATCTGTGAAAATTCTCCGTTCAGTGATTCTTTCATTCGCTTTACCTTTTCCGTGACCATTTGATCCCTCGAAAAGTCAAAAACTTCTTCACTTAGTAGCTTCAAAATCTGCATATTGTTTTCGCATAGAATTTCGGATGTCTTCGACGATCCAACAAGATCACTAATAAAGGACGGCCAGTTTTGAGGCCATTCTTGTTTGAGAATTTCTACCAATGTAAGGTTGAGTTTCCCGATAAAGACCCTTTCTTGAATCATAATAGCTTCATCTGACGACATTTTGATAACTTTTCCAACAACAAAGTTTTTTATTCCCTCCTTTTGATCTGCTGGTATTATCTTCCATCTTTTGAAAATTGATAGAAACAATAATGAGAGGAAGAAAAGGGAGATATGATATCATTATTAGGGGAATGGACGGTAAGAAAGGATAGATATTCTACTTAATTCTTTTACTAGCACCACAGCGTTTAAGAAAAGTTAAAGAGCTATCATTTGTGTTGTATTTTACGTATTACGTACCTTGTTTTGATAGCATCATCCAGTACTTGAAGACCGAAGAATCTTGAATGAGAATTTTGAGATTGTTCAATAATACTATCGGCCATTCGCCACAGTTCCGGTGACTCCTGGAGCTGCATTAAGGCCTTGTTTGCCTGTGCTCGATGGGGGGAGACTGGATCATACGCTGCCGCCACAATTTGATCCAACAAGGTAATATCAAAGTTATCGCCACTAATAAGTTGTTGTGCTATCGCCTGTAAATCAGGCGAAGTAGCAGCAGAACCATTTGTAGCCATGCTTTTGTTTGATTAAAAATCGGAGTACGGTAAGATAAAACTAATAAACAAATACCAAAACCTGACTGTTGGTTTACAGTTTCGCTCTACCGTTTTATGACTACTAATCTGATGTTGATTACGAAAAAAGTCAAGTTCAATTATTCTAATTGAAACAGACAAGAATGTTCAATCTCTTGCGAATTCTTCGATTGACGATATGCTGGTATTTGTATAGGATCTCAAGTCCTTAAATGGCGGTTTGCCAATGCAACGATGATGATGATGATGTGTGTTGAAATGGACTGTATATTGATGACCGTGAGCCCAAATTCGAAAGTGAGATAGAATGTCACGCGGTCTATAACGTTACAAAATTAACTCTAGGAACGAAAACAGCGCTCGATTTCAATGGCGCTTCGTACTTCGTAGTTAGTTGTTGTAGGCCTAGTCCTACAGTAAAAGTTACCGTTCAGAATTTGTAGCAAACAGCCAAACAAATTCTGTCACGAGTAGTGCGCGGTCTCCCCCCGCGCACCCCCTACTTTTCCTGGTACAAAGCGAACAATGCTGGTAACATTTTAGTTTAAAAGCTACGAGTAACTTACCAACAACCTACAATAATTAATTAATTAATTGTATACACAGTGTATGTCAAAAATGTTCTACTCAATAGGAGGATCACTGCATGCCATACCAATAGCTCCAGCTTTATACCAACTCTTTATCAAGAATATGTTCCTTGTTTTTGGTGGTACAAAAATCCAAAGCATGGAACAACACAAGGAACAATTTTCTGTACTTGGTGTGTTGTTAGTTTCAAGAGTAGCTGTCAATATTTTGCATAATAAAAAGGTTATCAGTGTACTGATGCCTACTAGCAGTAGTACTAGTTATTAGTATTATATATTTAATCTAGTAGAGGTGAACTAACAGTACCAGTATAGGTTGACCAGAATTGATGCCATCAATTGACCACTAATTTTCCACATTCATCTCAAAGAAATTTCCACTACTGTGTGCCATACGTGCAGTGCGTGTGAAATCCTCATGTTGACAGGGTGTTGAGTGTCAATGTAAATCAAGTGTATCCAGCAATTCCTGGGCATGTAAAAGCAGCATGGGGATTCAAGGATTGTAAGGAGTTGGGCCCCTATGTTTCTGCTGCATTGAAGAATCTTCCTCCATGTTAGAAACTCATGTGTAGTATTTTGATTAGTGATGTGTGCTATATTATCCTATACATAGACTGATGTCATATTATCCAGTCATCTAGATGCTCTTGCATTAATAGGGCAGTTTAGTTTAATCACAATTTAGTCATAATTTGCTATCTATTATTGTATTACTAAGTCCTAGTGCATATCTCTAGGATACAGCCTGCATTTAAATTTGCCTATAAACTCTATATTCATACAGCAGCCACAATATTTTTACTTTGGGAATGCTTCTGATTTTCATCCTTTATCATATACAGCTCCTAGGAAATAAATGCATGATATGAATCCTTTTACAGTGTCTCTCATGGGATTTCAATTTTATTTCTACTACTACTCAAGGCCAATCTATGTATCTACAGGAAATGCCAAGTAAAATTATCTTAGATCTTTTTCTAGATCGACATTTTGACATAGTTTGTTAGAATAAGGCATTGCGAATTTATCATCCAATCACGGGATCCCAGATCTGTTATTAGAATATGGCAGATAGTATAATATGTGAGGGACGAACATAGAAAAATATCAGTTGACACATAGTAATAATTATAAAACTCTTTCGGTTAATTATGGAAATACTACTTACCCATAAATTTGCTAACCATTTGTTGCCCTTGAGTACTTTATTTCCTCCGTGCTGCGACAAGTCATCGAAATTTCCGTCTTCCAACATATTATAAAAGAGTACGGCTGTACCTGCTTTGGGCTGAATTTCGAGTCCCTCTGCATTGTAATTGTTGACTGCTCGAGGAAATCGTGTTTCTCCTCCTTCTTCCACATCGTTGAGGTAGATCAGTAGAGTTGCAAATCTCGATGGCTGGTAACGATCATTGATCGAAGGCGATACAAAGTCATGATGGGGTGTGTATTCCTCACCCTTTTTGTATCGTACAACTTGCAACGATTCAGCGATCGAATGGTGTTGCGCGCCGCTAGACTCGTGAAAGTTTTGGAAAAGATTCGAATCAATCCTAGTTAGTTTCGCTGCTTTCTCGTAAATCTTTTTTGTGAGTGAGCTGGTATCTCCAGATAACCACGTGTTCGTAGAGCTACGAGTCGAATTGTCTCTATTCTTCCTTGCGAGTGAACTTGAATGTAAGGTTGATGGTTCTAACCCCTGCTCCAAACCAAGCCGAATTACCTCCTTACATTCGTCTGATGAGAAAGAAGAAAACAATGGATACAATACAGTAGTTTGACGGAACCGCGAACATTAGACGAAAGTAAAGGAGAAATCATCTGAATAAATATTGCCTTGCGCAGTACCCGTCGAGGTCTTAGAAGGTAAAACGTAATAACGTACCAGGTGAAAGAAAATCATCGATTCTAAAAACTTTCGGCATAACAGATGCAACTGTAAGAGTCATATCTCCCACGTGATGTACTTGACCAATGTACGAAGCTGGGTGCATATATTGCATGGGAAATCGTCTAGGAAATTGTGCAAGCCATGTCCGTCTACTAACAACTGTATAATCTCTAGCAAAAGCTTGATTAACTAGCTGTCTCTGGTACATTCCATACATTTTGGGATCTTTAATTTGAAGCTCTTCCATCATTTCAATGGGATTTTTTGGTTCATAAAATACAAGAGCAGTATCAGGTGTCAAAAGCCAACGTTTGAGTATCATGGAAGGGTCGTATATCGGCGTTATGTGAAATTCGTGTCCGGGCATGGTGGCAGTACCAATCGATTCCATTGGAGGTATTTCTCCAACAAGCTTCCTGGAATTTTCATTTCCTCCTTTTCCATCCCAATACAAAAGAACGGGCTTGTTATTTAAATTAACGAACTTCGTAGCAAATCCAGTAAATGTCAATGGAGGTTGCTGTAACTTTCTTTGCCTTTCCTTGGAGGATATCGCCGGCGAGTTTGAGGAGTCGACAATAGAGCTGCTGCTGCTGCTGCTCTTTTCGTTGGCTACTAGTTCAGGATATATTTCTTCCAGCGTAGGTTCTTTGTAAAAATGAGTCACACCCTTGAACTTTACAACGTTATTAGCTTCTTTTTGATATTGTTGAAACAAACATTGATATTCTGTATGTCCTTTCATAAGGATGATGCGCCTTCCATCATCGTTGTTTTCGCTTTCTGCGTATGTATCATCTTCTATCTGGTCAGCCACATAAAACGCTTGAAGTGATTCAAATTGATTGCGAGGAATATAAAAATCCATTGGATGCAGTCTATCAATCTTTGTAAATGACTGAATGTCTTGTAGGCAGAAACTGATATTGGCCGTTCTTGAAATACCCTTTAAGTGATTATGTTTATCTAGCATCATATTATTTGCAATTGATAATGGTGATCCTACTGCGGAACTAACAACTGAAGTTCGGTTATAGAAATGTGCTCCTGCAGATGCGAAAAGGGCTACGAGAATTGCAAAGATGTGTTGCCTCCAAAAAGGACGATCATCGTTTTCATCGATCTCAGCACCATCATCATCATCATCATCATCATCGTAGTAGTAGTCGCCGTCGTCATCGTCGTCATCATCGTCATCATCATGATCATCATAATCTTCTTTTTCATCTTCTTCGTAATCATCGGAATCATCATTAGAAAACGTCATCGTTGGTTCAGGTTCTTCCATTTCGCTAACGCCGCTGTTGGGTTCTTTTCCATCCGAGTGGATCATGATTGTTGCTATCAGTCAGAAGTCTAACTGCTTGAACTACTTGTATTGCAAAATATACTTGTATCCGCATTGTCTGTTGTTTGGTCTAACGACATACGGTACAACATACAGGACAACATCAACGATATCGTACAAAATCGCGTGCACGCACGTGATTGAGAGATTTGAAATTTGAATGCACGCGTGGGGGACACCGAGGAACTCAAAATAAGTCGTTTTTATAGATACTAGTACCGGTAGAACGGGAATAATAATTGTATCTGGGGCATAAGTGTAGTTTAGTACAATAAAGTAATAAGGTTAAGTAGTCCTAGGACTCCAGTACGACTATAGTAGTATGTTTTTAACAGAAACAACATATGCCTTCCACTTTACACGAATAATAATAATAATAATATTAAGTTGAAATATTTTTTTCGAATGGTTCTCATAAAATAGTTCTGAGTTCAAAAGAAATGCATTCAAAGAACAACATACATGTTCGTGCTAGAGGGGATAGGAAGAATTTTTGACTCTACTAACAGTGATATCCGCTCTATAAATGCGCCTATTAAATGAGGGGAAGGTAGGAGTGATGAGATCCAAAAATCTTGTTCAAAACGTAAGAAAGCAAAGCGAAAAAGCGCCCAAGCTAGACAGACAGATGCAAAATATGAATGCTTTCACTAGCATATCTTGTATATACAAATAGTGACAGATGCATATTCATTTGAGATATCCATCAGTCTTGTAACGAGAAAATCGACCTCTCTCCTTTCCATTTATTTCATTCCTTACCTCAAAAAGTTCCTGAACGAATACAGTACATTGTCATTAAACAACTATTTCATGGAGCTTACCCACGAAAAGAGGGTTCCATCAGTCCAGGTTCTATCCGTCCAGAGGAAAAGTATATATCTGAGTATGTATTTTAACGACTGTTTTAGTTCTCATTCATTTTCCCGTTCCATTCCATTCCATTCCATTCCATACAAGTACAAGTACAAGTACAGGTACAGGTACAGGTACAAGTACAAAATAAACTACACTAAACTAATAAGCAGAAAATCTTTTCCTTTTTATTTTATTTACGGTCTAGAAAAGTTCTATCGTTATTTCTGATCTATCTAATATATACTGCATTCTTAACTACTAGCATACAAGACCAAGACCCTAGCTTTTAGTTAGGCAATCTGTAGTCTACAATTCAATTCATTCTAATCAAAAGCGTATCATTGTAATGTATCGTATCGTATTATATTATTATATTATAATATATTAAATTGTATCGTACTTATTGTACTGTATTATTGTATCGGATCATGACTTGATCGTATGCTAACATACGACTCGATGTAACTAACATTGCTCGGCCGGTAGATGGTATACAACCTCTATAAAATATCTTCAATCCATGATTTGTATACATTGTTTGAATTTGTTTTCGAAGGAAATTAAAGTTGCTAAAATTATGATTGCTACTGTTGTGGTTGCTAATACTTCCACTTTGTATCATTGTTTTTATTAAATCGAATGGGTACGTAATCATCCAAGCTAATGCACCAGTGAAAGCACTTGTTCCCGTTACAAATACAATATGATTAAAATTATTACTATTGTTGTTGTTGCTATTACAGTATAATAAAATTTCTTCTTTCTGAAGTATCCAATGATAAATACCAAGATATACCATAGTAAAAATTCCTTCTCTTGCTAGGTTAACAGTAAATCCACGATATAGTTTCCCAATAATTGATGTAACTCCTCTGATTTCTTTCCTTCTACTGGTGTTGTTATTGTTATTGTTGTTAGGAAGTAACAGTATTGATGATAATGTCGATGATAATGATAATGATGATAATTGCATTTGTATTTTTATATAATCTGTTGGTGTACTAATAATAGCAGTTGCGAATCCAGATATAATACCAGAAATAAATGAATTATTATTAACTTTAGTTTGTACTTTATCAAAAACAGTAAACATTACTGTATTCATTATGATAGCATTTACCAACGGAGGAGTTATTCCACGGAATATACCTTTCAACTGTAATTTTTTAAATGCATTAAATGAATTATTATGTAATTTTGGATTTGTTTGTAAATGTGTTTTTATTGTATCAAGAGGATGACCTAACACAGTTGAAGATATCCCCGCAACAGTAGATCCAACAATCTGTTTTTGATCCATGATTAATGATAATGACTAATGCTACTGATGATGATCGGAAGATCTAATGGTGAACGTGTCCAAGTTCCAGGAGTACTATGTTAATGAAAGTCGTATCCATTCATCGTTTACATAAAAAACATCGAATCGAATAATCCGCCGATCGATGATTGATCAACAGCAGGTGAAAACGGATTGTTCGTTCTTGTTCCCATGTTGAATAGTGTTGTTATTCTGTTATTCTCTCAATGATGCTTACATGAGTTCAAACTGCGAACTTACTATTCTTAGTTTCTCACACGTGTGAACAAGAATGAAAGCTGGCGCTACTGTAGATAACGTTAACGTTACTTGTAATAAGAGTTTATGCCGAATGAATCAATCGGATCACAACTAATTAGGATCGGATTGGCGAACCATCAAAAATCGGAGTAGACGAATATTTCCTAAAACTGCCTCCAATACAATCACTAGTGATTGTACAAAAAATCAAAAAATCTCTATTTCATATTTCTCATCATACCATCATACACTCTAAAAACAACCCAAGTTAATGTACCACAATAACACACCATATCGGTATATATTGTAGCTAAGATCAGTACTCAACTCGTTTATTGCGTCAGAAATCACACCACAATAGATACTATAGATCATGGAAGCATACAGGAACAGCAGCCGTACCACCTACTTGCACAGTCGTCAAAGCTATGACGCTGAAACTGTCGATACGAATCATACTAATCTTGATGACGATGCCGATGACGATGTCGATAGTACTAACTACACGTATTTAGATAGAAACAGAAATCCTCGTGATAGTCAAAGCCGCAGCAAAAAGCATACATCCACATCATCGTCGCCCTCCGACAATGATAATAATAACCCGTCAGGTGAACTTCTTACTTCTTGTACAGGTACAATAAATACAAGAAGTACAAGAATATATGATAACATTACGTGTCCACCATCATTGGTAGAACAGATACGTCAGTCGCAACAATCACAAAATGGACCAACAGAAGGACCAGGAGGAACAGCAGGAACAGCAGGAGGATGTGCTTCTTCTGATTCGATATCATCAATAAATGTAGTATTACCAGAAACGACAACGAATTGTATTGCAAATAATTTTGATATTGTTAAGCATTCAGAAAATATTCAGAATTATAAATCAATCGCATACAACTTTGCCAATCCTTGTAGTACGATTATTAATGATTTTCTACCAGGAGCAGAAGGATTAGGAAGAAAAGCAGAATATGTTATGCATAAAGAACAACAACATAATGATCATCATCGTCAACATCAGCAACAACATCAGCAACAACAACCTATGACACCATCTACAGTTGGTAGTAGCTACAGTGATGAGAATGAGAATGATGATGATGATGATGATGATGAGAGTCAAAATAATAGTAATAATAATAATAGTGACAGTAATGAAGAAGAAGAGGAACCGAACATAGAATCCAACGACGAAAATCGACCTACAAGTATGAATAGATCCGGTCCATCTATTTCTACAGACAATGATGATGACGTTCGATTTCCTTCCTGTTTTGGTACTGTACTGGTACTGGTACTGGTACTGGTTCTGATAACAATAAAAATAATATTGGTAATGACAGTAGTAATGCAGTGGTAATAACGTACCAACATTGATTTTAGTAGGTGATCAAGAATATATATGTCCATCGGCAAGAGGTAGTTTAATGTCAAGATATTTTATTACTCAGCGACAAAAATATTACCATCAGTAGGATCAGAAACAACAAACAACAACAACAACACCAAAACTTATGATGACCATGGAAATTCTCACATGTGCAAGTTCTACGTAGATTTATCTACTCATTCCTCACAAGAATTTATGCTTGTTAAGACTTTTCTTGAAAAATGGGATAACGATGATGACGATGACTATATGCGTATCATTTGGAATAATGTACATGTCATTTTACCTTGGTTTGTTGAATTTCAAGCTATGCCGTTATTGAGTGCAATAGATATATTTTTATTTCATAATGCTTTAGGAGGGTGGAATAATGATGGTGATGGTGATGTTGATAGCGATGGTAATAATAATAGTATCATTTCACTTTCAAATTTACTCCTATTGACACAGATTGCATATATTTGTGGATTAGAAACAACGAAGTTAAATGCTCGTAAACTTTTA
Source organism: Fragilariopsis cylindrus CCMP1102 (assembly GCA_900095095.1). Taxonomy (NCBI): domain Eukaryota; phylum Bacillariophyta; class Bacillariophyceae; order Bacillariales; family Bacillariaceae; genus Fragilariopsis; species Fragilariopsis cylindrus. The sequence goes on from FMBT01000390.1 coordinate 140,779, forward strand.
CGACGACGGCTTCTAGAACCACGAAAACAAAACATTGAAGTAGATGATAGTCGGGGGGAAGGGGGAGAAGAAGAGGAAGGAGAAGGGGTAGGTGAAAATATTGAACTAGAATGGACTTTGGATGATTTACAAACTTTAGCTCAAATGTTACAATCTTTTGATGATTTGAGAGTATATCTTTGGGAATATGCAATTATCGTATATTTACCACACGACCTTGATATATCAGATTCCGTTGAATTGGTATCGAATGTACTTTTTCCATATCTATTACGTGAGGGGATGATGCAAATGATGATCGTTGAAGGTATTGAATCATCCTTTCCGACAAGTGAAAGTTCATTCGTTAATAATAACAAAACTCAGTCGACGATCGGATCTTTATCATTTTCTAATGCTGAGTTGTCCACTACATGCAGTAGCGATACAACCATACCAACAAATCCATCATTATCTTTTCCAAAACGAAAAATCTCTACAGAAGAGATACATCATCATCTACTCAATACAATCGAACAGTTAGAGAAATTTCAAATAGAAAAGAATATGAGAACAATAGCATCACGCAGTAGTAGAAATGATCATTGCCCAGCAGCATTAGTAGTAGTAGACGATGAAGAGTCATTATTGATTAGGAAGGAAACCAATACTGGCAGTAAAAATCGTCGTCAAAAGCGATATAATGATAGAGCTACTAGTACTATCGGTAGTAGTGCTGAAAATCTAACTTTTTCGTGTTAAAAATAGTCAATTCTTGACTCAATTTTTAATTTACGTAATATAATAATATAGTACTACTTATTCTTTTTCACATCCACCTCCGTAGCAAAAAACATAGACGTAAAGTTTCGAAGTTAGAGTACTATTTAGCTAAATAAAATAAACTAAAGTACAGTACCGTACTAGCTTTTAGAATAGTAGAGAGTAATGGAATATAGCTACTATGTTAGTACCGTAGCATGATTTGTTTAGATTATCTATTATCTGTTTTCTACTACACGTAACGCAGTACTGTAGTTTCATTAAGATTATGTTCCGATCGGACTACTGGGGATCGATCCTACCCATACCGTCCCATCTTCCCTCGCAACAACGTAGTCTTTTGGATTAATTGCTTTCCCATCGTGTGTATTGTAGTCAATTAGTTCCTGATAGTCCTCTAAAGGTCGTGTCAGACCCAATTTGTACCGTAACTTTTCTAATGAAGGGATTTCTTTATCACCACGAATTGCTGCATCCCGAATTGCTTTTGCATATGGCTTGTGATACTTATTCAGAATTCGAAGCTGTTTACATTCACCCCTGTGATTGTGTTCTTTCCAATGAATTGTCTGACAAGTTTCGCTGCAATAACAATGAAAGCTACACCCAATGCATTGTTGGAGTGTTAATGTTTTAGTATCTGTTTTCGAACAGATAACACATGTTCGCTCTATTCATCCTTCAGTGCGTTGAGAGCTAGATTGGGCAGTCGAGAGTTGGCATTGTGGGCGATTTTCCCCCAGTAGTCAATTAATACATCTGCATTCCGATTCGGTTCGGCATGATCACAATAATATTCCCCAATCAATGTCATTATACATCGAAAACTTCCCCGGATAGCTCCTTCCAAAAGCCAAGGATGAGCTAAATGCATAAACATAGGATTACAGTGTCCTTCAGTGGTAGTGCTCCGTTTCCGTAGCGTTACATCCATGAAACGCATGCTATGTACACACCCATGTTTTGTGGCGCCCTGTTTGACTAACACACATTGTTCAAAATTATCTAACTTATAATGTTTATCTCCATTAATAATTTGAGTATCCATTGCTTGTACAAATTCGTTCGATTTTGGAAACACACTGTCTATTTCTTTTACTATTGCCGTCAGCGCCGCCTCCGAAGGTATACCTTCTACTGTTCCTTCTGGTGCTGTCGTTACCACCGCCGGCGGCGTTGGATTTTTGTTTTTAATCTTGCGTTCTTGACGCAATTTTTGTTTTCGACCCATAATAGATATTTTAAGATCAACTTTTGTTACTAAGCTAACAGTCTACTGATATCGTACCTCGTCGTCTTTCAGTCGAGACTAATTAAATAGAGGCAGCTACAGTCCCTTTATATTATTTGTGTCTTCTAAGATAGAGCGACAGCTGTGTCCCTTCATCTCGAAGCGGCTCTGTCGGCGTAATCACTAGAAGGGAGTAGACAAGAATAATGCAGTGAAATTCACGCGGGCCGTCAACAATGAGACTAAACGAGTCTTTTACGTTATTAAACATTTCTGCAATAATCACGTAGACACCGTGTCGAAAGGGCGGAAGAAAAGAAAATGAAAAAGCAGAATGGTTTTACGGCCTTCTTGACTCACTTGAACACACGACACAATAATATTTCATTCAACATCCAGGATCAAAGCAGACAATAGTAATCCAGACTTTATAAATATAAGTCTGACAACAGCATTCGTTTCCCTACCCTTTCTATTCTTCAGTTTACCTGTTTCTTTTTTCGCGACGGAAAAATCTAATACGAATTCAGAGTGTTCTTGAATTAATTTAGTTTGCTTCTCAAAAAAAATGTCGTCATCTGCTGAGGAGGATGAATACGAATATGATTACTCTGATGAGGAAGTCGGAGACGACGATAGCGGCATGGACTGGAACCCTTCCGCTATTGCTTCTGAGAATCCAAACGCGGCACCAACCATGATGTATGGTAAGTAGCTTCTTTTAATTAATATTAACCTCGATACTTCTTTTCGTATTGTCGTCATGTTGCAATTGCATCAATCGGTCCTTCATTTTCGCTTTGCCGGTCGCATGCATCTCTCTAACACTTTAAATTAACAACCTATTTATTTGGATATACAACAAAATAATACGACAATGCCTTTTTAGTACACCAAAAAAAGGGGATCCGCATCTTGCCCGCCAACGAACTTCTTCCAGAGATGAAACGTCGTTTGAAGGATGTCACGGAAATCCTTGATATATCCCCCGCGGCTGCTGCTGTTCTACTACGAGCACACAACTGGTCGAAAGAACAATTGTGTGAGGTATTCTACGCTGATTCCGAAAAGATATTAAAAAAATGCGGCGTCAATCATCGATGCAATCCAAAACTTCCCCCGAAATCTTCAGACGACAACTGTCCCATTTGCTACGATGAAATGAAAGTCGGTACGAAGATGGCCATGCCATGTGGACACGAATTTTGTTTGGATTGTTGGCATGATTTTTGTGTCAATGCTATCAAGCAGGAGGGACCCTCATGTGTCTATTCTACTTGTCCGGACGCATCTTGCACAGAATGTTTGACGGAGGTTGAAGTGGAAACTGCATGCCCGGATTATCTACAAAAGTTTCAAACCTTTCAACTTCGTAATTTCGTTCAATCGAACACACTAACTCGTTGGTGTCCAGGAATTGGGTGCGAACGTATTGCCTGCGCTCCAAATGCATCGGCGATGGAGCAGGAAGGTAACGTCGCACACTGTGATGGGTGTTGTACTAGCTTTTGTTTAATTTGTGGTGAGGAACCTCATGCTCCTTCTGGTTGTAAGGATCTGGCATTATGGAATGAAAAATGCCGCAATGAATCCGAAACAGCGAATTGGATTCTAGCTAATACCAAGTCCTGTCCTAAATGTGCTTCTAGGATAGAAAAAATCAAGGCTGTAACCATATTACTTGCCAGAGATGCAAGCACGATTTCTGCTGGATCTGTTTACAAGAATGGTCAACTCATGGAGCTAATACCGGCGGATACTACAAGTGCAACAAGTATGATTCAGGTAATTCCGACACAGCTGATCAGTCAGACGCTGCCAAGGCCAAACGAGAACTTGATCGATACCTACACTACTACAAACGTTTTCATGCACATTCCGAAGCCCAGACATTTGCAAAGAAACAGCTCAATGAGACCGAAAACCGTATGGTTCGACTACAGGAATCATCAGAAAATGCGAAGTGGAGCGACGTTGAATTTCTTAAGACGGCCAATGAACAATTGGTGGAATGTCGAAGAGTCTTGAAGTACACGTACGTTTATGCATACTATCTGAATTCTTCTGCTAAGATGCAAAAAGAACGATTTGAGAATCATCAAGAAATGCTTGAGAAATTCACAGAAAATTTGAGCGAACTATCGGAAAAGCCGTTGGATCAAATGGATCGAACGGAAGTTGTCAATACAACTCGGGTTGTCGATCGTTTCATGAAGAATATTCTTCAATGTGTAGATGAGGGCATGGATATTCATCTTTGAGAAGAAAAACATGGGGTTTGAAATACACATCATTCTTGTACATTCAAGATGCATAAGTACGGATATAATATTCCTCTCGGCAAATAGAATGACAATAACGACACACTCGCTGATGATAGGCGAAACGTCCACACACACGATCGCACCACATGCGACATGAATTATAACGGCGATATAATGATGGGATCGGTGTTGTAAAATATAGAGTAAAACGCTCAATTTATAATTTTATATATTTGATTTATTCTTATGTTTTAACGGGAATAGCCGGAACGTGAACTAAAATTAAAGTACGATGCAGAAATAGTTCACAAAAACAAATTCTGCTGTTGCTGTGGTGTGAATCCTAAGCAATATACGACAAGTATAATTTTACTGTTACTATTCATAAATCGTACTTATCAAAAAGAAAAAATATTCTTGCTGCTGGTATGTTTCGCATTCTTAGAAATTATAATGACTAGATACCAGTAGGAAGTTAGTTCCTAGGTAGTTCACAGTGTTAGAAGTAGGAGTTCAGAGGAAAAAGTCAAACAGATGTGTAATAAGTAAAACAACCCTACTAATATTTATGATACTATTATCACTACTATCACCCCACCACTGCTTTAGGAAGTGAAGTACCGATCTTCATTTCCAACCCAAATGTATTAGGCTTTGAGGAATCATCATCATGACCCCATCCCGCGGCGATTTTGGAGAGAGTGTTAATTTCTTCTGCTATGGACGACGTTGAGGATTTTTTTATATCATCGTCACGATCGTCATAGACTTTGCACTTTGTCTGTTGTTTTTTCCGATACTTTATTTGGGAGGCAGTATTAGCATCAAAATCTAGCATTTTCGTCTTCTTTAAAGGCTTTGATACTGCTGTATTCATAAATATGGGTATCTTCGCTGGTATACTAATATGGTCACAGTTATCAAAGTTTTTCTTCAAATAATACTCCCGTGTTTTTCTTTTTGTATCATCAAAGTGAGTTAATACAGCATCAGCATCCGATTCACCTGCGGCATGGGCAAGAAATTTTGCCCAGTGTGTTTCCTTAAGATAAGCCGTCCGTAGCTTAACAGAATCTAAAAATCCTTTTGGAAGGAACATTTTTTGTCGTTGTTGCTCTTCAAGTACAGAACGGATTGCTGAACGTACATTCAATTGACGTTGCCGTCCTTCCATGTTTGAGGCAAAGTGTTCTAATCCACGTCTTGAGTGACCGAATCTACACCACCACTTGCTTTCGATATTATTATTATTTGCATTGTTATTATTGCTATTGCTGGTTGATATTGTTGTTGTTGTTGAGCTTCTTCTTTTAAAGCTACGACCTGTCATCGACCTCTCCATCTGGTGTGGTGTTGAAGATTTTGATTTTAACCATACCTCGGAACCTCCCTGAAGTATTGCTTTTGAAACAATTCTACCGACTTTTGCGAAATCATCATAGTCGTCCTTATTCCACCATATCTGAGCCTTGTTTTCTTCATCATTTAAGTTTTCTTCATCATTTAAGTTTTCTTCATCATTTAATATAGACAGGATACGATCTATTTTCAGACTCCGAGCATAAGGAGAGAAGGTTACTGCATTTGATTTTTTCTTCGACGGAAGTTGCTTGGCGTATGATGAAGGAAAGAGAGATCGCCTTGGTGCTGGTGCTGGCGCTGGCGCTGAACCCTCGTTGTCGTTGCTCATTATTGTACAGGTATATGATGTATTGCTCTTAATTTTGATACAGTATGACTGAGGGGTATTATTGTCACGTTTTCCAGTTAAGTTTTTATAGGTACGCAACACTACGTCACAGTATTTTCATTCGCAACAGGTCACAGTATTTTCATTCGCAACAGGTCCAGCTAAACCAAAGATAGCACTGTTCTCATTCCGACAAATCTTTGATGTCTAGTTGTCCCGTCAGTGTGTCGAAGCATTGTCTTGTCATACCGTTTCTACAAACTCAGCCACGATTCATTCTGGGTTTCGCTCATTCGATTTGCTTTTTCTTGCACATGATTTAAAATAAGTGTGACGCCAAAATTTAGCTTTGAAGTCGTTCATGCCACGTCATTCTAAAAATTGAATAAATACGGGCTGTGACGAATGAGCGAAGAAGCACATGTCAATTAATAATTAATGACGGAAATTGATAATTATGGCGCACGAGTAGTTTACGTTCGCGTCTTGCAGTGTACGAAGTCTGGTTTTGACACGCGAATATAATATAATATAATATAATATATATATATAATATATAATATAATATATATATATAGTATGCAGTAGTATATATCATTTTTCAATTACAGTACAGTAGTCAGATTCATATCATCATCAGATATCCCTTCCTCAATAGCGAGTTGAAACTGTAGATATATCATCGTCTCCCTCGTACTCAGCAGATCAAGATGTTACTTGCAATTTGCGATATATATATATATATATATATATATATAATTGTAGCACTACAACGACTATAAGGACAGAGAAAGAGTAGGAGATGGATCTATGTCTCTTTGGTATAAAGTTCCTTTTATTTATTTATCTTGCTGAACCATCATGTAGTACTAGCAAACCTGCCTAAAATAAGGTTTCTTATCCCCATTAGTATGGCAATGATGGTTTGAGTAATACCAACTCAGTATTTTTCTATTTAAGTCTGGTTTATAATGACGACCATCAGATGGATACAAAATATCAGATGACAAATAAGTAGCCTACGTAATTCCGTGCATGGAAGATTAACAAGAGTGAACATAATTTAAGAAAAAAATTAATGGGATGAGAGTTGACAGAATAAAGTACAAACAATCACCAATTATGCAATATCACAATGATCATGATATCTCGGTCAATTTTATCAGATCATAACTTACCTCATACAGATCCAATACGGGTACCTGTAGCTCTTCCATAAGTTTCGCTTGTAACGTATAAAGGAAGAACGAGCGAGATGCGCTCATATATTTGATACGATCTATCCCAAACAATGTTGCCGTGGCTCGGTCGTGTTCTATGACACGCCGTTGGTCCACCCAATGAATATGTACAGCCATTGGAGATTTCCATATTAAACAAACCGAGGGATATCTTTGTCTCAGACGGTGAATGAATTCTCGACACGCATTACGATGATCTACAAAATCTGATCCCTGTAAATTATCATGTGCACTCAAAATATCCCACAAGCAACTACCAATAATTAAAGCTTTCTTTTTTTGGTCGCATTCATTTGATAGCTCTTCATCGATGCCATCGTTCATTAAAGATTCTAACAATGTATCGATTGTTTCTGAATTCAATCCCATTCGTACTTTATCTCCTACTATTCGAAGATTTGAATGAAAGTAGTACTTTCCTTTCTTATTTGGTCGTTGCCTTAGAAATTGACAAAATGTAGAATCCCCGAAAGCAAAAACTTGATCGAATGTACTCAAATCAACACTGGGAGTTGGTGGAACAAAAGCTCGAATATGTGGTCGGTTGTAATGACAAGGAAGATCAATCTTATAACATTTGTGAGAATATCCACCATTTGACCAATTTTCTTTTAACGGTGGTGGTAGACGTCCAATATTATCAGTGTATTCGAAGTATACCGTAATGGTTCGATTAATTTTTTCGTCGTTGTCGTTGTCCTCGTCCTCGTTATTTGGAGGGAAAATATGAGGGTGCATCGGTGTTGTAGAAAAGTCTAATCCATAGCTTCCGTCGAGATTGTCGGTAATTAGCGCTACAGCTTGAGTTAAGATAATCTTGGTTTTATTTTTATCCTTTTCGTCAACATTATTTTTGTCATCAGTATTTTCATTTTTTTCGTTTTCATCGTCATCGTTGACCATCAGTGTATGTTCTTCGTACCTAATATAGAACTCGTCTCCGCCTGTATTCTTGCGATGACCGTTACAATCTAAACTGTACAGAGTATTCGATAGAAGATGAATTTCAACTTGACAACAACAATTCGGCGGAGGAGCTGATTTAGATGAAGATGAGGATGAGGATGAGGATGATGATGATGATGATGAAATAGCTCGCTCTACTTCCGTTTGTACTGTGACATCAGGATTTGACGGAGTAAAAATGGCATTGCCACTAGCACTAGCACCAAGTCCCATCATGCTATTGTACAACACACTCGAAGTACATGACAAATTGTTGAACTATGGAAACAATTGAAAATTAGATTTAGATTGTTAGGATCGAGAAAAATAATTTCGTGTTTTTCTTGACAGAATTCCAGTCGTACTTATGCGCATAATACTGAGGATTATTGTTTTTTAAACGCGCATACCGAAACACACTTTGTAAACAAAAAAATAATATCTCAAACGAAACTCAAAAACTGAACTGATGATGCAATACGCGATCGATCAACCAATGTAACAACTATTCTTCGAAATCAAGACCACTTTCGATTGCAAATAATACAGCACAAGTGTATCACATAGTCCTTAATATCAAACTAACGACCAGCACCAGTCGACATCGCAGTCAAGGACTTTGTGAGTAATATACTATTAATTTGTGTTACTACTACTGTTCTCTATTATTTGCAGTAGCCATGCTTTTCTCCGAGTGTTCTTATTGCTTTCTTCAGTTGTAACTAGAATAGAATGATAAGAAAATGATATCTTTCCTCATCCTCATTATTTTCCTTCTATTGTTGTAATTCAAAATCAGAACATTCTAGGTCGGCCATACAATCCACAACAAACGTGCGTAACAAAATAAATACAAGAACTATGAAAGTTACGACTGAAGCGTTTAACATTTTCTTGGAGGAGAGTCTCATGCCCAACCCATCTGGCCATGTTGAGCCCCATCGTCTCGCATCCGAGCTGATTATTTTTTACCAAACTCAAGAGCTCGAGCATCTTCGAGTGACAAACACTGGTAAAACTCAAGAGAACAAGCGTCTTCGATTACAAAACACTAATCTTCTATTTGTCATGAGTCTTCAGGAGGAAGTAATTGATGATCAGCGTGATATTATCGTTGATCAGCGTGATATCGTCAATATGAAACACCAGGTCATCAATAATGGTCGAGATATGATCGATACTCTAAGAGACAGGATCCGTATTCAAGAACAGATGGTCCAACTATACAAAACAAGTATGTTTTATGTTGTGCTTCCGCGCATTTGTATTTGCCTTCTACTTGGTGTCAACATTACTGTCTCCGTTCTCCAATACATCGGATGGTATCATTAGATCGATTCTTTTAAACAAAGTCAATAAGCCTCTATTGTGGATCCGAGTTCAAAAGAATGCGCTTTTCTATTATTTAATTAGGAGTAGAAGCCTATACTTCCTTCATTACACGATTAATTTCGTATAGGCCAAAGAATGATGAATTTTCCATGTTGATTTCCTTTAGACTACTGGAACTTCTCATCGCATTACCATTCAAATTTATTCCAGTATCATTTATAGTACGAAGTTACTTTTTCCAAAAAAGAGCATTTATCTGAAAGTTCATAAAAGGTCACTAGTCATGACGCCCTTGTTAGAGAAATCGACTCCGCGTAGTTTCGGCAAATTATACGGAAGGATGTCGTGTACGAGCTGAAAATCAATACAACGTCTTGGATAAGGTAAAGAAAAATTTAACGACGTTATTCCATCCATTTGAATATTTTCCACGATCTGTTTTAATTCCTGAAAAATTTCCACCGCCATGGACAAACTTGTCTATATACATCCTTGAATCTCATAAGGCGATAGGATATGAACTTTCTCTTTGTCTAGTTATTCAAGAAATGGTTACGCAAGTTGCACGAAAATGTTATTGCCGAACTTCCGCTGACTTCGAATACTAAACTTGACACGGTAACCCGTTACCGCCATAATGATGAAGGAATCTTCGTCGATCATTAATTTTTTATTTAGGCTATAATTTCAGCAATTATTTAGCGCGCGCCGCAAGTAAATCGCGGTGTCACGGAAAACTTCTTAATATAAATCACGAGAGATCAGAATGATAATAGCGCACGTCACAGCATAATAATATTACGAACCACATGCAAGCTCTGACTTTTTTAAAGCATCTTGCTTTCGATGTAGTACTTGTAAAAGTTACAGTACATTGTACTATAGCAAAAGAAAGAGTGAAAGCATCTGGTCTACTACTGGTAGATTTAAGACCGATTTCATGCACGTAGTCAGTCACCTTCTAATTTAGATCTAGCTAGCTAGTAACTGAATGGAATATATTCATTGATCATAGTGTATTATATATTTATCTTTAATATTTATTATAATATGTTTAGGTGTTTTAGTACAGTACAAGAGCAAGCTATCGTAGCTTGCGTGTGTGAATATTATATATATTATATTGAATAGTGTCACAGCAATAGAATTACAGGTTGATTATTTCTCCCAAAGAAAGAAAAACGGATATGATATTTTCCCTCAGTTAGTGTGTGTGCGTTATCAGACATTTATCTGCGAGTTCATCCCAATGAACTAGTTTCGTTTCATTATTATTATCATTATTATTATCATTATTATTATCATTATTATTATCATTATCATTATTATTATTATTATCATTATTATTATCATTATCATTATCATTATTATTATCATTATCGTTTTCCCCTTGTTGTTGAAATTGAGAAGACACTTCCTGGATCGAATTCGAACGAAGACGATTATCAACCATTGAGGATGATTCATCAATACTCCAAGCGGCACATCGATCCAATTTGCATAAACTATTGAAACAATGACTATCAGCACGAAAGATATCAGTATTATCTTCATTATTATTCGTATTACTTGTGTTGGTATTGGTATTCAATGAATCATGTACAATTTCATCCCAGTGAACTATTCTCACATTCGATCTCTTTTTCGGTTCTTCAGTAGCAGTTATGGAGTGGTGATGCTGATAACGCTCACTTTCAAAGGAATAGCAACCAGCCTCGTCCTGACTCCATGCCGTGCATCGATTTAATTTATAAAATTGTAAACATTGACTACTGGATGACGATGATGATGCTTCCTGTGTTGGTTCTTCTACTCTTGATCGAAAAATAGTATCATCTTCTGATTGTCTAACTAGCATTGGCATTGTCATTGAGTCCGTTTTAGTGCGCTGACTTTGACGTTCCGACGAATCATAAAGTAATTGATGAACAGAACTAGAAAGTGATCTACTTGATAGATCTTCTTCGAATCCTCTATCGGTGTTGCTGCTGTTGTTGCTGTTTGCGAATTTGTTCGACATAGATAATGATGATGATGATTCAACAACAACTGCTTCTTGCTCATCTCTTGAATCACACCATGCAGAAGAATCGATACAATTAATAGTATCGAGCAATGATGATGAACCTTTACAATTCATGGCATTACCGAGAAAATCAATTGCATTACTGTATATTGTAGATAATTCGGGTATTGATCTGAGTAGTACCATGATTAGCTTATTGTATTGCTTGTTGAGACTAATCTTTTTATGATGATGATGATGATGATGATGATGATGATGAAGCGTTGATTAAAGAATATTTATATTTTTTTGAGATAGGCGTTTTTCCTGTATGTGACAAAAAGATATGATTTTTCTGTTATGTGAGTTAGCGTACTTCAAATACCAGGGACATTCCCTCCTCAAAATTATTTCGAAACGCATATTGCCACGCGCACATCATCTGAAAAATATTTTCAACGTTCACTAATCAACGTTGTGCGAACAAACCGTTAAATTACAGAATCATCGTCTCTTTTACCGTACACAAGAATAGAAGCTTATGTACGGTAAGTACATACATACATACATACATATATATACATATGGGATATATGTCAAGTTGCATTGACAAACTGATCAATTAATTTGTGCTATCTAGCAGTGCTGTTTACACCACACTCTCTTATGCTATGCAAATCCTAGAAGTTTTTATCATAGAGGAATACATTTGTTGTGAAGATCGTTCAATTTTTTGAAATTTTAGGTATGATTTACATTATTTTAATGGCCTTACATATCTTTTTTTATTAATGCTAGATTTGATAGCTAGCTAGTAAACGATAACTTGGCCATTTTTTCCAAGGTGTCATTATCCATGACTTGCTCGTCCCAGTGTATTTCGGTGACTTTATTGATATCTGTCCGTCGGAACATTTTTCCTGAACTTGATAATCTGTGCCTTGAATTGCTTTCTAGAGTGGTTTCTCTCGACGACGGTGACCTTCGAATCATTCGTCTTGTTGAATTACTAGAATCTGTTGCTTGTCGGCTTTCGTCATGATTTTGAGAGACAAATTCCTTTCCCCAAGTTTTCTGGGAATGATAAGTGTTCACGTATATTATGCTTTGCGTCTTGTCGTTTAATCTCGTGGCCTGATATGATGTAGTCGTCATTTTCTTCGTCTTCGGTATCATTGTCGTTGTCGTCCTCTTCGTCACTATATACTAGTGGGCGTTTCCAAGAAGACAACATGCTACATCCATAAAAAATTTCATCGACACCGCATGGAGAGATACCCCCTATTATACTACTAATAGTCAGCAAAGGCCTCTTCTGAAAGGTCTGTGGACTTTGGCGTGGTGAATCGCTACTAACCTTGTATGATATATCATCGCCGTCGTCAGAAAAAGAGTTGGAAGATTTGATTATACGTTCACCGCCCGCGTCCGATTTGCAAATTGCAGCTAGAGCTGCCGGCGTTTGATAGCTCCGACGTGAACTCTTGTCAAAGAATGCTTCTCGAATGTTAAGAAGCACCGGTCTCTCATTCACATCATCATCATCATCATCTGTAGATTCTCCTACATCATCAATAATATCATCACTTTTACGTTTCCTTGCACTGCTCCTTCTTAGCTGCTGCTGCTGCTGCTGCGGTACAAGATTGCCTATCGTCTCACCATCATTTCCAGCGCATTCGTCAATGGCAAGCAAGCTTCCGACTTTCTTCTCATTTCTCTTGTTCGACATCATCATCGTTCAGTTGTTTTGTTTAGATCTGAAAATCTATGTACTTAGATACGAGATAATGGACTTCAAGGTATTAGATTAGTGTGCGGCGTAGTGTGTGTGACAAGTTGTGGTTACAATTGGCAATCGCCGTAGATCGCGATCTAAGTCTACTGCCAACTCCGATTACAGTTAACCTACGACAACTTTGTTTCCGACCAACTCCGCGTAGAATAATAACAATGCAATTTGTGAGTTGATTGCTAAATTGCACTTCATGTTTTACAACGCTTTGTGGGCTTATAGAATGAAAAATACTTTTTATTTTTAGCGTATCAACAATTTATTTACCGATCGTTGTTACGTTAGCGTGCACCAACATTTTCGATAATCGCCTTCCCTTCGATTTCATTTTCAAAAGTTTTCGTTCTAGTAATTAAAAAATCGCATCCCCCCATCCCAAAAAATCCACATCTCTGCCAAAGCATAACCTTTGAAAAGTTCTACCACACACAGCCACCATAGAACCATAGAACCATATAAAAATTCGAATGTTTGCCAATGCGTTATAGCTAAACCATATGAAAATTTAGCATCCAGTGGTTCTCTTCTTCCTTCTATGTGAAGTATAGTGATCACCATGGCATGGTCAGGAAAGAAAATGGAGAATTATTTGATGATCATCAATGAACAAACATACATACTGTAACAATTAGTTAGAGATAGATAATCCATCAAATATATGATAATAGACCTTAAATTGATGATAATCATCTTAGTTATAATCATAATCACTATCAACTATCCGCAATTATGTACCAACTCAAAAAACTACAAAAGGAGCTGGTTCCATACACACACAATTCAACTTAGATGATACTATTATAACAACTACTACAAGCGCTGAAGATATGTAACAAGACTGTCATGGGAACATACATTAAGACTAAGATTAACATTAACATTAACCTCAACAAAAAGTTGGCCACAGATCTTCAAAATGACCGGAACATATACCCGTACAGTAACATCAGAAAACAAAACAAAACTTGAGAATTTATGCAAAACTCCCAGCAAGTTGCTGGAAGTATACACTATAGCCCTTTACTTACAGCACTACTTACAGCACTTACAGCTAGAGTATATCTAATGACGAAATTTACAAAGATAGTTACAATGAATATCTTGACAACAACAGCAACAACAACACCAGTATTCATTCAGTAGTGGTACAGGTTTGATGAAATACGGGCTCCTGAATAATCATATACATTTAGATCAAAATTGCATTCAATTAATAGTCATAGTAGGAGTTTTTAATAATATAAATATATTAGTATTCGTATTCCTATAATACATTTTGTCCAACGATCTACTATACTTTAAACGTTATTGACTCTGCTTCAATCATACAAATATTTATTCAGCCGTGTGCTCTCGTATCACTCAAAACCTCAAGTACTTGTTTCATTTCACCAATTAGTTTTGAAATATCATCACCGCGTGCCCAATTCCATGACGTTTTCTCGATATTTGTCACCCTTGCCACTTTTTCTTCTGTCGCTTTGGCATACGTATACGCGTCAGTCGTTGTCTCTTTGTTCGTTGTTGTTCCTGTCGCAAATGTTGCTCGCGGAAAGACGACGGCCACTACTACTCCTGCACCAGCATGACTCAAATTATCTTGACGCGACGATGGTTCCATAACACAGAGTGCGTCTACCGAGAAGAACGACGATTGACTGGTCGATATGCATATTACGCAACGAAGAACCGTGATCATCATCGTCACAAAGATGCCACTTCTACTAGCAACTGAAACACTCATCATTGTCAAGAAATGATCGATTGTTTATGATAAAGTTACAAGACTGAATATTGTTGACTTGAATTTTATAAACAGTATCCAATGTACTGATATTTTAGCGTTATTGTATGCCAATAAAGGCAAATATCAAACATCTCTGTGAGGTTAGTTGTGCCTTTTAATGAAGACGTCTCATCCGAAAAGTTCTGTTGATTAATACAATGTCTTATGTTTGATTGTGGTGTTTGTGTTTGTTTTGAAGAAAATTTCAAGAATTATTTCATTTTTCATAAGGTGCGTTAGATGCACTCACGAGCTGTGACACTTCAAACTAAATCGAATATGAGTTGCGATAAACTATATAATAGGATTTTTGCTACCATTATCTTGTGTTAATAACAACATGGACAATTTGGGCTTCTCATCCCTCCATTCGCAAATGACATTGTTGCCAAAAAGTTGAGTTCTTCCTTCTCTTTTTTGTGATGATTCGTACTATCACTACTACTACTACTACTACTACTACTACGAGAACTTGTAGTATAGGTAGCAGGAGGAAAAGATGCGATATGTTTCCTGGACGAGTTTACTGTTGGTTTTGTTCTTTCGTTCGTTATTGTTGTTGTTATTATATTCGTCGCCTTTGGTTCCCAAGGAAAGGGAATTATTTTAGGATTTGTATTTTTGCCATCATCATCAATACAAGTAGTAGCTTTGTTTTCTTCATCATCTTCGATTTTCCCTTTTCTATCGTCGATCTTGTCATCGTCGTTTGAATCTGCTGGCTCATTATTACTACTACTACTACTACTACTATTATTATTGTTGATGTTGTCCTCGTCACGACGCGAAGATAAGAATCCGAAACAGGATGTATAGTCATATCTTTGATTGATCACGAAAACTATCGCAACAATTGTTAAGGACGCGAGGGTGAACGCGTGTTGTTGTTGTTGTTGTTGTTGTTGGTTGTTGTTCTGAAAACTTGAACCAATCAGCATCCAACTCCATTTCTGCATGTTCAGAATTCACGAACATGTGCGTGTGCAGTGTTGCGTGTGTGTGTGTGTGTGTGTGTGTGTGTGTGTGTGTGCTTCTTTATTGACGGTGTGGTCACGCTTTCATCCAACACAACACAACACAACCAACCAACGTCGTCGTCGTGGATTCGTAAAGCATATTAAAATTTAATTCACGATGTCGTAATAGTTCTAGATGCAACGTTTCGATACTTTCGATACTACAACTTTCTGTTTATCAATTTTTGTGTGTACGCAAAGGTACATTGTGATTCCTCTTCTGCTTAATTGCTGTCTCTTCCATCGGACTTCGAAGTACAATGCATTGTATTAAGTTGCTAGCTACAGTACTAGTACGTCATATGTTCGATGTCCTGTGTTGTGTAATCAACAATAATCAAAGATCGGATACAAAAATTTGCGTTATGAAAATCAAAAAGCATTATCAATTCGCGCAATTAAAATCTGAACTGTAGGGCTTAATAAAATTGCGCGTGATATTCAAATTTTAAATGCACATCACACAAGATCAATCTGTTCGCCCCACAATAAAGAAGTGAGGTATTTGTACAGCAGTTCTTCCATAATGCTGTATTGCAATCTTCGGTCAAGGCCAAACAAAGACGGTACCATTGGCATTCCTTTCTTTTATTCTCAATTACTATACATACGACTAGACAAAAGGCTGAAATCAAACAAAAGATAGAGAGAAGACAAAAGACACCATAATGACGACGAATGAAAGCCAACCGCTTTTGAACAATGGTTCTACTAAACCTAAAGAAAGTAAAGGAAAACGAGGTGTTAATAATAATATGATATCGTGGCTGAAGTTAGGGGCGTGTGCGATTGCCCTGCTTGGATTTGGTGGATTGATTGGTAATAGATATGGTACTCGACGACAAAATAATTCATCGATCACATCCTCATCATCATCATCTACAGACAGCACATCTACTACTACTACTACTACTACTCCTGAACGACCACCAATCGATTCCGATACTCCTCCATCAAATAGTCCTCGGGTTCGTCCCTTTTGTAAACTATACGGAGATCATCTTAAATTTGCTGGTGTTCTACAAACATCTATCGGCGATCCATCGCAACAATGGTCTCATATACCATGTTATGCTCAACCGAAACATAATAATGTAAATTTTTGGGCCCCCAGTAAAGATGATAGTATTAGTGATGTTAATATAAATGGGTATGGTGTACCAGATGCGATATTTAGAACCGACTTTAATCAATATGCATTCCCAGAACGTCAACCGATTATTGGTTTTGGTGCTGCATTTACTGAAGCTTCATCCTTAAACTACCAATCATTATCTGATGTTGGAAAAGAACGTTTGATGGAACTTTTATATGGAAAGAGTGGAATTGGGTATAGCATCGGTGCGTAGCGTCTCTGTTTGTTCTAATATAGAGTGTCAGATTGTTGTGTAGGATATCAAATATTTATTGTATTTGGTCACAACATAATTCTCTTTTTCTTCTCTGATCACACAATATTCTAAAAGCATACATTGCACAATTTTCATAACAATTGTAATTGTAATTGTCCCAATATTTTATATTTTGCAGGAAGAGTCCCTATAAACTCCTGTGATTTTTCTATTGAATCATACACATTTGACGAAGTCAATGACGATTTTGACTTAAAACATTTTGATACTAACGTAACGCATGACGCACAAAAAGATGGTATGATCGATATGATTCTACGAGCCACTGCAGTTTTTAACGAAGCTTGGAAAGTACAAAGTAATGTTAATGTTATAAATGATGACGAGAACACTGGGAATAATGGAGGAGCTATAATTGATGGGGATTTTAAAATGTTTGCCTCGCCGTGGTCACCACCCAGTTGGATGAAAAGTCCATCATCTGAAGAGGACATATCAGCTGGATTAGAACATGCGTCAGGAATGACCGGTAGTGCACAACCAAGTTGCTTGCGAGAGGGAACAGGTAAGAATTCCAAGTACGCTAAAGCATGGGCATCGTATATATCGAAATTTATTGCTGCATATCGTGACTATGGTGTACCATTAAAAGCGATTACTGTACAGAATGAACCTGAATTTCCGGCACCATGGGAAGCTTGTAGCTACACACCAGAAACAGAGGCTGACTTTGTTGGGTATCATTTAGGACCACAATTGAAAATGGATCATCCTGATATTCGAATTTTTATGTTTGACCATAATAAGGTAAATTCTTTTGGGGACGAAAGAGTTCAAATATATAGTAGCAACTCTCCTACCTTCAATGTATTATGATTACAATAATAATAGTATGCTTCTCTCTCTCTCTCTCTCACTCTCTCACATACGTAACCTTTATTATTCGTTTACCATTTCCCTTTATTCAGGACCATATGGTGACTTGGGCGAAAACAATCCTCAATCAGACTCATCCTAGCTCCCAATATGTTTCCGGAAGCGCGTACCATTGGTATGCAGGTGGAATGGACCGATTGTTGGATGGTGCTGTCGGATCTCCCAATATGCATCGAATGCAAGAAGAACTCAGGAAGTTAAACGTCTCGAATGATCATCTTGTTTTCAACAGTGAAGCGTGTCATTGTCCATATACAGGGTATGCAGGCGGAGATATTGAAGTGTCTTGGGCTCGTGCTGAACGTTACGCTCACACCATTTTGGCCGATCTTGCAGCTGGAAGTAACGGTTGGGTAGAATGGAACTTGTTACTAGATTCCGTGGGTGGTCCGAACCATTTGCACAATCTTTGTGACGCTTCCATCTTGGCTGTACCACATCGAGCCACCAACGAGGCAGACATCCCTCCTACTTTTGACTGGGAAACAACTAATGCCAAAAAGAAGTTCGGACCGAATATCGGGGACGGACGAACTCGAGAAGAATTGGTAAGTAAAGCATGAAATTAAGTTTCGAAATACAGCCTGTTCTTCCTGTTCTTCTTCTTCTTCCCCATTTAATGAATACGAATATCTTATGTCTTATTATTATTGAATATTTCTTGTAAAACCAAACTTTCTAAATTATCAAAACAGAATGCTTTGGGTTTACCTGCAAAGCATCTTGATGTAGGACTAGGTAAGAGCAGCTACGAAAATATAGAATAGATAATGTTTCGATTGTCATCAAAAGCACGCTCACAAACTCTTTTTTCCTTCGCATTATTACGTCTCTCCACGTTAGCTGTGCAACCGATGTACTATTATATGGGACATATTTCCCGCTATGTAAGACCTGGATCGAGATCTGTGATGGGATTGGTCGATAACGCCAAAGATGGATTCCGTGCTTTTCGTTCACCTGGAGATGATGTTGCTGGAGGTGGTATCAATGACTTAGCCCGTCATGGTATTGAATTGACTGTCTGGCCTTGTGAAGGATCGACTCGTCAGCAATTCCATTGGAAGTCCAAGACACAACACATCGAAGTGTCTGGACATGACTGGGTTGGCAATCCAACAACATCCTGCGTTTCGAACAGTGCTGATAAGAGTTTCTTAGGCATTACTATGACGGACTGCAGTACCAAGAGCGAAGTGGGTGTTTTTGACATGGTCGAGATAAACAAAAACGAGACTGATAGATTTGTTAAGTTTGTTCAATCGGATGGAGACGTTGAGCGCTGTCTTGTTCTAAAAGATCTAGAAAATAATGGAGGAGCTTATGGACCGCGAGGAGGAGCTCAAGTGACGTTGGGTCACTGTACCAGCCCAGCAGCTCTGTGGAATTATTCCAAGGAAACAAAAGAGATCGTATCATATTATATACCCGAAGGTCCTGTGTGTATGACTACTGGATGGCCCTTCCTGCAAATGGGTGCATTTGCGACACCCAATGGAGAGAGTTCCAAAACCGTTGTTGTTTTGAACGAAGCAAAAGCCTCGGCAAATTATGTTTTGTACGATGGTGATAACATCGTTCTTTCTGGATCCATCCCACCCCGATCCATTCAAACTCTTCTTCTAGATTAAATAAATAAGTTGAGCAAATATGATGCAGTATGAAATCCTAGTATTTTTTTCTCCTTTCCTTGCTTCTCGTTTTGAATCGTGATTGATGTTCAATGCCGCGCTCATTTTTTAATTAAATCGTCTGATTTCGATATGCTAGTATGCATAATGAGCACCTTGAGGGACATGCCTATCTCATAGGTACCATCGAGCAGTACATGGAAAGGAAAAATGATCTCACATTGAATCAAGTACCAGTCCCTACTCTCAGATAGACCCTTCCTCTTGCTGATGCACTTGCTAATGCAAGTAGTGGTGAAATGGAAACAATATGGTATCTTAAGAAAGCAATACATTAGTCAAGAGCAGGAAAGTCCCCTGCTACAGCACATCCATCCTGAAGAAGAAGAAAAAAAAAAGAAGAACTTCAATGCACTACCACTGGATTTTACGGCAATCTCCTGTAGTAGATCCTGCAGTACTCAGTAGAGTAATCACTGCTGTTTGCGGTACAGCAATTAATGCTATCCTTATGAGTTTTCTACCATCCTCTCTATCCTTCTTGTGTTTATGCAGATTGGTGGTCAAGTACTGTATAATAGAAGAGAGAGAGAAGCAAGAACACGCTACTTATAGTCTCTCCTCATTGTGACGTCCTTCCGTCGTCATCGCCGCTTAGATTACACGTGTAACGCTTATTGCACTTTTGAAACAACATAAATCAAGACAACATTTTTTGTGTAACAAATCAACACATCATTCATGATTCATCAGATTCCATACCAACATCTGGATTACTATTCGATCCTCAGTCAAAAACAATATACTATATGATACCAGTATATAATATATATTAATATATAAACGACAAACACAAACATACGACTATTCAATATGGGAATAATGGAACTTTCGTCTGTTCTTACTATTTGTTTGCTTGTACTATCACTAATCTATTGTGTTGAGGGATTTGTCACATCGACAAAAAGATCAACAATCGTCACAACCACTACACCATCATGGACTAGCGCAAACACAAATACAGCATTAGAAATGGTCCTCGATCAGGGGATGGCTGGTAGATTAGATGGAATGAAACGATCGTATAATGCCATGACTGAACGTCTTGGAGATCCCGATGTTCTTGAAGATTCTAAACTATTACAAAAGGTTATGAGCGATCGAGCTAGCAGTGAACAAGTCGTCACAGCATACGACGAATATTGCGGTCTACAGGAAGAATTGGATGGAGCAACGGAACTATTCCAAGAAGCTGGAGATGATGCGGAGTTGAGAGAAATGGCTCGAGCTGAAATTAAAGAAATAGAGCCCCAATTAGACCGTCTCGAGGAGGAAATGAAAATTTTATTGTTACCCAAGGATCCAAATGATGAACGTAATGTCATGGTAGAAATTCGTGCAGGTACGGGTGGGTCGGAAGCTAGTATATTTGTGGGAGATCTACTTGATGTTTACCGAAAATATATTTCAACTCAAGGGTGGCAAATGAAAATCATTGATGAGTCTTCTGGTGAGTCCGGAGGTTTCAAAAATATTGTTATGGAGATTAAGGGTGACAGCGTCTACTCTAAAATGAAATGGGAGGCTGGTGTGCATCGTGTACAGAGAGTGCCCGCCACAGAATCTGCAGGTCGGGTTCATACATCTACCGCCACGGTTGCTATTATGCCTGAATGTGACGAGGTTGATGTAAAAATTGATAAAAAAGATATCGATATGTAAGTATATATATATATCAACCTTCAGCCGTACACATATCATATACATGTACAGATGCATGTACATTTTGTTTCTAGTTTTGTGTACGTCTTATTAGAAAATCCATCACTCACACTCGGTAATCCCTTTTCTATTCCTCTAGGTCAACCATGAGATCAGGTGGTGCAGGTGGTCAGGTGAGTCAGTCAATCTATATGATGCAACAAAATTTATTGAATTTGGAACGAGGGGTATAATCTCGTCAACTGTATACTGCACTGTAATACATTCTGATTTTGTTTACTTCTTCTACTAGAAAAAAACATACACAAAATTACACTCAATATATTTCTTTTTTCCCTCCTTATAGAATGTCAACAAAGTCGAAACAGCTGTTGATCTTCTGCACAAACCTACTGGTATTCGAATCAAATGTACTCAGGAGCGATCCCAGATCAAAAACAAAGAATTGGCAATGAAGATGCTAATGGCAAAGCTATACGATATTGAGCTCGAAAAACGAGAGATGGAAGAACGGGAACGACGGGGAGTACAAGTGGGTACCGGTGGACGAAGTGAAAAATCCGAACGTACAACTGGAAAGACTCACGTTGTTCCGACCATCGTATCCAACAAAATTACCCACTTTCACAGTTTTTAAATGGAGATATCGACCCAATCATAAGTGCTATGATATTAAAAGATCAAGAAGAGAAGCTTCAAGCACTTTCTGAAGAGTCAGCGGCAATATAATATCGACGATTCACTTTTGAAGAAAAATTCAAACAAAAAACGATCTTTATATTAGCCAATACAAAGTACTACAGTGCTCATGGCGTTTTGAATTCTGTTCTTAAAGCAATTACAAATCTAAGATCGATGTAGCCAAACGATTTCTGCCAACCAATCACTGCTATTCCAATACTTGTTCTATAAATAATTATTTTTCTGATTGTCCATTTTTATGGTCTTTAAATAACAGCCGCTTGAACAAAAACTGTCCGGTATTTTTTACTACGGATTTTTTCCCCCTCTCATCTTTTGTTTTCATAGCTACTGTACATGATAGTGATAATTTGTCAGCTTCTTCACTTTCAATCATGGCGCTGCCGCTGCCTCTGACTGTTCTGTTCCCCCCAGAACGTTGGAATCTAACTTGAGCTGCAAGCCTTTGATCACTGATATTTGTCTCGTTATTTCTTGTTGGAATGTTTTGAAACTTATGCATAGCATTATCGTTACTCTCCCGAAGCTCTGCATTTTCACGATCTAGAATTTTAATTTTTGACCGTAAGATTTTCAATCATTGATGATTCACCACTGTTGCTACTGCTACTGCTACTGCTACTCGCATCGTTCTTCCCGTTCACTAAAATCCCTTGGATTGTGTTTTTGTTGTTGTTGTTGTTCAGCAGTACCATCCATCTCATTCGGTGTAGGAAACAAGGAAAACGATTCATCCGTCATACTCGAGGTGTTACAAGTATTGTTATCAACGATGCATAATTTATCGATGATGGAAGACTCGGTCAAAGAAAGAGGTGCGGTAACAACAACAGTACTTTCTTGACTTCCCTGATTTTTGATCGTTTGAGGCAGGTTTTTGTTTTCTTTTTTCAAATCGTCGCATGTACTCGCCGTCAAGTATTCAACTTTGTTTCTGAGCTGTCAAACTTTATATGCATGTACTCTCATTTTTTCTACACTGTTGCTGTTGAAGATCAGTTCGTGACTTCTCTTGTAGTGCTTCTCTAACATCCATTAGATCATTTTCCAATAGCACATTTCGTGCCTGTAAGTCATCAACCAAGCGACATTTCTTTTTCGTGACGGATACCTCTTCTTCTAACTCTACTATACGATTATTCTGACACAGTAAGTTAT